>CM069860.1:34298757-34898757 GCA_036172795.1 Pelodytes ibericus
CACCAAACCGCCTTTGCCACTAATTCGCTATTACTGATCGCAATGCGCTCAGACAGCTTAAATAAAAATCAAAAATATTTTTACTTCACACGTAACTCCCTAGCGAATGTGTGTAAAAAAAGATTTGTGTAAAAAAATACGCAGACAGATAAAAATTACTTTGGCGTCAATATCATTACGTAAGCAGTGATCAACGGCAAGGAAGGGGTTAATAACTCTTAAATGAACCCCTAAAAAATGCAAAAATAGCAAAAATAAATGCGCTGATGTGCAAGATCACTGCTTACGCAAGATCAATGGCAGGGAAGGGGTTAAACGCAGGGAATTGTTTTTATACATTTTTAAAAATTGTTTTATTATTAGTGTATTTATTATTTTATTGTACTTTAACTTACTTTTATTACTTTGGTCTGTCTTTCTCCCTCACTAAAAAAATGTGAGGAGAGGGAGGCAGATCCTAAGTGGTCAGATCAATATTGGTTAAATATTGATCTGACCAGGCAGTGGGGACTGACTGTCAGACATAGATTGCCTCTGTGATGAGGCAATCGTGTGACTGCCACAGAGCACAGGAAGCAGCTACTTCCTGCCTCCTGCCCTTAGAAGGGCAGCGCCATCTTGGTCACTCAGTGACCAAGATCATGCTTTTTTTGTGTGTGTTGCTGATTGCCTTGACTTGCGAGGCAAGTCAGCAACACTTACAGAGCATAGGAAGCAATTACATTAGCTTCCAATGCTCTTTTTAAATGCCGGCATTTCAATAGCTCTCCATACAGAAGCATCGTTGCAATGGCGTTTGAGCACTGAAAGCGGAAAAAATCCGCTTTCAGTGCTCATTTTGACACAGGACGGACTAGGTTAAATAAAATTAAATAATTTTTAGTAAGGGATGGGGTTAAAATTAAATAAAAATATATTAAGGGTTAGAGTTGGAGTTAAATTTAGGGTTCAGGTTGGGGTCAAAAGGTCAGTATAGGAAAAAAACAACACTATTTTTGGCTCCATAACTCAAAAAAAATACCGAAAAATATGGAATCATGCATATTTCTGAACTTGGGACAACATTTAGAAACTATTTAGACGGGGTCTTTTTAATGATTGTATTTGTGTAAATTATATTTAAGGTCAAATTTAGAAAAAGTGTTTTTTTTTTTTTTTTACATTTTCATAATATTTTATGATTTTTTTTGTAGTAAATTATAAGATATGATGAACATAATAGCATCTTATGAAAGCCCTTCTTATGATGATAAAAACAACATATAATTTGTGTGGGTACAGTATGTGAGAGAGAAGAAAATTACAGCTAAACACAAACACCCCAGAAATGCCAAAAAAGCCATTGTCACCAAGAGAAAGTCATGGTAAAAATGTCTTGTCACTAAGGGGTTAAACAAGATGGACAAGAACTTCCTGCACAGGAGTGAAATAACACAAGATGAAACCCTGTCTTTTTTAAAACTGATTTTGGTTTTATCCGTCTGATAAGGGGAGGCATGTTGTTGTAGATTACTGGAGCCAGGAGGTATTTGTATTAAAAACTAACATTCTTTATTACTTTGAGGTGTCTAAGTGTCATCAAGTGCAGTAAAAAGTAACCATTTTCAGCAATAATATTGTAAACTGAAGTTACTGGTTTTATTTTTTATTTGCTACTTGTTGTGTTACTGGTTCTCTGTTTACAAGAACATGCAGCATCTCTACTCACACTTGTAAAAGGGGCCCGGTGTGGATAATTAAATATCGTGCAGAGAGTTAAAGATTCTGCTAAGCACTTAGTAGGTGCAAAACAATATGAGAAGCACAGTGACTATTTCCAATAACATTCTGCAGATGTTCACCAGCAACGGGCCCCATCCCTCCCTCCCTCTCGCCTGAATTTTCAAGGTGTTTTTTTTTTGTATAATTTAAAAACTGAAGCTGGAGACACCTGTTTTAAGGGAGCTGTGACAGGATCAAATACAAAGTTCTCTGTATTTCCAAAAGCATCAGGTTTCTCACAAAAGGGGTTCTGTAATGACGACGGGAATGATGAAATATCTCCATGTCAGCTGGTCCTCACGGATTCCGCTAAGTGCTGCATTTGTGAAAAGTTTTTGTGTTTGGGAAGATTTGATAGTACAGCTTTTGTTTGTATGCGAGCGTTCATTCTTTCAAACTATCTTTTGTAAACTAAAATACTAAATATTAAGGCTTGCCTGTATCATTTCTTTGTGAATACTCTGCTTTGCTGCACACACATGCAAATATATACTTCTGTATTTATAAGTGTGAAATCAATAGCATTGTATGCTTGAATGTTAACTCTCCCTTCCCCTCCTCGGCAGTGTGAACTGCTACCCTGTACATGGCAATGCTGCAGTATTGCACTTGAGATCTCTGTTGGTTATAGTGTTAAAAAAGAGACATACTGGTGGTGTGTCCTCTTTGTAGTAGCTTAATATAGGACAGCAATGCTGTGACTTCATGATGTGCTTGCACATGGCTATATCATCATGTAACCTTCCTGCACCAACGTAATGCAGCTTTCTTATTGGATAAACCTAGAAACAGGAATAAAGACTTGTCTAATGTGCCTCTCTCTTATACACAATACACTAAAGAGTATGAGAATATTTGGTGGTGACGGAGGCTCCAATGTACAGAAGATGTAGTTCAGACATTGTTTGGCCTGTTGGGATTTCTCTTATCCCCGAAACACTGAGGATAAAGAACACATTTGCAGATCACACAGACATACTGGTATATTCCATTGGTACAAGTACACATAAGTGTGATCTCCAGTTTCAGGGGACACTTCCCAGACCAGCGCTAGACCCTTTGCCCAAACAGTGTTGGCTAAAACACATGTTAACAACATGAACAGTATTCTGAATGTGAGAATTAATGTCATATATGTACATGTTATATTTACTCCACAAACACCAAATTCAGCGCATTAATGCTTTGATGAAGAGATGCTTACAACATGGATAATTTACTATGTGCCTGTAAAAACAAAAATGTACCTGAACTTCATTTCAAAATGTGGTTAACCTACACACAGGGTCTAGTTGTGTTCATATTTTAAATTAATCCAAGGAGTTCATTTATAGTGGTGTGGCACCACCTGAGGCCAAAGCCTTAGGCTATTCTGAAAAATGCTAATGCTATTTTCCCCTGCCTCATGATGTTGTTTACATAAATAGTTAGGAATAGCACTCCACCTCATAAACCGTTCCTCAGAACTGAGTAGAAAATGGAGTTTAAAATTGTCAGTTGTTATACTGTGGCCCTCCGGTTATTACAACATGCATAGTATGGTAGACATCAAGCGAACTATAGTTCAGCAACATCTGGAAATATTCCATCTGCATTCCAACCTGACAGAGTTGTGAGTTTAACCTGGAGGGATGGCAGGTCTATTGGCACAGAAGACATGACCAAGCCAAAGTTGCATAGAAATAAATCAGGTTTATAACCAAAAAATTATACAAAAATATTTCTATTTACTAACATGAATAGTTCATGAGGATATATACACACACACACACTTCAAAATAAGCCTCTGTCAGCCTCGATTCTTTACTGTTGACTTTCTCCAACTGCAATGGCCGATGTCTGCAGATTTTCCTCCCAACCGCTGTTTGAACCTCAAAGGCTTCTGGTTTTTGATATACTGTTGACACAAAACAAATTATCTGCATAAAATTCATATGAAAATAATTACAGCAACAGAAATTTTAAATCATATCAAGGTTCTTTATTTTACTGGTTGGATTTACCATATGCATAGCTTTCAACAACAATACACAGCAATCTGTAGGATTTATATACGCACAGACACAATCCAATTAAATAATTTTGGTAGGTCCTATGGGCTCTCCACCCTGATTAATTAACTGGATTGTGTCTGTGTGTATATGCATCCTACATACTGCCGGGTTGCACTCTGCATGGTCTTTCTGCAGCATGTGGAACAAATATGTGTCCCCGGAAACAAGGCCGATGTTGACAACCATGTGAGCCATCAAAGGTAGGCAATGGGAAGGAGTTTTTTGGGTGGGAGAGGGGAAAGGTGGGAAGGATATTTGGCCTGCAGATGCCAAATATTTAAGTCTGTATTCTGGAGTAATAATGTGGTCTAAAACGGTGAACTGCAAAAACAAGACATGAATAGCAGCCCCACAACCTGTCTTACAAACTCAGTCAGACTTTCGTTAAAAGGCACCAGCATTTCATGGAAATCATTATCAAAGTAATTCTGTGTGTGTTTTTACCTCCTTTGTGTCCTCCAGTGTGGTATAGTGATACATTTCACTTTCTAGGGAGCTCAGTGTTGAGAGGTACTGCTGCCGAGCCATGTCCACAAAGCTCTGGATTCGTTGGACCTGCTGCTTTAACATATCATTTAGGGCCAGAGCCATTGGGTTGTATGAGGTCAGGGCTGGAAAAAGTGTAAATACATGATTAAATTACTAGTCTCACCGGCATTGTACTCTTCTGAGTTGTATTTCTTTAACATTCATACAAAACCAATTACCGGATATATTACTCCAGTGTACACAAGCAATCTTAATGGGAACATATAGGTCTTGGTGCAGGAGATACACGGATCCAAATAGACCAATCTTAGAATGCTTTCATATATCACAGATCAAACTATTTAAAGGACAATTAAAAACAGTTCTTTCTATTGGCTCTCACGTGTTGACAGTGTCAGAGTTGACAGCCAATCACAGCAGGGGCTTGTGTGATCTGTATAGTTAAGGTCCCCTCTGCTGATCCCATGCAAAAATGAGACTCTCTCTGCACTATTAGAGAGAGCCGGGCACCAGCCAGTCCTGCCTGCTTCCCATGGAGCATTGCAGAAACTGGTAAGCACTGTAAAACATACTTGTGAGTGTATCCTTGAAAGAAGCATGGAGTGTATCCTTGAAAGAAGTTTAAAAAAAACTGTTTAGTTGGCCTTTAATTATACAGGAGTGAAAAACAGAAATGTGAACAGGTTAAACCTATTTTTCCAAGAGAGGAACAGGAACCTCCATTTAAAAGGCTCATCTTGGCATTTGTTTTCTCATCTGGTGAATGTATAAAATGATATGCCATGATATGGATTCATCTTTGAACCTCTATGATATAAAAGGCATAGTAGGAAAGACAACAAATATACTAGTAATGGATTTGCGAACCTCTGTCCACCTCTCAGCAGTGTTGAGTTAGTCAACCAAACATTTTAGTCATAGTTTTAGTCAACTGCATGTTTTCATTGACTAAAACTAAACAATAACTAAATAAAAAACTAAAATAGGACTAAAATTCATTGCAATTTTTGTCAACTGACTAAAATGTTAGGGAGGGACTATTACATTTACCTATTTGGAATTATGATTCTGGTTCCCATGGATCTCTGCCAAAGCTCTGTCCCCTGACTATCTGAAACTTGATTGGCTGAGATACAAGCTCCCTCTGTCTGTCCGCCCCTTGGAACAATGCCCTGCAAACTGCAGAGGAAGAGAAGACTCCTCCATTTGATTTGTCTGGTACTGTTACATGAGTGTTTGTTTCCCCTCCCCTCCCATCCTAGCAAGTTAACTTAATACTGTATAACAACCTCAAAAGGTGCGACTACGTGTGATTGTGTTTATGTGCCGTTGGCTGGCTCCTAGATTTTTAAGCTGGCTCCTAAAACTCAGCTAAGTTTGTCAAGCCCTGGACTAAAGCTAGACTAAAACAATTCAGATGACTAAAATGACAGATACTAAAATGACATTTTAGCCAAAAGAACAGGACTAAAACTAAAATCAGTGCTCTAAATTAGTGTACCACCTGTTAGGGTAAATTTATATTTATTGTGTTAACACATAACATGAGTTAATTCAGCATTGGAAGAGTTAACTTCAGGGAAGGGTTAAACCCCCCTCCCCTATTGGAGGGAGCACATTCTTTGTCTGTGTCTATCACATAATCTACCCACATAGACAGTCAGTCTCCTTTCTATGTAATAAATATAATGATGCAAGACCTTCTATGTGTCAAGCCTAGGTTAGAGAAAAAGATGTATAGGAGAAATACAGGAGTTTTGTATCCCTTAGTGGAAGCATAGATAGATTACTGTTAGTTAATTATATAACTATTTGCAACATGTATGTATTCTATGTCCACTCCCCTTTTCTTTGTACACCAATTATGTTACACCAGCCAACCCTTGTTGCTTCTATATAAGTGCTTGTCTTTACAATAAACTTTAGAGTTACTTAACGAACGACCTCTGTGTCAGACTTGAGTTACTCTCCGAACGCATTCGCTGATGTGTTTCCAACTCCCACCACATGAATCCAAATAAGAGTGATACATTGCCGTATACCAGAGACTTGCTGATAGAGACCTGAGACAAATTGGTCCCTTTCACCACCAACACTGCTGGAGCACTGGCCTTCAGATTGGTATCAACATATTTGTTGGTACTTTTAGGGATGATTGTGACGGTACCCTCCAACACTGGGATTCTTGAAAAGAAAAAATGGCCTGCCTCCTCCCAAATGACTATGGACTATCTGTGTATATGATAGGTTTTAGGGGTACACGCTTTAAAGCCACCAGCAGCATCCTGTCTTCAGTACAGGAAGACTTCTAACACAGGGTGCCGAGGGCTAGCTCATTCAAGATGTCAGCTAAGTCATTGTGTTACCCAGGTTGAGATTGTCTCCTGTCCTTCACACTCCAGTTTCTCAGGAGGTGTTAAGGAATGTTATGTTACTGTTGAAATAGGTTAAATATCCAGTTCCTGGTTAATATGTGTTTAATTTTATTGTTGTCATTATGTCAAATTTCCCATTGTCTGTATGCAAGTCATTCAGTGTCCTTTTGTATCTGAGTGTATTATGGTGGTATCTGAACTTGAAACCTTTGTATTATGAAAGGTGTGAGGCAGGATTTCCAAATTGTATGCCCTACTGTTATGTTGTGTTCATTATGTGCCTCAAGGTGTGGTTATGTTATATCTGTACTGTATCTACTGTATCTAATTACCTGTTTTAAATGACTATCTAGATTGTAAGCTTGCGAGCAGGGTTCTCTACCTCATGTTGTTCCCTTGTATGCGCTGTACCTAGCGCTGCATAAATTGTTGGCGCTACATAAATAAATGTTAATATAATGTAATTGTTATAATTAGTTTCTCCTGTGCCTCACCCTTAGTCATATTTGTCTGTGTATAAATATCTGTGCTGTTTTCAAATAAATGTTAATTCCTGTTCTACTCCTATACTGGTGTTGTCTGGTACTTGGAGTAAATGGCTGAGGGTCCTGTCTGATTAATTGGAGTAGCTACCTACAACACTGGTTCTGTCTGGTGGCTTGAGATGGCTATCGCAGCAAGGAAGCAGAGCTATGACGGAGATATCCAGTCAGGGAACCAGGGGATTCCTCCACAATGATGTGTTAACTTTAAACATGTCACATTCTAGGGTTTTGGAAGCTAAAATGTGCATCGTATTTGCACATCTGAGCATGCAAGCATTTTGAAACATTTGATTGTACAGATATAAGCCCCCAACGTTACCCCTATTAAAAGAAATGTGCAACAGTAACCTACATGCATGGTGCATTTAAAAAAGGTATACACACAAAGATTGCACACCCACGCATTCCAAAGTTATATTACCGTCTATTATCTCTGGACTCACAACGTGACCGGCTATCGAGACCGGCTCCATATATATGGGTGCAGCATCATGTCCAAAGCTACTACCTCCTATGGGAAATAAAAAAAAAACATAAACAACGTCAGACGCAATAGACAATAGGCCAATATGTCAAAAAACAAAACCAAACAAAATAAAAGCAGTATTTAGCAGGAATCCATAATTTAGCTCTATTTAGAAAGAAGAAAGGGTTATAGATAAATGATACACTGGAAGAAAACATAACAGACGGATCAAAATTCCATGTGAAGAGAACCAATAACATATTATTACTTTTTACAAAACACTTGAAATTCATCAAAAGGAATTTTAGTAATATTCGTGACAGATTTGTGAAGAATCAAGCAACATAGATTTAAAGGGACAGTTCCACTAGCTTATTTTCTATATGTTACATGCACTTATTTTTACGTTAAATGTTGACTATTGAAAATAATTTCACAGAGGCCTCAAAATTCATTGACATCCAATAAAGAGGACTTGGGGAGAGAGAGAGAGACAGGATTGTAGCTATAGCTACAGAGATAACGGTTATTCCATTTTATTTGCAGTTTTTAGAAGACAAGAAGATATGAAGTAAAAACTGATAAGACTGATGCTTTTTATTTGCTTAGTTTACATGATGCAGAATCTTTTTTTGGGGCTCTCGCTAAGTGGATTAGAACTGCCCCTTTAACAAGCAAATCTAAATGTAATCATAGATTATGCCGTGCTGTACTGCTGCAAAACTGCGTTCCTGGTAGTGAACAAAACAACTATTATTGATCTTGGACATTCGGAAAGAATTATCAATGGCTAAAAATCGGCCCTATGTTGCTTTGACGTCAGCTTTTGTGAACTACACTTCTCATGAAGCTCAGCCAAACAGCAGTGCCAAAGGTTAGCCTTCCCTGATCCGAACATTTACCATGTGGCCAGTAATAAGTGAATCCTGCTTCACTGGTCTGCACAGCTTTCTCCTTCATAGGCACTTTTCCATTATGTTTTTTATGATGTAGGGATTTGCTGTGGAGAGAGTTGTTGGTGTCTGATTTACGGTCTTTGTCAGATGTAGTGGTGTTAAAAGAATGTTCAAAATCCTCTGAGTAAACAGATTCAGCAGTGTTGTTATCATATCTTCCCACAGAATGCTCCGACGAGGAACTGGAAAGATCTTTGCTCACATGTTCAGAGATCTCGGAGCTCTCATTACTTTCCGTCTGTACCTCGGAAGCAGATTCCTCATCGGTGGTGGATTTCTGCTTTATGAATAATTTACCACTTTTTTTCTGCAAAGGTGTTCTGTTAGGAAGCAGGTGACCATTAGGAAGCAGAAGATCTTGCTCAGCAGGTTTTTCATTTACACTCTTCTGCGGAGAAAAACAAAACATACATGGGATAAGTATAAGAGACATATGAAGAGAGCTCATGGGGCAAAGTTCTAAAAGAGGTCACAACTGATGATTACTGTATGTTCGAGACAAAAACCACTTAAACTGCTGCAAAACACAGAATAAATGCTCAAATGCTTAGTGCCACACCCCAAAAGGCAATAGCAATGATACCCCAGATTTGCTATCACACCTCTGTGACAACAGAAAATCTTTATGTTCTCAGCAGTTATTGATTGACATCTACAAAACAGAAAACTAGAAATTTCATCCACAGCTCACCCAGCCACTTCCTTCCTGTCTATCTGCAGATGGAGACAGTTCTTCGAGACTCAAGATATTTAATCTGAAATCTAGGACAGAAACAGAAGTAAAATCAGCATAATACATATGGACTGCAAAGAAAACTGGAAGAAAAAAAAAACTATAAAACACACAATAGAATTAGCTCCTGTGTTGTTAATGTTATGTCACAATAGGAACATTAACCTATAACATTGTATGTCTGTAGGACATCTGAAGCTGAACTTAGTTAATTAAATATCAGGAAATTACTAGGTTTTGAAACAAAAAAGAGAATAGGGAGCATAACTCTACCTCTTAAAGTTGTCAAGTATCTGAAGTATGTTGGGGATGACTACATTCAGGAGTTGGTTTCATATAACTATTCAGTTTAAAGACTACTGCCATCTTGTGGCGATTTTGAGGAGCAACAGACCAAATAAGCTGTGCTCCCCAGCAGTAATATCTTTTAGTTTGTAATGGTGTTCAGTGTGTAGCTCATTCACAACAGCACAGATTAAATATTTTTATTCAAATGAATGTTTGATTTTTGATAAGAAGATTATAAAAGTAATGCTTTACAAACAAGAGTAGAAAGTTTCCATTTTTCAATATAATGGCAAATAGCCATAGTAAGTGAAAGATTTCAGAAGCACAAACCATTTGAACTTGCACTGCTCACTCTGGAGAAGGTTTCCTTAACAGATCGGACATCACCTCTCTGAGATATACGACTTGACCTGTTTGACTCTGACCTGAGGACATCAGAGGAAGGGCTACTCTCTGAGATTATTACTTCTGACCTTCTGTGAAGAAAGTAAATGTATAAAAATCAATTTGGGTTATGAATAAAATGTACAAAAGCATATATGCCTTACTTGATGGTCTTTGTCTTACACTTACACATAGAGTGTTATGTACAAAAGGTGTGCACACAATGCAGAGTGAGACACTTTTCAGTTTGAAAACTTTTATAATTTGTAGCACATACAAGGATTGCTCAGGAGCAATCATTGTTTCTTTTGCATCATAGCAGTTAACCCCCTCAAACTCTGGATATTAATTTAGAAAAGAAAAGGCCTGAATATAAGACTACCCTATATGAAAAAAGTTTTATTCATAAATATTAATTTACATGTAAACAAAATTAGCCCTCTGACCCTCAGACATAGCAACCGACCCCCCAGAAAAAGCAATCCCCCCACAAAGCAACCTGAGCCCCCCCCCCCCCCCCCTCCCCCGACATGTTGCATATTGCGGAGGATACCAGACACTTTTGAGATGCTAAAATAAGACAAAAACAGTTTGTTCTACCCCCATGAGTAAATATGATAAAAGCCTTCAAGAAAAGTACATCTTATTTGTAACCATAGCTTCTTGTCTTGTTTAAAATGTAAAAGGTTCAAACTCAAGGGAGTAACCTACAATGGAATTTAAAAATGTGATCACTTACCATACACAATGGGACAAAAACTACACAAACAGAGCACACGCTACAATAAACCTCATACCTTAGTTTGTGTCTTTTCTCAGTTTCTTCACTAGCTGCCATCCATGACTGGGTAGGATTGGCCTTTGCAGCCAGTATCTTTTCTTTGGCTGATGTGTGTTTTTTCTTAGGACGCCTGCTTACTGCTGAGTCGCCCTTTCCTTTGTATTCTCGCTCATCTGTTGTAAAGTCACTCAGATATGCAAATGATGGCTGAGCAAGTCTTAAAACACGTGACTTTTTGTTGAGGGCGTTCATGTATTCCTATCAAAACATATGAGGCAAGTACGAAGGTCAAATGTTTAAAAACCTTATACCTATTTCAGATACCATGTATCTGTATACTGGACATTGGTACTTCACAGAAGTATGAATTAAAGACATTCAAAATATATGGTAAAGTCATGCTGCCTCATTGAGTCTGTGGAGCAACTGCCAGCTGATCTTAGTAGTGTTTCTAAGTATCAATCATTCAAACTGGGAGGAAGGAAAGTATTTGTTCACATTTGAATTCCCATTCACCTTTTTGGAAGAATGACAGTACAGCTAGAGAGAGCAGGATAGTGTTACATTAATGGATAGATTTGTATTATTCAGCACTTTAGGGGTTAATATGCACCTGGATTATAACAGAACATATAAGGAAGACTGGAGAAGTAGGACTATAGGTTCTGAAGAAGCCTTTTAGGGCCAAAACAAAGTGCGCGTATTTCCACTCATAACGGAGTGACAGGAAATTTCCCAGAATTCATAAGAATTTCTTATAAATGGGGACTCTATTTCGGTTTATAGAATAGCAATACATGTATTCTATAAACCGAATGTCGTTCGGTTTATAGACTTTTGGCTTATGGAATACATGTAATGCTATTGGCTATTTATAAACCGAAAGAGAGTCCCCATTCATAAGAAATTCTTATGAATGGGGACTCTATTTCAGTTTATAGAAAGCCAATAGCATTACATGTATTCCATCTGTATATCATACAATGGAATGTCCGTGTTCGGGTCCAGGGAACAAAAACCGTAATGTTCGGTACAAACACCATAATTACCTACAAATTACCAGCATATACTCTGCTTAGTTAAGGTAATATTACTAAATCATATAACAAGGTGGATATTTCTTAATCTGCCCGGTAAATGACAATGTATGTATTCTAGCTTAGGCTTTATGAATAAAAATATTAGATCATCTCTGGAGATTAGATATTACATATTTGGGTAAATAGCTAGACTATAAGAACATATGGTTCTTGGTAATATCTATATGATTTTTCCCCTGGTTTCCTACTGCAGAAAGGATGACAGATAAACACCTAGCTAAAACATATAGATTACGTTTAATTTACCCAAATATATATACTAATTACATCTATATAAATTAAGATTATTCTAGAAAAAATTACCACATTTATACATTACCGGCAGAGGTTGGTTTGCAGTTGAGACTCCTTCCACTGAAGAACTGAGTGATGGGAGATACTCCTGGGACTTAGCTCAATCCTATGTGTATGGAGATGCCTATTGTTATAGTGGACATGTGCTATTAAAAGCCTCATATTCCTTAGTTCTCCCCAGAAGGAGAGAGACTCAGCCCTTTTCTAAAACATTCTCATCTCTCACCCCACTAGTGGCAGCTCTCCCAAAATCAGTCCCCCCCCCCCCCCCAGGTCTTTTCAGGTCTCCCTTCTACAACTCCAGTATCCACCTATCAACCAAACCTTATCTCAGCTTCACACCATGTTCTCTGTAACTTCTAGCCAATTAAAAGTGAATGGGTGTGCTTAATTTAAATGAGATGATGTCATGATTTATATACCTGGATTGTGAAATATAATGCAAGACAATCTATATGTTCAAATGTATAAAAGTGTTAATACAGTTTCAAATTAGAGTAAACATTCTTATCAATATCATTCCACACTAGATTAAAACTTATAATAAAATGTATAGCACACTAATAAAACAATAAAAGCAATATTCTAATTAATATGTAGGATTAATCATACTTTACATATTTATTAGTGAAGGTGTGATATAATTATATATTTTAATGGGCAATTTGAATCAACTAAGTGTGTTTATAATAACCCTTATTATATTCTTCAAATCTAACATCCAAATAATTTCAGTCTGTGTCATGTTTCTGTCAGTTTGGGTGGGCTAGCAAGTTGCAGAGAAGCCCCCCTTCTCCTCTTGTTTGTATGGACACAGCTGGTACAATGAAAGGTAGAGTCATAAACCTTCCACTAACAATGACCCCTTATTTATCCCCGCCTCTGCCAATTTTATCAGTACAATATTTGGTTTTAGATAACATAGTTAGGAATGTGGAAGAATTTATTTTATCCTCAGGGACACAGAATAAGATTTGAACACACAGAAGGATGTCCAAAAACTGACAATTGGAGGCTGCTGGCATCCATCTTGTTATCCTTGGCTTCTGCTTTATTCATATGTTCCAGTCTCAAGATTACTGTTCAATACCTCTGACAAAGTCCTATTATCCAAACTCAAAGTGGTAATGCATTGTAGCCCAAAGACTTTAGATTGCCAGATAGTGGTCACACAGACCAAAGTTTTGGGTCCCAGAGTCATGCTCAAACCCCTGCTTTTGAGCACGTCACTTTGTCATTATTACAGCATTTCTACTCATTTAATTTCCTCTAATTGGTCAGACGTTATTACAGGCCGTACATAACATATTTTTTTTATTTGTTCCCCTGGCTTAATTTTTCCACCTGAAATTTAAACTGTTTTATAGAACTACACTGTTATACTGACTGCAGACTTTTGCGCCGTCACCATGGGGAGCATGTCTAGCGTTTTCCTTCAAAAATACTGGACGTAGATGTGGGTGGAGCCACAACTGGGCAGGGCTACAACACGCACAGATTCTCACACACACAGGGAGAGTAGCACACACACACAGTGACAGTCTCACGCGCACACACACAAGTGACAGTAGCACATACACACGGTGACAGTCTCACATACATACACACAGTGACAGAAGCACATGAAGCACATACACACAGTGACAGCAGCACACACATACAGTGACAGTCTCACATACATACACACAGTAACACTAGCACATACACACAGTGACAGTAGCACACACACAAACCAGTAATTTAGAGGCTTTTTTTTTTCATGAAAATTTTATTGGCTAAATTGTGACAAAATTACATATAAAAATAAAATATAACATACATAGAGGCTTTTTTTTATTGTTAGCAAAAAGAACAAACAACGGACTCTTCTCTTAATGTGTCCCCCCTCCATTCTGTTTTACCTGCTTGCAAGGGAGGGGGGCATTCCTGCCTGGTCTCTGCACTCCTAGTTTCACTCCTGCTGAGTGCCAGGAGAGGAGACACAGTGATGATCAATGCACGAGGGGGCAGAGCTTCCTGTCTGTACTCCCCCTTGTGCCGGAGCAACGAAAACAGATGCAGCAAGGGGACCATGTGGATGAATACCGGGTACCAGGTCTAAATTCCTGGTGCCATGGCGACCGGGATTTATCGTGCCCTGCTCACCTAGCCTGCTGCCTGCAAAACAAATACCGGTCTTAACATGACTGGTATTTCAGTTTTACCGGCACCGGCTTCTACCTCTCAATTACCGGCTGTGTCCCGTGGCCCCTAAAACCCATGCCTTAATCCAGCACTGCACAAGGGAAACTGCAATAATAGGGTATTAATAGCAGATTTTCCATGTCTGTTATTAATGCCTGATTTCTGCAAATTGATTGTGAGTTCAGTTTTAATAAATACCCTTGTAGGAAAATAAAATCGTAGGTAAGAACATGACTTAATTACTAACTTTGAAGGCTACTTTTCCAATTACAATGTAAACTAGTCGCCTTAATGTATGCAGTAAGGATAACTTTGTTTTGGACAATTGAATCCCATTTACACTAAACACCAACAGATGTTACATATTATAAACACATACCTCCCAACATTTCAAATGTCCAAAGAGAGACGTTTGTATTTTTGTGGTAGTGGCTAAAGGTGTGGCTCTGGGTGGAGCTTTATTAGAAAATGTTCAGCAATTTTATGGCTAATTGGTATCTATCTATGTAATTTGATAAGTAATTTAGAACAAGAACTGAGTATTTTATTTACACAAATTAGTATAAAACCTCACTTTCTATTCACTTTAATGTGAGTTTTATTGCTGTAGAGTTCAGTATTGTATTTACCGCGACGCATCCTAGGCGGATGCCTAGGGTGGCAAATTTTGCCCCCCCCCCCCCCCCCCCCAGCACTGGAAAAAATAAAAAAATGCGCTTGCTGGCAAAGACGGAGGTGAGAGGAGATCGGAAGATTCCCCCTCACCTTCTCTGCCTGCCAGCAGGCTGCACAGGGAGTCGAACAGTGTGACACGGAAGTGCCGACAGGTCACGTGACCGGCACTCTGACGTCAGACGCGCGCCGGTCACGTGCCCTCTCTGCACAACCGCCGGGGAGCCGAACAGGCAGCATGGAGAAGACATGCTGCCTGCCACTAGTCACCAGGGAAAACAGGTAAGTGCTGGGGAGATGGGGGGGGGGAATTGTCTGGTGCATATTAATGGGACATAACACTGGCATATTACTGACAAATTTGCAGGGGCATATTAATGGGACATAACACTGGCATATTACTGACAAATTTGCAGGGGCATATTAATGGTACATAACACTGGCATATTATTTGCAAATTTACTGGGGCATACTAAATTGCAATTGACACTGGTATATTATTGGGCAAATTGGCTGGGGAATATTAAATGGCAGAATAACACTGGCATATTATTTGGCAAATTGGCTGGGGAATATAAATGGCAAATAATACTGGCATTTTATTGGTCAAATTGGGAGGGGCATATTAAATGGCAAATACTGGCATATTATTGGGCAAATTGGAAGGGGCATATTAAATGGCAAATAACACTGGTATATTATTGGGCAAATTGGCTGATTATATGACGACCCCCCCAAACGTTTAATATTCCTTCAGGAAAAAAACTAAAAGCCTGAATATAAGACTACCCTATAGGGAAAAAAAAGTTTTAACTTGTATATATTCACATGTAAATTGCTTTTTAATATTTAATAAAAATGATAATATAAAAAAATGCATTTCTTGTTTTTATTTCCAATGCAGCCTCTCTCCCCCTAAACGTTGTCTCTCTCTCCCCCTCCCTCCCCCCAACATTTTTCTATCTCCCCTCTCTCTACAAAAACATTTCTCCCCCCTGCCTCCAAACATTTCTCCCCCCTGCCTCCAAACATTTCTCCCCCCCCCCCCCCCGCCTCCAAACATTACTCCCCCCTGCCTCCAAACATTTCTCCCCCCCCTCTCTCTACAAAAACATTTTCCCCCCCTGCCTCCAAACATTACTGTCCCCCCCCCCCTCCATTGTCTGCCTAGGGCAGCACAAAACCAAGATACACCACTGGTAGAGTTCTGTTATACAGTTGTATAAACCAAAAATTCTGAGCTTGCAGAAAAGAGGTAAAATTGAGGAGGAGAGAGACAAGGGTATTTGGATACAAAATGGGGACTGACCCTCCTAAATAGGTAAATATGGACACTTGAGTGGTATGTAAACATACTATAAAGTCAAAAGTGCTAAAGTTAGATACCAATAAGCAGGAACAATCCATTGGATTATATGGGGAGTAATTTTTTTTTTTGCACCAGAATTGCTCCTATATATTATGACTAATGTACATGAAATATAACGACTTTCATTGAACTCAACAGCTATCTATGCCGGAGATGAGTAACTTTTTCTGATCCAGCTTTTGTGGACTAAATTTCTCATGATCCTCAGACATGACTGCAAGAGAATCATGCGAAGAAATATTCGGCATTGGCTTGCGTGGCAAACTCCACTAATGTGTGATTTATTAAACTTGTGGACATTATACTTCATCCTATACACATTACCTTTTTACAACGTAATAAATTATAAGTTCAGGGCACAACAACGGTTCCAAGCAGTTCCCGCTGACACTATTTTCTGCAACCAAGGTAACCGTTAGCACTCGCGATTCTGATGTCATCTACAACAGCCAGCTGCGTTCCAAACCTCGTTTTCATTATATCTCGCCATCATTTCGAGTCGTAGGTGTCTTATTGGCTGAGTCAGCCAGTTCCTCCGTTTTTACGTCACCACCCATGACAACGGCCATCTAGTTTGTGCGCAAGAGTAAAACAAAGTGATGCTAGTGATTGTTTCCTCCGACTTCTGTTATGAAGATAACAAGGTCATTAGTTAGTGGCAGAGGTAGAGGGATGTGGCAATGTTAACAATGAGAGTAGATTGGCTGAAAGAAATACAAAAAGCATTTGACCAGTTTATTTGGGAAATAAAGAAGCTAATAATAGTAAAGAAAACCAATAAAGGAGGTATAGGTTCAGTGGACATTAGGTTCAGTGGCAGGGGTAGAGGGATGCATAGTAACAAAAAAACAAAGATGCATAAGATAAAGATAAGTGCACCCGGTGACTTTCTAAGAGCTGCATGCTGAGGAGATTGTAAGATCTCCCCTCAGCAGCACTCGATGCAGAGACAGACAGGAGGTATCTCGCGCTCCCCGCACATACAGCGAAGACAGAGCGTCTGGGTCACATGACCTCATGGCACTCAGCCTGCCGCATTGTGCATGGCTGTCTACCCCCACGTATCTTAAGAAACTTATTAAACAAAATATATAGTAAAAGGTGAAACACGAGATCCTTCAGGCAAACATACTCCCCATTTTTAAATCTGGAAAATATCTTCTGACAAAAAAACTCAAGCGAATTCTACTGCACAGGCGCAGTAGAATTCACTCATCGCGCATCACTGCTAGGGTTGCCACCTTTTCCTCCCCCAAAAAAGTACCAGCCATGTGTGGGCGGAGCTACAAGAGGGAGGAGCCATGAGGGATGGAGCCACAAAGGGGGGCGGATTATCACTGAAGTGATATATATATATTTGTATATTGAGTGGCAGAATATTACTGGCATATTGACCAACTGCTTCCAACCACCCTCCATATTACACTAGACAGTCTAGTGTAATATGGAGGGTGGTTAGGAGCAGATGGTCAATATGCCAGTCAGTATTTTGCCCTCAATATGCCAGGATTTAGCCATTCAGTGTGCCATTCTTTTGCCATTTAATATGCCATTCCTTTGCCATTTAATATGACAGTATTTTGCCCCTCAATATGCCATTCTTTTCCCATTTTAATATGCCAGGATTTTGCCATTCTATTGCCACTTAATATGCCAGGATATTGCCAATTAATATGCCAGGATATTGCCATTTAATATGCCAGGATATTGCCACTTAATATGCCAGGATATTGCCACTTAATATGCCAGGATATAGCCAATTAATATACTAGGATATTGCCAATTAATATGCCAGGATATTGCCAGTTAATATGCCAGGAATTTGCCATTTAATATGCCAGGATATAGCCAATCAATTTGCCAGGATATTGCCAATTAAAATGCCAGGAATTTGCCATTTAATATGCTAGGATATTGCCAATTAATATGCCAGGATATTGCCAATTAATATGCCTGGATATTGCTATTTAATATGCCAGGATATTGGGGCAATTGACCCCCCCCCCCCCCCCCCCGAGAAGAGGGGGGGGGCGCCGCTTTAAAAAAAAACCCACGCTTGCAGGCAGAGACGGAGGTGAGAGGAGATCAGAATATCCCCCCTCACCATCGCTCTGCCTGCCAGCCTGCAGAACAGGGGGGGGGGGGGGGGGGAGAGGAGAGAACACTTGATGTGGGGGGGGGAGAGCAGAGAACACTGATGGGAGGGGAGAGAAGAGAGTACACTGATGGGGGAGAAGAGAGAACACTGACGGGTGGGGGAGAAAGGAGAGAACACAGACGGGGAGAGGAGGAAAAGAGACAGCTATTGGGAAGAGGAGAGACACATACATGTTTAGAGGGACAAAGAGACAGTCATAGGAGGTAGAGAATAGAGAGAGACATAAATGGGATGGTAGAGGAGAGACAGACATGGGATGGCAGAGGAGAGACAGATATGGGATGGCAGAGGAGAGACAGACAGACAGACATGGGAGAGGAGAGACAGAGAGCTGGGAAATGAGAGGAGAGTCAGACGGACATGGGAAAGAAGAGGATACAAAGACGGACATGGGAAGGAAGAGGAGAGAAACGGACATGGAAGGAAAAGAGACAGAGGGACACGGGGAGAGAGAGGAGTGCGACAAACATGGGAAGGGAGAAGAACGTTACAGAAGGACATGAGAGAGAGGAAAAGACAGACGGACATGGGAGAGAGGAAAAGACAGACGGACATGTGCCCCTCCCGAGATCAGACTCTGGATCCGCCCCTGACTGTAGCATATAGATTTAATCAATTTAAAAATATCTTTACTATTCATCTTTGCGCAAATACTTACCTGGACAGGCTGTATCCTAAACATCCATTGCTAACTGCAGCATACAGATTTAACAAATTAAAGACTCAATCACAGCAAAATTGGTTCTGAAAGCCTAAGTACCTTTTTGGTTTCACATTGTATCCATCACGTGTGTGTTGCTATAATAGATACTTCTACATCATTTATTTCATTATACAATGGTACACAGGTGGCAGATAAGGACCTTGGAACCCCTTCAGTAATTGGTCTTTCTACAATATTAACCCCGAGTATGCACTGATATTGACAATAATCTTTACTTTTTACCAAAATTGTACCTTTACTGATCTTGGAATGTCTATCCTAAACATTTATAATTAGGGGTTTGCAAGATTTATTTTATTTCACTTTATTCACTTGTTCTCACTTAGCTGGTTAGTTATATGTGTACGATTTTAACTTGTTGCCAATAAAAGTTATGTCTTTATTGGAAACGATTCCTCACATGTTTATCAGATCTCAATGTTGGAAGCACCAGAAGCGATGCTGACTAATTACTTTCTGAGTATTTTATTCAGATCGGGTTTGACAGCATGTTGGCAGCTGAATAGGTAACATATTTACAGCAGTAATGTATAATAGCACATGATAAATGTTTACCTCCCAACTCTTGGAAGGACAAGTGTCAGCACTACCACACATGCGCGGTAGCGCTTTCGCTCAAACTGGTCATTCTATTGCGCATGTGCACAATTCTGGAATGTGCAGTATGCATACCCGGGTTTTCCAGACACCATTCCCGAATCCCATCAAGCTCAACTTCTGTCTCGGTTTATGCGGCACAGTTCTGAAAAAAGCGATAGCTCGTTGGGACAGTGTGCCAAAATCAGAACGGTCCCGCGCATATAGGGGCAGTTGGGAGGCATGTATATGTAACTGAAGCCATTGTTACAAAAATATGTATATACTAATAAAGCATAACAGCCTGAACAAACATGTCTGTACATATTCTTTGCTTGAATATAGATGGGTCAGCTAGCAGCTTCCTACTGACCAAGTATGAAAGTCCTTAAAAGTCACACATCATTGATTGATAATTAAAAGTTAAAGCCACTGTTCAAAATAAGCTTTAAATGGTTAATAATTTTTTTTTAGACAAAAAATACAAAACAGATATTTTAAACAAGAATAATGGAAGAGAGCATTCGGAAAAATACAAAAGGAATACATGAGAACAGTACACGGGTTCGATTAGATAGACAGGGGGAATTAAATGATTACATTTAAAATAAAACTGTGATAATAAAAAATGCATGTAGGTTACCCCCAGACTGCCATTTTCAGCAGATTCTGCATTTCTTCCTATTCAGTGTTTATCCTCCAAATTATTTTTCTCTCTACTTATTACTACTTATCATCACTTCCTCTACTTGTTCTTACTCCCATATGCCTTTTCCTCTTTGTAATCCTGCTCTCTTTTGTCTCTTACAAGTATCTTCAATAAGAATACAAGCCGTGATTTCACTTTAAAGAGCATTTTAATAAAATGGCTTTAAGCAACTGCCACCCTCTCTTGTTCTCAGAGTTTTTATATCCAGTGATGCATTCTACTTCCCAAAATGTTAAATGGCCAATGAGGTACACTTAGGTTTTATGGGTGTGACTAGGTTCAGTGCCAATAACTTGTAGATGGTTGCATACAAGAGATATTTATGTAATTAGTGAAGTTAGTTAAATCATAACCAAAATATTTTATTCATACTGGAACTCCTTTATTAACACCTTTTTACTGCAGGTCAAAGCCACATTCTTGAGAGATTTATTTATATTTAAAAAAAAATATTCAGAAAATGGAAATTGTATCACCTGTGGAGCAGATCATCGCTAGAAACAATTTGTGACATTTTAATTAGGCATGGTAAGTACCACAGTTACTGAAAAAAGAGAGATGACGCAGGAACACTATTCTGAAATAGATAACGAATAAACCTCATCACTGGAAACTAATCTTGGCTCCAGCTTGCTGGCAAGAAAAATATATAACCGATGTACGCAGGTCCGGACTGGCCTACCAGGAAAAATCCCGGTAGGCCGTCTTCCCTGGGGCCGCCGCAGCCTTTAAGAAAACGACGCAGTGGCCGCTTTAAGAATTTGACCGCCGGGGCCGCATTAAGAGTGCAGCCGCCGGGGGCAAGCTGCATCAGCTAAATGCGGTGGCCGGGAAACCCTCAAAAAAAATGAACAACATTGACATCGGATTTGACATGGAGCAGCAGCCAGGCGGTAAGGGGGGAGGAGGGTGGAATATAACGAGCATAGTAAATGTATAATTTTAATAGAATACATAATACTGGCATCTTAATGGGCAAATTGGCTGGGGCATCCATATGGAACAATATCACTGGCATCGTAATGGTGCAATAATACTGGCATCTGAATGACACAATATTACTGGCATCTAAATGGTGCAATAATACTGGCATCTTAATGGCACAGTATTACTTGCATCTTAATGGCACAATATTACTGGCATCTGAATGGCAAGATAATACTTGCATCTGAATGGCACAATATTACTGGCATATAAATTGCACAATAATACTGGCATCTGAATGGCAAGATAATACTGTCCTCTGAATGGCACAATATTACTGGCAAATAAATGGCACAATAATCCTGACATCTTAACGGCACAATAGTACTGGCATCTGAATGGCACAATATTACTTGCATATGAATCGCACAATAATACTGGCATCTGAATGGTACAATATTAATGGCATCTGAATAGCAAAATAATACTGGCATCTTAATGGCACACTATTACTAGCATCTGAATGGCACAATAATACTGGCATATTGATGGGCAAATCTGCTGTGGCCTATTAATGGGCACACTGGCATATTTAATGGACAAACGGTGGCATATTTTAACAGGCTGTTGCATATGTTAATGACAAAGTGGCTGTGGCCTGTTAGTTGGTACCTGACAGTGGCATGTTCTGTGGGCAAAATAACATGTACTATGGGAGAAAGTAACAATGGGGCTTGTTCTGCATGGGCAGTTCAGTGGGACAAAGTGACACTGTGGTATGTTCTGTTGGGCGTGTGTGATATTATGCATGTGTTACTGTGTGAATGTGTAACTTTTTGACTGTGTGTATGGATAAGTGTAAGTGTGACTGTGTAAATGTGTGTATTTCTGCATGTGTGTACACCACCTGAACCAGCCACCTCCTTGCAAACAGCATTTAAAAAATAATAATCTGTGCGTATATATGTAAGTGTGTCTGCGTTTGTGACAGTGTACATATTATTGTGTGTAAGTGTCTGCGCGTGTGTGTCTAAGTGTGACTGTGTGTATATCTGTAAGTGTGACTGTAAGGTGTGTCTGTGTAACTGTAAGTGTATCTAAGTGTGTATGTAAATGTGTGCGTGTATTTCTGTATGTATGTGAGATTGTGTGTGTGTAAGGGTTTATGCAGGGCCGTCTTTAACGCGGGGTAAACGGGGCAGCTGCCCTGGGCCCAGTTACTCCTGGGGGGCCCAAGGCAGCTGTCCCGTGGGCCCCCAGCCCCTGCTTGCCGCGTTCACACGCATTGAGCTTGTGAACGTTTTTTCCGGCAAGCCACATCCGGTGACTTTCCCTCCTCCGTGCACGGAGGAGACATCCGTCCGGGGACACGGAACAGCACCAATCGGTGAGTAGTGGGGGGAGGGGGGGGGGCTTGGGCTGCTGTGTTGGGGGAATACAGGCATCTGAATGGCAAAATATTACTGGGCTCTGACTGGCACAATATTAGTGGGGTCTGAGGGGCACAATATTACAGGCATCTGACTGGCACAATATTACTGGGGTCTGAGGGGCACAATATTACGGGCATCTGACTGGCACAATATTAGTGGGGTCTGAGGGGCACAATATTACAGGCATCTGACTAGCACAATATTAGTGGTGTCTGAGGGGCCCAATATTACTGGGCTCTGACTGGCACACTATTACTGGGCTCTGACTGGCACCATATTAGTGGGGTCTGAGGGGCACAATATTAGTGGGGTCTGAGCGGCACAATATTACTGGGCTCTGACTGGCACAATATTAGTGGGGTCTGAGGGGCACACTATTACAGGCATCTGACCGGCACAATATTAGTGGGGTCTGAGGGGCACAATATTAGTGGGGTCTGAGGGGCACAATATTACTGGGCTCTGACTGGCACAATATTAGTGGGGTATGAGGGGCACAATATTACAGGCATCTGACTGGCACAATATTAGTGGGGTCTGAGGGGCACAATATTACAGGCATCTGACTGACACAATATTAGTGGGGTCTGAGGGGCACAATATTACAGGCATCTGACCGGCACAATATTAGTGGGGTCTGAGGGGCACAATATTAGTGGGGTCTGAGGGGCACAATATTACTGGGCTCTGACTGGCACAATATTAGTGGGGTATGAGGGGCACAATATTACAGGCATCTGACCGGCACAATATTAGTGGGGTCTGAGGGGCACAATATTAGTGGGGTCTGAGGGGCACAATATTACTGGGCTCTGACTGGCACAATATTAGTGGGGTATGAGGGGCACAATATTACAGGCATCTGACTGGCACAATATTAGTGGGGTCTGAGGGGCACAATATTACAGGCATCTGACTGGCACAATATTAGTGGGGTCTGAGGGGCACAATATTACAGGCATCTGACCGGCACAATATTAGTGGGGTCTGAGGGGCACAATATTAGTGGGGTCTGATTGGCACTAAATTCCTGGGCTCTGAATGTCACAATATTACAGGCATCTGACTGGCACAATATTACTGGGCTCTGAATGGCACAACAATTATGGCATCTTAATGGTACAATAATACTGGTATCTTAATGGGCAAATTGGCTGGGGCATCTTAATAGTACAATATTACTGGTATCTGAATGGCACAATAATATTGGCATTTTAATGGGAAACATGTCTGTGGCATATTTATGGCAAAATAATACTGAATATTAATGGCAAAATAATATTGGCATATTGATGGGCACATTGACTGTGGCATATTTAATGGACAAACAGTGTCATATTTTAACAGGCAAACTGTCTGTTGCATATGCAATGACAAAGTGACTGTGGCATGTTCTTTGGGGAAAAATAACATGTACTATGGGGAAAAATGTCAATGTGGCTTTTTTCTGCATGGGCAGTTTAGTGGAACAAAGTTAAACTGGTATGTTCTGTGGGGCAAATTTACACTGTAGCATGCGAAATTGTGTGGGTTCAATATGAGTGCAAGCCATGTGCTGTGGGTGCAATATAGGTGCATGACAAGTGCTGTGGGTGCAATATAGGTGCAAGACAAGTGCTGTGGCTACTCTATGGGGCTGTGTAAAGTCCTTTAGGTTCAATGTGGGTGCAGAAAAGGGGAATAAAAACAAGAAATGCAACTCTTCAATAACATTTTTATTACATATGAAAATAGTTGAATATAATATTAAGAAGTCCATGTAAGTAAAAATGCAACTAGTGAGAGAGAGTGAGATGTGTATAGATATTTATAAATATATATGTACATATGTAAGTGCTCTCTAATATCTGTGTATATTTTTGTCATTTAGGTAATGAGTAGTTGTAGTGCAGTGTTGCATAGTAAGATGGTATACATATTGCAGCCATATATACACATTTTGTATCCAAAAATACAGTTTATACACTGCAATTATACACATAATATACACATTTTATTCAATGCAATAAAAATACTCACTGCAAGAAAAATCCAACTGTGTGTGTGCTTATTTTTATGGTTTTTTTGTGTGTGTGTGTGTGAGTGGGGGGGGGGGGGGGGTAACATTGCGATGGATGGAGTGATTGCATGCAGGGGAGGGGGCAGGGTCCAGGGGGACCAAGCAAATGCTTGCCCAGAGTCCAATCACTATTAAAGACGGCCCTGGGTTTATGTCAGGAAAAGTAGCAGGCTGGAGCCTGATAGACATCTTCTGTGCTGGGGCAAGTCCAGTGAGTGCAATCTAAGTGATGGGGTAAGTCCTGTCAGTGCATTCTAAGTTCTGTAGCATGTAATGTCATCAGCTTTGCTAGGCTAAGTCCTGGGTGCTAAGGCAAGTCCTGTGACTGCATTCTAAGTGCTGGAGCATGTGCATGTCATGTTAGTGCAATCAGCTTTCTGAGGTGCTGGGGCAAGTTTTGTGAGTGCAATTCATGTGCTTTGGCAAGTCCTGTGAGTGCAATATTAATTCTGGGGTAAATCCTGTGTGCTGGGGGCAAGCCCTGTGAGTGCAATCTGTATGCTGTGATAAGTCCTCAGTGCTGGGGAAGGTCCTGTGAGTGCAATCTATGTGCTAGGGTAAGTCCTGTAAGTGTAACATGAGTGCTGGGATAGGTCATGGGTGATATGCACGTTCTGTGAGTGCAGTCTGGATGCTGGGGTAAATCAATATATCCACCCAGCATGTTTTCAAGTTTATATCTCACACACTGCCCTGATATATACCCCATGCACTGGCAATTCCTATAACCTTGTGTACATACTGGGGCTTATGTATTGCTCTGTGCATGGGGTATATACATAGTTGCCAACATTTGAAAAAAATTTCCAGGGACATTTTGCAGCTCAGCTTCCAATTACTTACTTTAATATTGGCCACACCCACTGCACAAAGCTCCGCCCACTACACAAAATTAGCATAATATAACTCCACCTTATTGTCACAGTGTAGATAATATCTCAAAGTTCCCACCAGCATTACCAGGATCCTTGTTATACAACAGATACATTCACAGCACAACATCTACATCAGGCATTTGGATATTATCCCCTTGACATTAAATATAGTAAGACCTGGTGCTTCAGTCAGAGAGCTGTGTGTACACCATAAAACATACATTAGTATGAACCTACCACTTCTGCTGGAAGGCCATTCCATGTATCCACTACCCTATCAGTGAAGTAATACTTTCATTAGTCCCTGGCCTTATCTTATATCTAGGATAGCCTTATACCTATCTCATGCATGCTTAAACTCCTTCAGTGTATTAACCTCTACCACTTCTGCTGGTAGGCCATTCCATGTATCCACTACCCTATCAGTAAAGTAATATTTTCATTAGTCCCTGGCCTTATCTTATATCTAGGATATCCTTATACTTATCCCATGGATGCATAAACTCCTTCACTGTATTAACCTCTACCACTTCTACTGGAAGACTATTCCATGCATCCACTACTGTCTCAGTAAAGTAATACTTTCATTATATAGTCAGTCACATAGACACATACACTCATACATACAGTCTGTCACATACAGTCATACATACAGTCTGTCACATACACTCATACATACACACATACAAGTGAGCGTTGTTTTTTTTAATCTTAAAAACAAAACAAAAAAAATGTAGATCAATATGTCCACCTTCCCTGCTGCTATATCTTATTGCAAGCAAGGGGGGCATTTCCGTTCCAGGTTTGTCTGTGCCTCTTACAAAGGCACAGACCATCATTACTTAAAGGACCTTATATTTCTTACATCCATTCATTTGTCATGTTATTTTGGCCATCATTTGTCAGTCTTATCATGTCCATCATTTGTCAGTCTTATCATGCCCATCATGTGTCAGTCTTATCATGCCCATCACCATCTGTGAGTCTTATCATGCCCATCATCATCTGTGAGTCTTATCATGCCCATCATCATCTGTGAGTCTTATCATGCCCATCACCATCTGTGAGTCTTATCATGCATATCATCATCTGTGAGTCTTATCATGCCCATCATCATCTGTGAGTCTTATCATGCCCATCATCATTTGTGAGTCTTATCTTGCCCATCATTTGTGAGTCTTATCATGCCCATCACCATCTGTGAGTCTTATCATGCCCATCATCATTTGTGAGTCTTATCATGCCCATCATCATTTGTGAGTCTTATCATGCCCATTACCATCTGTGAGTCTTATCATGCCCACCCTCATTTGTGAGTCGTATCATGCCCATCATTTGTGAGTCTTATCATGCCCATCACCATCTGTGAGTCTTATCATGCCCATCATCATTTGTGAGTCTTATCATGCCCATTATCATTTGTGAGTCTTATCATGCCCATTACCATCTGTGAGTCTTATCATGCCCATCATCATTTGTGAGTCTTATCATGCCCATCATTTGTGAGTCTTATCATGCCCATCACCATCTGTGAGTCTTATCATGCCCATCATCATCTGTGAGTCTTATCATGCATATCATCATCTGTGAGTCTTATCATGCCCATCATCATCTGTGAGTCTTATCATGCCCATCATCATCTGTGAGGCTTATCATACCCATCACCATCTGTGAGGCTTATCATGCCCATCATCATCTGTGAGTCTTATCATGCCCATCATCATCTGTGAGGCTTATCATGCCCATCACCATCTGTGAGGCTTATCATGCCCATCACCATCTGTGAGCCTTATCATGCCCATCATCACCTGTGAGTCTTATCATGCCCATCACCATCTGTGAGTCTTATCATGCCCATCATCATCTGTGAGTCTTATCATGCATATCATCATCTGTGAGTCTTATCATGCCCATCATCATCTGTGAGTCTTATCATGCCCATCACCATCTGTGAGGCTTATCATGCCCATCACCATCTGTGAGTCTTATCATGCCCATCATCACCTCTGAGTCTTATCATGCCCATCACCATCTGTGAGTCTTATCATGCCCATCACCATCTGTGAGTCTTATCATGCCCATCATCACCTGTGAGTCTTATCATGCCCTTCACCATCTGTGATTCTTATCATGCCCATCATCATCTGTGAGTCTTTTCATGCCCATCATCACCTGTGAGTCTTATCATGCCCATCACCACCTGTGAGTCTTATCATGTCCATCATCTGTGAGTCTTATCATGCCCATCATCACCTCTGAGTCTTATCATGCCCATCACCATCTGTGAGTCTTATCATGCCCATCACCATCTCTGAGTCTTATCATGCCCATGTCACCCTCCCTCCACCCCCTTCCCCAGTACTCACCTCTTGGTCCCCGCGATCGCAGTGGGTCACGGCAAATCCAGGACAGTTGGACAGGACTAACCTATATATTAGGTCAATGTGTTCGCTATAACCTTGTGTACATACTGGGGATATGTATTGCCATAGGCAGGGTTATATATCAGTTTTATGTATTGTCACGGGAGGGCTACTAGATTGGTAGCTCCTACTGGAATCAGTTCCACAAAATCACTCCTCAGGTCCGGTAAATATCCAATAGCCAAACAGGGCTATGATCAATGCTTCCCTGCAAGCAATTCCCCCAACATGGCAGACGAGACTGGTCGTGTTGGGTAAAACAAGAAGAACTGTTTATTGACTCAAAACACAGGACATATATACAGGAAAACATCTTGATAACATAAGTTGAACAAAAGAACTTCTTCACACCTACACAAAAGGACAGTACCTGGCAGCCAATCAGATGAAAGGTAGGATTATTAGCAACCAATCCCAGGCAGGGGGCAGGCACACAGATCAGCAAATATATTCAAATTGGGCATTTAACTAAGCAACCAATCAGAACAGTGCCTACACTGGGGGCTTGGTCTGAGCGACCAATAGGAAAACCGCCTACGTTTTGAAGAAGAGAATGAGCTCAGCAGCCAGGATAAACCTTTATTGTGAGGTGGCTGCTGAAGTTACATACCTGGGGAAAGGGTACAAGGGATTAGGCTCTTTAACAGGGCACCATACATAAAACACACAGTTAGAACAGGGGAAAATAACTCAGCCGGAACATGGGCACTGAGGAACAGAAAAACATGGTTGTCTGGAGGGGTGCTACCGTGACATTTGTCCCCTTTTCAGAGAGAGCCAGCTCAGAGTTGTCCACACGGATAAGCCTGAAGGTGGCGAGGAAAACACTGGGTGTGGTGTTGACTCACACGTCTTCTTGCCGTGATAAGCCATCTGCATTTTTATTGTCCTTTCCCGGACGGTATTGCACTGTAAAATTAAAGGGTTGAAGGGATAGGCTCCACCGCAATAGTCTACCATTGTCCCCGGACACTGTAGCGGGCAGATGGATTCCTGCTGTACTCCGGTTAGACGGAGAAAGCAGTGTGCTTGGGGCCAGTGATTTTAGTTGTCCTAGGAGTTTCTGGCTTTGGCAACAGACAAGGTCCATAGTCTCTCGGCAGGTGGCTAGCCCCTTGTGCCCGCCAGGGGTAAGAGTCACGGTGGGTACCGAGACATTTCTCCATTTTTCGAAGGAGACTGACGACGGAGAAGCCCCCAGACGGGGTTACTCCACAGTCAGTCTCTTGAGGTTTCTCCACATATTCACAGAAGTGACAGTCCCCAACTTCTGTCGGTTCACATACCCGGCCAACCTTTGTCTCTCCCGGAACAGGTACCTGCCGCTGGGGAGAAGAGCCAACAGTGCCTTCTCCCAGATGCTTCTTCAGCTGCTGGGGAGAATGCAGGGTAGCGGGGGTAAAAAAGCTGCTTGTTGGGGAAATGTCTTTGTTAGGTCCTTGGACAATTGGTACCAGCGCATCTGCTGGTGTAATGTCCTCCGCAAAAGGCAAAGTTTTCTGGCCATGCACAACCAAATGATGCAACAGTCCTGTTTCTACCCTGCCAGGTTGCAATTGATCTGGGCAGTATTCACAGGATTCCAGGGACCCAGGTGTGGAGACCGATGTCACATCCACCCCTCCTGGATCATTTTTAAAGTGTACAGGGGTTAAATGCAGGGGACTTTGTGGGAAGTGGTAAAGGAGGCTCTGCCCAGATGCAGGCGCTTCTGCCTGGTACAAAAACTCCCCAAGCAGCAGGGGTGGACAGAGGCCAGCAGCACTCTGCCCCGTTGCCAGCTCTTCTGCTGCGGCATAGGACGGGAACAAGCCAAGGACGGGGTTCCAATAAGGCTCCTTGAACCCAGGTGGAGGTGGATAGAGGCCAGCAGCACTCTGCTCTGATGCCAGCCCTTTAGTTGTAGCATCCAGAGTGGGAAAGGGACACAACTCTTGGGTCACAGGAAGGGTTAGGCAGGGACCTGTGAGGCTCTGCTCTGCAACCAGTGCGTCTGACGGTGTGATAGGTAGGGGTGGGGAAAGGAAGTCCGGGTCAGTCACAGTAAACAGTGCCAGCGGTTCATCTAGGCATTCAAGACTGGACAAGGATAACAGTTCCGGTAACATAGCTTCAGTTGTGGCACCCACAGGGGAAAGAGGGCACAGTTCTGGGGTCGGGGGTAGGAGCGGGCCGAAGCCAGTGGCAATATGCCCAGATGCCAGCTCTTCCGCTGGTTCATCCACAGGGAAAAAAGGACACCATTCTGGGGCCAGGGTTAGGCAGGGAATGGAGGATATATGCTCAGCTTCCAGTGGTTTAGCTGGAATATCTGGCCGGGAGGTGATGGGGGTGTGCTGGGCCATCTCTGCGGACACTGCTGCCAACACGTCTGCTGGGACATTGGGACAGGGAAAGGGCAACAATTCTGGGTACTCACAGTCAAGGGGTTGGGACCCGGGTGTAGAGACAACTGTCTCATGCACCCCTCCTGGGTAAAACTTCACAGAGCTTAACTCCATGTTATCGGGGCCCAGTTGCATGAAGTTCAGCAGCTTGGCAAATTACTTTTCCAGCTCCCACTCTTGGTGAACCAAATAGTCCAAGTCTGCATCCAACTCTGCAACATCATATTCCCGCCCCTCACGGATTTCATTTTTCCGCTCCTGATCAGAGCTACCGAAAGTGTACTCCTCTTGGTATCTTTCCAACATTACTCCAGGGCTGCAAAAGCCAAAGCCCTCTGGGGAATCATCTGAATCTCCCAACTCTGGGTGCATCTGGGTTGCATGCCACTGTAGTGCCCGGTATCCTTCATCCAGGGCCAGCTCCGCATCAACAAGCTCTGCCAGATCTGCCACCCACTTTTCTTGGGGTTGTACACCCAGATATTGTATCCAATGGTCCATCTGGAGCTTGTACCTCTCCTCGGTACTTGGGATGTACCTTCCCCGGCAGTACTGATCCCATCTGATAGCTTCCCACCAGAGCTCCCGGCGATTGCAATCCCTCCTGAACAGCAACTTAGCAGCCAGCTCAGCCTCTCTCTCCCTCTCGGCTTCCTGCATTATCCGATCCACCAACTCTAAGGGAGGGTTTGGCCCATACACAGCCAGACGTTCCTTTACCCTCTGGGAGATCACATCTTTCACCTCTGGGAATGCTGAAGAAGCCAATGGATTGATGAGCTTGCACTTTCCGGCCATGGTGCTGCTGTACCACCCTGGTACTCCTTGGACAACTGGCAGGCTTTGCACACAGGATAATCCACACGATAATCCACCGGACCAGTGTTGGGAGGAGAGATCCCACTTCCTGACACCAGTGTCATGGGAGGGCTACTAGATGGGTAGCTCCTACCGGAATCAGTTCCACAAAATCACTCCTCAGGTCCGGTAAATATCCAATAGCCAAACAGGGCTATGATCAATGCTTCCCTGCAAGCAATTCCCCCAACATAGCAGACAAGACTGGTCGTGTTGGGTAAAACAAGAAGAACTGTTTATTGACTCAAAACACAGGACATATATACAGGAAAACATCTTGATAACATAAGTTGAACAAAAGAACTTTTTCACACCTACACAAAAGGACAGTACCTGGCAGCCAATCAGATGAAAGGTAGAATTAGTAGCAACCAATCCCAGGCAGGGGGCGGGCCCACAGATCAGCAAATATATTCAAATTGGGCATTTAACTAAGCAACCAATCAGAACAGTGCCTACACTGGGGGCTTGGTCTGAGCGACCAATAGAAAACCGCCTACCTTTTGAAGAAGAGAATGAGCTCAGCAGCCAGGATAAACCTTTATTGTGAGGTGGCTGCTGAAGTTACATACCTGGGGAAAGGGTACAAGGGATTAGGCTCTTTAACAGGGCACCATACATGTAAAACACACAGTTAGAACAGGGGAAAATAACTCAGCCGGAACATGGGCACTGAGGGACAGAAAAACATGGTTGTCTGGAGGGGTGCTACCGTGACATGTATAAATAATACACTCTTCAAATGTGCTTTGAAATGCATGAACAAGAAAATAATGTTATGCTATGGGGCTGGTATAATGATGTTATGCTATAGGGCTGGAATAATGCTGTTATGCTATGGAGCTGTAATGCAATTATTTGCAGGGCTGGTTTTTATCCTCAGTCCGGCCCTGGCTATACGGTGTCTACTCAGGTGCTCTGGCCGCTGCTAACAGAATGGAGTTATGCAGATTAAGTAAATCAGCACTCCGAGGACACCAATATGATGAAGTAAATAATTTATTTAATATCACATCCAAATGATATATACACATGGAAAGGTGGGAAAAGCAACTTGAAGGATGCTTAATCCTAATGATTTATGAGAAATAATAATGAGAAAAAGAAAACAAGGGCCATAAATTGGGAAAACTGAAAGTATGATGAACAAGGGATGGGAAGGGTTAACTTTTTTCTTTCAGAATATTGTTTTGTTCTTTTTTTCCACTTGCTGGCACTCTCCATACTTCACAATCAATGTGTGAAGTACAGATAGTGTATTGGAGGCAAATTCAATAAATGAAAACATTGACTTTGCCATCTAATTTGCATGTGATCACAGTGATTGACTGATCACTGCGATCACATTGCCGCAAGCCTTCTGATTGGGTCCAGGAACACTGCCACTTTTCCGAACATAGTCCCAAAATGTATTTTTGCAAATATATAACCTTGTTGTATCTGAAGAAACGGTAATAAATAAATCCAAACTGTAGCTACCTAGAGCTTGCACTGATTACATTTCTCAGGTCAGTGCTCATCTTTCTCTCTCTCTCTCTCTCTCTCTCTCTCTCTCTCTCTCTCTCTCTCTCTCTCTCTCTCTCTCTCTCTCTCTCTCTCTCTCTCTCTCTCTCTCTCTCTCTCTCTCTCTCTTCAGTGTTAATATGTAATTGTCTAAAGCAGGTTGATCATGAATCATGATCATGAACAAATAACTCCCATCAATCCTCAGTGGGTGCCAGTGTGCTCCATAACTTTGTTGCAGTTGCAGTGGAGTATATTCACAGGGATATGAGACACTTGTTCATATAAGTTTCAATACAACAGCAGAGAGATTACAATATCTGAATGTTTCAAATCAATCCCACAGCATGTGGAAGGCCATATTTTATAATTAATTTATTTTATTTAGTTCCTGACAGGAAGTAGTAATATGTGTGTATGCAGGTATGCCATGGTGCTGTCAGATTTTGTTTTGTGTAGTCACCAAGCACAATGGGAACTCGCAGTTAAGATGAAAAAGGGATTGTTTTATAACTGCTATATCACTTATTTGTATTTTTAATATATTTTACATGGTTTATTTATTTTATTTTTATTTACAAATTTTATTTAACCAAAAAGAACAAAATAAAGGCCTTTTTTATTTTTTACTAAAAAAAAATCTGGTTTGGATGGTGGGGATGCTTGGTGGACCTGGGCAGACTGCTACTACATTCCTTACTCTCTCCCTGCCCCACTATCCCTGCGGAGCAGTGAGAGACTATAGCTGTCAAAGCAGGCTCTTGTTTTGACAGCTATAAACATCTGGTTGCTGTGATTGGCTGTCACAGCAATTGGATGCTTTAGTGGGGGCCTCTGCAGACATAGCTATAGTGCCATGAAGTACCTAGTGCTTGGTACAGCGCTTAGAAGGGAACTACATAAGACAAATAGAGACAGACCAGATCACCCCCAAGGACCACATGAGAGGCCCGCCATCAGGGGACGATACTGGCATCCCGGGCCCGGGTCACACCAGGTAAAAATAATAAAATTATGAATGGAGACTTTGTCTCCGTGTAGTAAAATGCCGACAGCCTATAAACCGAACGTTCGGTTTATAGGCTGTGGGCATTTAACTACACGAAGACAGAGTCTCCATTCATAAAATTATGAATGGAGGCTTTGTCTCCGTATAGTTAAATGCCGACAGCCTATAAACCGAACGTTCGGTTTATAGGCTGTCGGCTTATGGAATACATGTATTCCTATTGCTATTCTATAAACCGAACGTTCGGTTTATAGAATAGCAATAGGGATACATGTATTCTATAAGCCGACAGTCTATAAACCGAACGTTCGGTTTATAGGCTGTGGGCATTTAACTACACGGAGACAGAGTCTCCATTCATAAAATTATGAATGGAGACTTTGTCTCCGTGTAGTAAAATGCCGACAGCCTATAAACCGAACGTTCGGTTTATAGGCTTTGGGCATTTAACTATACATGTATTCCATAAGCCGACAGCCTATAAACCGAACGTTCGGTTTATAGGCTGTCGGCATTTAACCAAAAAGAGACAAAGTCTCCATTCATAATTTATGAATGGAGACTCTGTCTCCGTATAGTTAAATGCTATTGTATTCTATAAACCGACTCTATTTCGGCTTATAGAATGCAATAGTACTACGAATGGACGAATGAACGAATGATTTTCGTTTATTAACCATTCGGTCATTCGGCTTTCGTTAGCTTAGCATTTTCGTTCTTCGTTTTTCGGACGAATGGACGAAAATGCTATTTTCGGACGAAAATGCATTCGTCCGAAAACGAATGCACATGTCTAATCAGTACATCCATCTGCCAGACATTTGGCTAAATAACATCTTGGATAAAGCAATAATAATGCATATGGGCTTTATTCATGAAAGAGAGATTTGTATGGAATTGAGAAGGAAATTCAAACTTAAGGCCAAAATAACCCACTTGAACAAAATCGTCTGTGCTAACAATTTTACATTTATATTGCAAATTGTATTGTGGCCACTTAAGGAGATCCATGTCACATATCATGCCAATATTTCTAAAATTGTTCATCTGGGAACAAAAAGTAAAAATACTGAATATAAACAAAGACATAACTATGAATCACTATTTGCCCCATTTCCATAGCAATTTATACACTTGATTTTTGTAAAATATTACCTTTATGAAGATTCTATTGTCTACTCTTGAAAAAAAGAACTTGTATAGAGTTGAAATGTGGTTTTCCATGGACATCTGTCTTGTTTTCAATAGTTCTGATGACATCACAGAGGTTTTGGTCAAGCAGCAGACTTCAAGTTTGAAGTCTTAAAAAGTGCTTTTTGTGACTGACATATTGCGCTATGTTGTTGGCATTATACAACACAACAGAAGATGGAAGGAATGAAGATGGAAGAAAATAGTACACCACCTGTAAAGAAGAAGATGACCCTGGCCATTCATAAACAGCACCTGGAAGTCACCTGTGAAAAAACATGGGGTTCGTATAGAGCACCATTCATAACCCAACCTTAAATAAAGACATTAAAGACATTAACATTCTTTATCAATGGTGACCTTTATTAGATTATTTCCAGTTCATAACTTTAAATATACACAAACTTGTACACACACATAAACCTTCAAACTGTTAACCATGACTCAGCCCCTAAAGCTGGAGTCACCCAAATTTAAATCTTGCTTCCAACAAAAGTCCCACCTCCTGAATTCCAGGAGTGTTACTTTTATCCTTCCTCCAGGGGACACTTACCTTCCACAGGGACCCCCGTTACCTCCGCATCCCGCCGCGCTGGAGCTCATTCGTGTAGTAGGCTGCATCCCTGGCCTCGAGTAACGCGGGTGCCGTATCCAGCGAGCACTTCCGCGTTACACATGGCAGAGGTGTGTCTTTGCGTCAGATGCTGTTCCCATATTGGAGGATGTAGGGGAGGTGGGGACAGAGGTGGTGTCACGGTTATTCTGGGTTTGTGGCTGTTTTTGTCTTCAGCCTCTAGTGGCCGCTATTGTGGTGTTCCCATTTTACTCCTGTTGTCAGCTGCCTCGTTATCCTCAGCCCTTCCCTATTTAAACCTGCAGCTTATGGCAATCAGTGCCTTTGCATTGCTTTGGTTGCAGTCTGTGATAGTTCCTTGTGTCTAGATCTAGCGTTAGTTTATTGATTCTCCGGATCTGACTTCTGCTTGATTTTGACTCCGCTGTTTTCTGCCTGCCTCGACCATTTTGCCTGTCTAGTGACCTTGCCTTCTGTATTCCTACGTTGTACCTTGTTCCTGTTTCGTGTATGACTCGGCCTGCTGACTATCCTTCTTGTCCAGTACTCCCTGTGTATCTCTGCTTCAGTGTGCGGTTGCAGTCAGTGTACAAGTCCTGGGTGGTCATTTACCTGAGGCTCAACCATAGGGTATAATACCATTCAGGGGAATAACACTGCTCTGTTTCCAAACCTGTTGCAGTAGCTACCAGTCCTGTCTTTGTTCCAGTCTCAGTTACCTGTCCTGCCTCATTCCCAGTCTCGGCTACCAGTCTTGTCTCAGTCCCAGTCTCTGCTACCAGTCCTGCCTTGGTTCCAGTCTGTTACCTGTCCTGTCTCAGTCCCGGTCACAGCTACCAGTCCTTCCCAGTTATGCATCGTGGGGTGCAGACAGACCCCACACCCTGCCCTGCAACGAGACTCCTCCCTGGCCTGTTATCCCAGGTTATGACAGAATGCAAAGGCCATAATAAGGAGCCCGCAGGGATAACATCTGTGTTAGAATTCTTGGCTGAATGCATGCTGGAGATGTGTAAAGCTGTAAAGATTGTGCTTGAGAGTAATGCTGTCGGTACTAGAGTTGTGAAGTCCAAGACTGTGACTGTGCTTAAGAAAACCCCAAAGAAAAGCTTTAAAAGAGAACCCCTCACTAAAGAGGAAATGCAGAGGAGACTGGAGGGAAGTTTGTGTTTTTATTGTGGGGAAACTGGGCATAGAATATCTTGACAGTTGTAGCCTAGACTACCAGGCTGAATCTTACCATAAAATATAAACACATGGCACAGATGTAGTGGGTAGAAAAGGCCACAGCCATTTTATTTATATATATATAAATATGTCATTGCCTCCAACCTTAGAATACACAATACAATAAATACAGTATAAATATAAAATTAGGCAATGACAAACCCACATGTTCACACATATGTCATAAATGACATGAACCAATAATTAACATAATTAACCATAACTTTATTAACATAGTTAACATAAGCCAGTAAACATGTCCTGAACCAACTTGCTCCCCAGGGGTCCAAGTCCATCGAATCCACTGCTAGGCAGACCTTCTGCCCAGCCCACCATCAGGTTAGGAGCCCCCCATCTTGGCTCCGGACCTCTCTCATATCCATTCGAACTATGGCTGACTCCCAATATTCCAGCCATAGACCCCCCTAAGGAGCAAGTAACCGCCAGCTCTGACAAAGTCCAATTCCTCATGACCATTCGACGTGACGCTGTATCTGAAACACAGAAGACAAGCGTCAGAACACAGAAATAACAAGTACACATCTTAACCTCCTAAAATTAGGGATGGGCGGGCGGGAAATTCTGGTAGTATTCAAAATTTTCTGCTGTTAATTCACAGTGCACTGACTTATAAGCCCTTTGCTCCCCACCCCCAACTCCTCCTCTTACACTGAACACCAATAGATGCAGCCTTGCTATTGCACAAGCTGTCAAGGCCCTCCTGCACCTAGGTGTCTCCGTGGGCTGCATATTGTCCTTTAAAACCACCTAAGCCTCCTGTAGCCGATAAAGCCAAAATCCAGGCCAGGGAACCTGAATACAATACAGGTGATGAATCCAAAAGTGAAAAAAGTTTTTTTTCTCAGATTAGTAAACCTGGGGAGGGTAAATCTGAAACACCTGGGAACCCTTTAGAATCTGAAGCCTTGTCTAACGATCTGGAAATGGCTACTGCATCTGATCAGTGTTCTGATAGGGAAAGCATGTCTTTTTATGCCTCAGACCTCAGTGAGGAGGACATCACTGAGAAGGATTTTTCTAAGGCTGTTTGTGCTGTCAGGACTACTATTCCCACAACTCTCAGCAAACCTAAAGCTAAGAAAAAGAAAGCAGTTAATACAAGACACTCTCTAGAAATTGGTGCAATCACTCAGAGAAGGCAAAAGAGTGACTCTAGAAAACCACAAACTGCAAAGCATTCTCTAGGTGCCCCAGGTCTTGTTTTGACATCTGATGGGACAATCATAAGCAGAGAAAATCTTGCTCAATATGAGAACTATCTTAGTGAACAAAAGTCTCTTGAGAGTAACCTGCTAGCGGCTAATTCTAAGAAAGTTCCAGCTAAAAGCCAGGCATCTTCTAAAAGAGCCTCCAGTTCCTCTGCTGAACCCTTTCTCTTTGGCACTGTTCTAGTTTCTGGTAAGGGGAAGGTAAAGAAAAAAGGACCAATTGCACGTCTGGAGAAATATACGACTGCATGTCTGGGTGAGTCACCTTGCAGTGAGTCCACAGCAGTATCTGGTAGTGCAGTGCATGGTTCTGGTCCCTCTAACCCCTATAATAGTACTGCAGGTGATCTGCCACCAGATTGTACCTTTGCCTCTAATGGGGCTATTGTAAGACAGCAAGACCTGCAAATTTATGAACAAATGCTATGTGCTAAGAGAAAGTAGATTCCTGTCTAGTTTCCATGTTTTGTCTAGTGTGTATTTTTTGTTTCCTGTTTTGGGGGCCCATTCAGCAGCATTTTGGAGCGTAAACTCCAAACTCCAGCGGTTGCAGTCAGTGTACAAGTCCTGGGTGGTCATTTACCTGAGGCTCAACCATAATACCATTCAGGTGAATAACACTGCTCTGTTTCCAAACCTGTTGCAGTAGCTACCAGTCCTGTCTTTGTTCCAGTCTCAGTTACCTGTCCTGCCTCAGTCCCAGTCTCGGCTACCAGTCTTGTCTCAGTCCCAGTCTCTGCTACCAGTCCTGCCTTGGTTCCAGTCTGTTACCTGTCCTGTCTCAGTCCCGGTCACAGCTACCAGTCCTTCCCAGTTATGCATCGTGGGGTGCAGACAGACCCCACACCCTGCCCTGCAACGAGGCTCCTCCCTGGCCTGTTATCCCAGGTTGTGACAGGTGGAGACCTGTCTGCAAGGTCCCATAGAATCCTGTGAAGGTGGGAGTAAACCCCTGGAGTTGAGGGGAGGAGCTGGTTATGGCAAAGCATATAAAAACCCCTCACGCTGTTTTGTCCATGCTTGATTATTGAGCTGCTAAGCCTGGTGTTCCCGGCTTAGTTACTTTGTTCCTGTGTTGCTGTGTATCCTATGATTGACTTCCTGATATTGACCCCTGGCTTGTTTTTGGACTTTCCTGACTTCTCCAACCCTGACCCAGCTTGCCTGACCATTCTTACTCTGATTTTCCTCACGTAATTCTTTGCTTGTCCATTGGACTTTCCTTCCTCTCCTGGTCTCCAGGGGCCCTGGCACTCACCCTGCTCTATGCTCCCCAGACCGAGGCCATCCTCGCATTAACCCAGCAAATTGCTGCCCTAGCTCCCATGGTGCAAGGAGTACAAGATCAACAGCAAAACCTGCAAGCCCTTCAGGCTATCCCTTTTGCTGGAGTTCCACTGCCGCCCCCTGCTCCCGTTTTTGCACCCCCAGAGGGCTCTGCAGAGGCTCCCGAATCTCATGTGAAAATGCCGGAGCGATTTACTGGTGACCGTACTCTATATCAGAGCTTCATCACCTCTTGTGAACTCTTGTTCGTTCTCAAACCCAGAACTTTTGCTAGAGATTTTGTTTGTATACGTACCATATTACTGTTGTCAGGAGTTCCCATGACATGGGTCCAGCATCTCCTCCAAACCAACCACCCTGCCCTGGCCAACTGGAACACCTTCCGCCAGGCAATGGATGCATTATACCAAGATCCCCATAGGGTGGCAACAGCCGAATCCACTCTATGGTCTCTTCGACAGGGTCGTTGCCCAGTGGAGGACTACATTTTTGAATACCCGGAGAGTGGCAGTGATCACTGAATGGAACCCGCTCTTCTCCACCAGTTCCGACTAGGACTGTCAGAGACACTCAAAGATAACCAAAGGTTTTAGAAGATGCCATCCATCTGGTTACACAAATGGACCTGAGATTGAGAGAACGCAGAATGGAATGAGCCACTCTCACTCCCTCTCATCCATGTCTCCACCCACCAGAAAGCACCTCTCCCCCCACACAACCATCTCGACCGAAGAACCGATGCAGATTGGGATGACACGAGGACCCCTGTCCGAAGCTGAAAAGAATAGAAGGCAAAGAGCCAATCCGTGCCTTCACTGCGGTGGACCAGGACATGTGGTTTGCGACTGCACAGAGCGACCCTCCAGAGGTAAGCTTCTATTTACTTCCTGACTACTCCTGGGCAGTACTACATCTCATCTATCTCTCCTTGTCCTACTACAGTGGGAAGATAAGAAGAAGAGACTTACCGCTATCATCAACTCTGGTGCCAGCGAGAACTTCATGGATATTACCTTGGCTTGTTCCCTGTCCTTACCCGCACGTTCCAGAGACTCTCCTTTGGCTGTTCATCTGGTAGACATGAAAACAATCCAATCCGGTCCAGTTCTAAAAGAGACCCTTCCATTGTCCCTAAACCTTGGTATCAGACATCATGAAACGCTACACCTCAATCTCATTCAGTCCCCGAGGTTCCCTCTTATTCTGGGGCTACCATGGCTGTGGAAATACGCCCCCACCATACGGTGGTCCACCAGAAAAGTCACCTTCTCCTCAATGCACTGTCACAAAAACTGCCTCAAACCGTCCCTGCTGGCTCTAACCCTTAATCCCAACACTTCCACCACCAAGGCACCGCAGCTACCACCTCAATATGCTTCTTTTTATAAGGTATTTGATAAAAAAGAGGCAGAACAACTTCTACCACACAGACCCTACGGCCTATGTAATTCACCAGCCACCTTCCAGCATTTCCTTAACGATGTATTCAGAGATATGCTAGACTTGTTTGTCGTGATGTACCTGGATGATATCATGGTGTATTCTCCCTCGCTACTTGAACACTGGAGACACATGACTTGTGTACTCACCCGCCTTCAAGAACATAATCTCTATGCCAAATTGGAGAAGTGCATCTTTGAAACCACCTCACTTGAGTTCTTGGGTGATATCACACCAGGGCACATAGAGATGGACCTTAAAAAAGTCTCCTCCATACTACAATTGCCGACACCAACTTCTGTCAAAGCAGTCCAAAGATTTGTGGGATTTGCTAACTTCTACAGAAGATTCATTGGTGGCTTCTCCCGAATAGTGCAACCAATCACTTATTTGACGAAGAAAGGTATCCCGTTCAAATGGACGAATCAAGCTCAACAGGCATTTGATACTCTCAAACAGAAGTTCACCCAAGCCCCAGTACTCGCCCTTCCAGACCCTAAAAGAGCATACTTTGTTGAAGTAGATGCCTCAGAAACAGCAGTAGGAGCCATTCTCTCTCAAAGACAATGAGAGAAGGATCTCTTACACCCTGTTTCCTATTTCTCGAGATGCCTCAGCCCTGCTGAAACTTACTACAGCGTAGGGGATCGAGAACTACTAGCAATTCTCCTGGCACTCCGAGAATGGCGACATTTGCTCGAGGGAGCACTCCATCCCGTTACGGTTTATACCGACCATTCCAGCCTCCCTCACCCTTCCTCCAGGGGACACTTACCTTCCACAGTGACCCCTGTTACCTCCGCATCCCGCCGTGCTGGAGCTCCATCGCATAGTATCGCGTCCAGCGCGCACTTCCGCGTTACACATGGTGGGGGTGTGTCTTGGCATCAGATGCTGTTTCCGTATTGGAGGATGCGGGAGAGGTGGGGACAGAGGCGGAGACCTCTCTGCAAGGTCCCATAGAAACCTGTGAAGGTGGGAGTAAACCCCTGGAGTTGAGGAGAGGAGCTGGTAATGGCAAACCATATAAAAACGCCTCACACTGTTCAGTCCTTGCTTGATTATTGAGCTGCTAAGCCTGGTGTTCCCTGCTTAGTTCCCTTATTCCTGTGTTGCTGTGTATCCTGTGATTGACTTCCTGATATTGACCCCTGGCTCGTTTTTGGACTTTGCTGACTTCTCCAACCCTGACCCAGCTTGACTGACCATTCTTACTCAGATTTTCCTCATGGAACTCTTTGCTTGTCCATCAGACTTTCCTTACTCTCCTGGTCCCCAGGGGCCCTGGCACTCACCCTGCTCTACGCTCCCCAGTCCCGCAGGCCCGACAGCAGGTCAGCTCAATTGCAGGTCAGCACCCTTTGGCTCCGTCTGAGGGTCAGTGGCTAATATTCACTGTGCACCTATATTTATACTTTCCTGCTATTTTCTAATTCCACGCACCTTAGAATGCTATTTCTACCAATCACATTAAGCAATTCTGCATATGCTAATTTTGATCTATCCCTCACGTTAGTTCCAGCATCTTCTGGAATGCAAACTAAAATTGCGCCAAAATATTAACCCTATCCTTACTACACTATACCAATGAATCAGCATAATTTATAGCTTTAACTCAACCCCATGTAGCTGCCTCTCTATTCTATCTGTCAGCTTAACATTGAGTAGAGAGACCACGGAAAGACCAGGCAAGAAAAGGAAGGGAGACTAAAAGAAGAATAAGTTGACAAGTCCCTTGATAGGATATAAAACTGAGAAGACCAGAGGGGAAAAAACATAAGAGGATTAGTACTGAAGATGGACAAAAGAATTAGAGGTAGGAAACCATGTAGTTGTGGAGTGTTGTTTCTTCAACAGGGGGAAAATACTGTCCAATGCTTACATCCATGTAGCACATAGTTCCCAAATAGTTAATTCACCAGTTTCATTGAATAACATAATAACTGGTAATACATAGTAACATAGTAACATAGTAATTTAGGTTGAAAAAAGACACAAGTCCATCAAGTTCAACCCTTCTACCTATCATTACAGCTTTTGATCCAAAAGAAGGCAAAAAAACCCTAAGGAAGCTATTTCGAATTTTGCCTCCTGGGGGAAAAAAATCCTTCTTGACTCCAAGAGGCAATCAGATTTCTCCTTGGATCAATAAGCTCTTTTATTAATGCTTATTCTATTATTAATAGCCCTGTATGTTCTGCTTTCCTAAAAAAACATCCAAACCATTTTTAAATGCATCTATTGTGGTTGCTAGCACTACCTCTCTTGGCAGGGAGTTCCATAACTTTATTGTCCTAACCGTAAAGAATCCCTTCCTTTGCTGTCTATGAAATCTTTGCTCTTCCAGTGTGAGGGGATGACCTCTTGTTCTTTGTACCTTTCTGTTAATGAACAGGTCACTGGAGAGCTCTTTATATTGGCCCTGCAAATATTTATATAATGTTAGCATATCCCCTCTGAGACGCCTTTTTTCTAACGTATATAAATTCAATTTTTTAAGTCTCTCTTCATAACTAAGATCCTCCAAACCCCTTATTAATTTTGTAGCTCTCCTTTGCACTTTTTCTAGTTCCTTAATATCCTTTTTAAGGACTGGTGCCCAGAACTGTACTGCATATTCAAGGTGAGGTCTTACCATTGATTTGTAAAGAGGCAAGATGATATCCTCCTCCCGTGAATCTATACCTCGTTTTATACATGCCAATATCTTATTGGCCCTCGCAGCTGCTGACTGGCATTGGGCACTGTTGCCAAGTTTGTTGTCTATAATTATTCCTAAATCCTTTTCATTAGTAGTTTTTCCCAGGGAAAAACCATTTAACGTATATGTTGCTTTGTTATTATTTTTCCCATAATGCATAACTTTACATTTGTCTATATTGAACCTCATTTGCCACTTAATTGCCCATTCCCCCACTCTGTCCAAATCTTCCTGTAAAGAAAAAACATCAAGATTAGTCTTTATTGCCTTACCTAATTTAGTGTCGTCCGCAAACACGGAGACATGGCTCTCAGCACAATGTGGCAGATCATTAATAAACAAATTAAAAAGAAGAGGGCCCAAAACAGACCCCTGAGGTACTCCGCTTAATACCCTTGTCCAATTTGAGGATTTTCCATTTACAACAACCCTTTGTGTTCTATCTTTTAGCCAATTTTCAATCCACATACACACATTTGCCCCCAAACCTATTTCTCTCAATTTGTAGAGTAACCTTTTGTGTGGAACTGTATCAAATGCTTTTGCAAAATCCAAATAGATCACATCAACTGCCACACCTAGATCTATATTTTTACTGACTTCTTCATAGAATGTTATTAAGTTTGTTTGACAAGACCTGTCTTTCACAAAACCATGTTGACTTTTACTAATTATATTCTGGTTCAAGATGTATTCTTGAGTAACCTTTAGCAATCCTTCAAATAGTTTCCCCACTACAGATGTCAAGCTCACTGGCCTATAATTACCTGGCAGAGATTTTGATCCCTTTTTAAATATTGGAATGACATCCGCCTTTCGCCAGTCTGTTGGCACTGTACCTGAACTGAATGAATCCCTAAAGATCATGAATAGTGGTCTGGCCAGAATTATGCTTAACTCTCTAAGTACCCTTGGGTGTATACCATCTGGTCCTGGGGCCTTGTCTATCTTAACAGAGTTTAATTGCTTAAGCACTTTTTCCTGTGTCAGCCAATCCCATGTTTGCGGCGAATGTCCCATAACTTCCTGTAGCAGGGGCTCGTCCATCTGCTCTTCCTTAGTATAAACAGAAGAAAAAAAAGTATTTAAAATGTCTGCTTTCTCTCTGTCCTCACTTACCAAATTTCCCATTTGGGATAACAAGGGCCCAACATTTTCCCTCTTTAGCTTTTTTCCATTTATATATTTATAAAACATTTTGGGGTTAGTTTTACTCTCCTTGGCAACCCTTTTCTCATTTTCCAATTTAGCCATTTTAATTGCCTTTTTGCAGGCTTTGTTGGCCTCTTTGTACTCTATAAATGATAATGCTGATCCCGTGTTTTTATAATGTTTGAATGCCATTTTCTTGTTTTGTACTTCCTGTTTCACGTTACCTGTAAGCCACATTGGTTTCGATTTTTGTCTTTTGCATTTGTTTTCCAAAGGTATATATTGGGATGTGTACTTTTGTAATGTGTGCTTAAAGGCATTCCACTTGTCTTCTGTGTTTAGTCCAGAAAACAATCGTTCCCAGTCTAAATGTTCAATCGATGCCCTTAGTCCATCAAAGTTAGCCCTTCTAAAATTAAGTGTTTTGGTGGCGTATTTACCAATTTGCTTTTTTGCATTAATCTCAAATGAGACCGTAATGGTAGACTAAATATTTAAAAATATATACTTTTTTTTACATTTCACTTAGTTCTCATACAGTTGCAATATCCCTTATCCAATATGCAGGGAGGACACTACCTATAGGCAAGGTAGGCGCCGGACTAGGGCGCTGACCCATAGGGTCAGAGAAATACACGGTGAGCTTCGGGGGAAGAGAGACAAGTAAAAAAGACATTGGGAACATGGAGAGGACAAAGAAAAACATGGTAAGAAGGACATTGGGGGGATAGAGAAAAAATGGGGACCAGGGGGCAGACAAAAACATGGGGGGCAAAAATACATGAGTGGACAGAGAAAAACATGGGGAGCATTGTGGACAGAGAAAGACATGGGGAGCTTGAGGGGGACAGAGAAAGGCATGGCAGAGATAGACACTCAATTAGTGTTCTAGGGCAAGTCCTGTTAGTGCAATCAGCATTTTGGGACAAGCGTTGTTGGCTCTATCCAAATCAGGGCATAAAGCTGAATTGCAGCGATTTCTGCAGTTCGCGTACCCAATATAGTCAATTTCGGCACAAATTTCTGCCACATTCGGTTTGGGGTGTCGGACAGTGAATCCTATAGATTTTGCTTGCACATAGGCTATAATTGGAGGCGAAAATAAAAATGTTGGTGCGTTAAGCTAGTCACAGGCTGAAATAATATAAATGTAAAAATGATGCTTACCAAACAGATGTGAGCATGCTGCTAATACAGTGTGATTACAAAAAACAAAAACTGTCTGCGATTCTCTATAATTGGAGGCAAATTGAAACTATCAGACCTCCGATCTCAGAGGTTAAGTTTGGCTTCTTCTTTCACCTTCTCTCGCCTCATCTTGATCGCGTAACAATTGCTAGTGATACCATTTTGCGAGATTGAGATGGGCCATCTGAGAGTCTGTTCCAGTTTGGAGCTCAATATTAGTGCTAATCTCAACTTCCAAACTCAGACTTTATTGAATATTCCTTTAGTCTCAAAATCGCATTTCACCTCCCATTATTTTCAATTGACACATACTGTCCAAATTCAGAGGTTGAATTTGACTTATAAAAAATAACTAGTGTAATTTTCCCCCATAGGATATAATGGAACTCTCCAACTCTAGGGTAGAGGCGAGTTGAAAGCAATGACTTTCGACCTTCCAATGCAACCTCCTGAAAATATCAATATTTTAATGCTTTATATGGTGAAATGGCAGGTCGATTTTGACTTTGATGAGGGGTGTTGAGTTGGAATCTGATTTGTCTTTAATGAATAGCTCAAGGGTGTCTAATTTTAAGGAGGAATTTGACTTTGAGACCAAGTTAAATTCCACCTCCAAATTTAACCTCCACTCACCAAATCAGATTTTTAGATTTGTAGAAAAAAGATGCTCGAAGATTATATTTCGCCCTGTTATCTATAAATAAACAATAACATACATACAAGGTGTCTTGATGTCATTCTAATAATAATTCTTTCTTCTTATATTTAAGTATATGGAGGGGGAGGAAAGGGGACCCAGAAACTTTAAAGTTCACTATTGATGTCATTCACTCAGGGTTTACAGACCACAAAGGTTTTTACATATAAATAGGGTGATAGATTTTAACGGGGGGGGGGGGCAAAATATGTATATATTCACTCCTGGTGAATCTCCATCTTACAGAGATTGTGGGCCTCTTTGAGGAGATTAGACCGTTTCCCACTAATCAAACCTCTCTCCATCTGGAGTTGGAACGCTGTCTGGTTCCTACATATCTCCCATACTGGGATATATGTAGATTTCCAGTTTGCGCAATGAGAATGTTTTCTGCGGACAGGATATGTTCTATTAGGTACTTCTGTATTGATGTCATGTCGGACCAGTTAAAGTGAAGGATACAGACCTCGTATTGTCTATTAATTTTAATTCCCAGAGATTGCAATAGATTGATTATCATATCTCAAAATTTGTCTAAGCTTGGACAAGTCCACCATATATGTCTGAAGGTTCCTACCTCCCTACTACACCTCCAGCATACATTGGACATTCCTGGATATATGTTCCCAACCCTCTCAGGGGTTATATACCATCGGTACATAATTTATAATGTAGTTCGAGAAGATTCAAACAGTGGATGAATTTCCTCAGATCTTTCATTGGTCTCAGCCAATCTAAGAGGTTAATCTCATATAACATTCCAGTCTCCCATTTTAACAATGCATTAGGCTTATTTATAGTGGCTTCATTAAAGATTCTACTCTTTACCAATATTTTAATCATGATTTGCTCTTTTAAGGAGTCCTGAAAGATCTTTTTGTTTGCTCCTTTTGTTCTCCTTGTTCTCTTAAAATAAAGCCTCTAATTCTCAAATAGGTGAATACCTCATTAGGTGGTAGTGAGAATTAATCAGCTAGCAAGGAGAAGGATTTAAGATTCTCTCCTTCCCATAGTCGTACATATTTCATTAGGCCATACTCTACCCAGTTGGCCATACTCATATTAGTTATATTCTTATCAAAAAAATTGAGAAAAGAATTTGAGAAAGGAATAAAATCAATGTCCATCTTCTTTTTGAATTTGCTCCAGAAAGTTATCAAGTCAGCAAGAATGAAATTATCTTTATATTTCTGAGCTAAATAAGTTTCTTCTTTTTTATTGAGGGAAAATAAGTAACTTAGATCAGGGGTATTGAGTAAGTTGACTTCATATTTATACCACTCCTCATCTATCTCATCTTCCGACAGCCATTTCAATAGATGCCATATTTGCGTCGCATCATGATATGATTGTATCTCAGGTAGACCGATGCCTCCCTGTTTGACATTCCTTTTAGGATATTTTGGGCAATCTGCGGTATTTTCCCTCCCCACACATGGTTCACAAATAATGCAACCAAGCAGAAGGAAAACCTAGTGGAATCAACCTAAACATATATATCCATTTTGGGAGTATATACACAGTCTTATACTTTTGAACCTCCCCCACCAGGATACTTTAATGTTACTCCAGATCTTCAAAGTATCTCTGGTCTGTTGATACAGGCTTCTAAACTTGTTCTCTAAGAGGTCTTGCGGATTAATTGTGTTCTTTATTCCCAAATAAGTTACTAACATTTCACCGTTTTTATTAATATTTAGTTGGTAACTGGAAATCTTACAGTATCTATTCACTTCCCACATTAAAGCTTCTAGCGATCCTTTTGGGTCCTTAGCTGTGACCACTATATTATCTGCATATGGTATCCGGAGTTCATGCAGCCTACTATGTGTGGATTTAGCCTTACTGCCAGCGTAAATGATTCCAGAGATAACAACGGTGAAAGGGGACACCCCTGTCGAGTACCGTTTCCTATATGGAACCAGGGGAAAGCTATGCCTGCCCCTATAATCCTGGTCGAGGGAGACACATACAGTGCACTATCATTTGCAGGATTCTGCCTCTGAAGCCAAATTTCACCAGAGTTGAGTCCATCAATCCCCAGCTGACCCTGTCAAAGGCTTTCTCTGCATCTAAGAACAGGGCCAGCATGGGGAACGGGTGAGACCACTCCCCCTCCAGAAAATAAATCAGGTATTGCATGTTGTTTGTGGAAGTTCTACCAGCTACAAAGCAGACCTGATCTTTGTTAACTAAAAATGGGATAATAGATTTCAATCTTCCCGCTAGAATGGCTGCATAAATGTTAATATCGCCATTCAGCAGGCATATTGGCTGATAACGACCTATTTGGGTAGGATCTCTACTGCTCTTTAATATTGGCATGATATTTGCCTTACACATTTCCGCTGGGGAGTTCTCTTCTAAACCTATTGTATTAAATAACTGGGCTAGTTTTGAACCCAATTCTTTTTTAAAGGTTTTATAAAAGATGTTTGTAAACCTGTCTGGGCATGGGGCTACTCTATTTTTTATATAATACCAGATTTTCTTCCTCTACCTCTATTGGTAGATTTAAGACTTTTCAAGCTGTTTGCTAGACATACTTGGTAAGTAAATTCCATCTAAATATTTCATAACGTCAGCAGTATCTTGCTGATTAGATATGTTATAAAGATCTCGATAATAATTGCCATATTGTCTACCAATTTCTTGAAGGTTGTAAAATGATTTCCCATTTTCCTCAAAGAAAGATTCTTTGAGAGTCCTGTCTCTTTCTTAATCAGTTAGTTGTTAATATACTATCTGCCTTATTATTTCTATAGTACCATGATTGATTTACTTTTTTCATTTGTTATTTTCTTTTTTCCATATGAAATAAGTTTATTTGTTTTTTTTTATCTTTAAGATCTTGTTTGTCCCTTCCGGTTGGGTCAGTTTTATTGACCTTGGTCAGTTGTTCTAACGTTAGTACCATCCTTGGCAAAGAACCAAAATACTGGTCTCTATTCCTAGATGATAGCATTATTAAGTGGCCTCTAGCAACACATTTATAAGTACACCATAAGGACGTTCTCCCTGCAAAAATGTTCTGTTATTTCCTTAATATGTTTCCTAATATCTTCGCTTTCTAAGAGTCTACTCTTAACCCTCAAATCAACCCTTGGGTTTACCGCGTTTCTCTCATTTAATACCATTACTACCGCATTGTGGTCTGACCACGTCACATTTCTGGTCATAATATCATCTACTGCTATCAAAGTCGCTGAATCACCCAAAAATGTATCCAATCTTGAGTACGATGCATGAACTCTAGAATAATAGGTGTAGTCCCTCACGTCTGGACAGAAGGCTCTCCACAGGTCAAATATGTGAAATTCCTTCACTAATTGTTGAAAGATCTGTGATTGTCTAATCTGCTGATTGTTGGGGCTTGTTCCGTTTGTGAGTCTCCTGTCCAGATTTGAGTCCAACACCATGTTAAAATCGCCTGCTACCAGATTATAACCCTGTTTGACTAGGGCTACCCTCTCTAATACTCTCCTCAGAAAAATCTGGGAGGTGTTGTTTGGTGCATATATATTAGTGATTGTGGTTACAATTCCATTCAATCGACATACTAATGTAAAGCAGAATTGCCACTCCTCTTTTCTTCTGATTTTCCAGTGATGCACTGGCAACTATACTATATCCTGTTATTTTAACTCTTTTCTCTGTCTCTCTAGTCCAGTGCGTTTCCTGGAGTAGACAGATGTCTATTTTTTCTGACTTTAATGTTTTTCCGAACATAGATCTTTTAAACACAGTATTCACCCCCTGAGTGTTAATGGTCAACCATTTAATCATTTAATTGTAACTAATGCAGCCAGGTCCCTAAACTCTCCTCCACTAGTCCGACACTGACATCTTACACTTTGACATCGACATTGGACGACATAAAACATGAAATACACTTGGGCCACAAAACCCTTCTTGTGGACTAGGGTTCGTGCCCTCCCCATTTAACTCTAAGGCACGAAAAATATACGGACCTCTTTGCTCAGTGAAGCCGAGAGATTCTCGAGATGTTTTATTCGCTAAACTGGGTCCAGGTGGTAAGGGGACTCTGAGCGGCCGAGATCAGGAGCTACGTTGCAGGGAGGAGACACAGGACCTTGTGCTGGGTAACTGCAATTGCTTGGAGGTTTGGGACCCCAAGTCTTTTCAGCCACAACCAGGCCCTGTGAAGCAGCTGCTGTATCCAGCTCCCAGGGCTTAAGATTAAATGAACTAAATGACAACTAAGCAGAGCTGAAACAGAAAAGTAACTGAGGAAGAACAGAACAGAAATACAGAGTGCAGGGCTACAGGACAAGGCAAGACATGAGCAAGATAAAACAGAAACCAACTAAGGATAAACAAGGCAAGGCACAGGGTTGCAGATAATAACATAAGAATACTGCAGGGAACAGGACTAAGGAACACAAGAGACACATACAAAGGAACACACTTAAATACAGGAACTAGCCTAACATTAAACATGGTAAAGGTGGGGGTTTGGTTCACCAATTGGCCAATTAGTTGTTAGCTTGCCAACCACGACAAGATACCCCACATTAGACAAGTCCCTAGCTAATATAGCAACTAAGAAAACAAATAATAAAATCTAAAAGACATACATGGAATAGACACAGAGGAAATACCTGAAGACTACACCACTAAGGACTGAACAGAAATGGGTGTGGTTTAAATAGAAGTAAACTGACAAGGCAGAGGGACAGAGGAAAACCAGAAATGGAACAAAGCAGAGAACAGAGAAAACATAGAAACTGGATACAAGAGCAAGGCTGGAAGCTGACAAAGGATTACAATCAAAGTGACAGGACAAGTCATCCTACTGAGGGACTCTAGGATAAGGCATTCCACTGAAGGAACTCAGGACAGTACATTCCACTGAAGGTACTCAGGACAGGACATTCCACTGAAGGAACTCAGGACAGGACATTCCACTGAAGGAACTCAGGACAGGACATTCCAATGAAGGAACTCAGGACAGGACATTCCACTGAAGGAACTCAGGACAGGACATTCCACTGAAGGAACTCATGACAGGACATTCCACTGAAGGAACTCAGGACAGGACAATCCACTGATGGAACTCAGGACAGGACAATCCACTGAAGGATATCAGGACAGGACATTCCACTGAACGAACTCAGGACAGGACAATCCACTGAAGGAAATCAGGACAGGACATTCCACTGAAGGAACTCAGGACAGGAAATTCCACTGAAGGAACTCAGGACAGTTCATTCCACTGAAGGAAATCAGGACAGAACAATCCACTGAAGGAAATCAGGACAGGACAATCCACTGAAGGAAATCAGGACAGGACAATCCACTGAAGGAAATCAGGACAGGACAATCCACTGAAGGAAATCAGGACAAGACATTCCACTGAAGGAACTCAGGACAGGACATTCCACTGAAGGAACTCAGGACACAACATTCCACTGAAGGAACTCAGGACACAACATTCCACTGAAGGAACTCAGGACAGGACATGGGCAGAAAGCACTCTGGGGCCAACCGGGCAGGTGCCAGACAATAGCCAGACTTAGGCAGGTACCAGTCCATGGCTAGGTTTCGGCAGGTACCGGACTAGCTAGACCTAGGCAGGTGCCAGTCAGGGTTAGACTTGGCAGGTACCAGACTATTGCTAGGTTTGGGTAGGTGCTGCTCTATAGCCAGACTTAGGCATGGCTAGGCTAAGGCAGGTGCCGCTATGGGGCCAGGCTAGGCAGGAGCCACTAAGAACAGGGACTAGGGAAATGCCACTACTGTGGCCTGGAACTAGGATATGCCACCAAGTGGCGGGGACTGAAATATGCCACCATGTGGCTGGGACTAAAATAATCAAAACACAGGTGTTAGGGTTAACTCATGTTTATTGTGCTAACAACAAAACCAGAGTTAATTCATCTTCGGAAGTGTTAACTTCAAGGAAGGGGAGGGGTTCTTGGAGGGAGCACATTCTTTATCTGTGCCTAGCATATAATCTACACACATAGACAGTTAGCCGTTACTAAAGTAATACATCTAATGATACCAGACTTTAACTTATTGGTTTAGTCTGGGTTAGAGATAAGAGATAAGATCCTGTGTCAGCATTTCAGCAGTGTTGTAATTTTAAGTAAGTTGAAAGAACAAAGTGTTTAGTTAATTATATAAATATATATTTCTAACACGTATGCATTCTATGTCCACACCCCCATTATGTTATCCAAATCTTAGCCAATGATTTTACGCCAGTCAATGGCTTGTTGTTTCTTTATAAGTGTTTGTCTTTACGTAAACTTTAGAGTTACTTAACGAACGGCCTTTGTGTCAGACTTGAGTTACTCTCCGAACGCGTTCGCTGATGTGTTTCCAACTCCCACCACGTGAATCCAAAGCAGAGTGATACATTGCTGGATACCAGAGACTTGCTGATAGAGACCTCAGACGAATTGGTCCCTTTCAACAGGTATAACAGAACAGTAAAGAACCCAGGAACAAGAATAACAAAGAAGCAGAATAGAATAGCAAATGCAGAAAGGAAACTAAAAAGCCTGGATACAGCTTGGATGAGCCTGACTCGTGACACATATTTTCTTAACTCTACATCCATATCCATATCTCCATCCAGTATCTATTTATATCCCTGGAAAGAGGGGTCGAGATATGGTGAGGGGGAAGGGGACAGGGGGAAAATAGAAGCGTCTCGGAAAGTAAAGGAGGAAATCCATACATAGAGTCTCCTCTCTCCACCCCCCTCAACCAATATTCTCCAAATTTGGACCAGTTTCCATAATCATCATATATTCCATCTCTAACATTCTATTCTTTTGTCTTATCTCCAAAATGTAGGAAGAAGGAAGAAAAAGACACCTAACCTATGATAAGGATAACACTTCCTTGCTATTCCTCACTATAAAAATATCCATAATTATGTAACATAATATATATACCGTATTTGCTCGAATATAAGACGAGGTTTTTTTCAGAGCAAATGCTCTGAAAAATCCCCCTCGTCTTACATTCGAGGTCGTCTTATAATCTGACCTCAAATTGAGGTCAGACTATAAGACTGGGATCCAGGTCCCCAGCAGAGCTGCAGGGGACCTGGATCCCCCTCTCTAGCAGCAGGGGATGTCTGCGCAACGAGCGCAGACTCCCCTGCTTCCGCCCGGCACGACCGCCGGGGCTTCTGTGAAGAAGCCGTGTACTTCCGCTTTCGTCACAGAAGTCCCGGCGAGCGTGCCGGGCGGCAGCAGGGGAGGTCTGCGCTCATCGCGCAGACTTCCTCTGCTGCCCCACTAGACACCAGGGAAAAGCGGGCAGCTGGGGGATGTCTGCACTATACGTGCAGATATCCTCCATGCTGCCCGACACCTCCGTCTATTATGACGGACCAGCTGTCTGTCATAATAGACGGAGGTGTCGGGCAGCATGGAGGATATATGCACGTATAGTGCAAACATCCCCCAGCTGCCCCCACTAGCCACCAGGGAAAGGGGGGAGATAGGGAGAGAGAGAGGGGGGGGGATAGAGAGAGAGAGAGAGAGGGGGGATAGAGAGAGAGAGGGGGATAGAGAGAGAGAGAGGGGGGGGATAGAGAGAGAGAGAGGGGGGGGATAGAGAGAGAGAGAGGGGGGGGATAGAGAGAGAGGGGGGGGGATAGAGAGAGAGAGGGGGAGATAGAGAGAGGGGGGGGTGGGGAGAGAGAGAGAGAGGGGGGATAGAGAGAGAGGGGGGGATAGAGAGAGAGAGAGAGAGAGATAGAGAGAGGGGATAGAGAGAGAGAGGGGATAGAGAGAGAGAGAGACTAGGGGAGGGAGGGGGGAGATAGAGAGAGAGACTACACTGGAGGGGGGAGGGAGAGAGGCCGCAAGGAAATAAAAACAAGAAATACATTTGTATAATATCAATTTTTTATTACATATTAAAAAGCAATTTACATATATACAAGTTAAACTTTTTTTTTCCTATAGGGTAGTCTTATATTCAGGCTTTTAGTTTTTTTCCTAAAGGAATATACAAAGTTTGGGGGGTCGTCTTAAATCAGGGTCGTCTTATAATCGAGCAAATACGGTATATATATAAAAAAAAATGAAGGGAAGGAAAAAGGGGTGACACAAACTGAGGCAAATCTTCTCTGCAGCTTTCCCTACTCCTTCCCTTCGACCGCCTCTCCTCAAGAAAACTAAGTGATTAATCGTGATTCCAGTGCTTTGTACCAATATACATTTTAAGATTTATAAAATTTGTGTCTTAGTGTATATACACTCTAGTGCTATATTAATTGACTTGTGGGTCAACTGTTGTACATTGAGCCAGTAACAGCCTGAAGGAGATGACGTAGCACGTTGCATGCCAACGCACAGGGAGGAGGAGTAAGGCTGACTAGCGGAGGTACACGGCCCTAAGCAACATGTACGAGAACTAAAGATCCCCGGCGGTAGAAAAGAAAGAAGATAAAGTGTGGAGACTGAATGACTGATTCATCAGATTAGTTTTTATTCTGCATAACATTATGCTATGCAGAAGAAAACTGATAAACTAATGAAATCTGAATGAACGAATGCTAAATGAACGAAAATCATTCTTCCATTCGTTCATTCAGATGCTGACAGCTATTCTGGTATGTTGAATTCGAATTTCGTCTCAATTTTGGCTTACGTTATTGTATGTAATGCTATTTGCATTGCATAAACCGAAATACTGGTGAAATAGGTCAATTCGTATGAATTTCGACTCTATTTCACCTCTATTTCGATTTATGTAATGCCAATAGCATTACAATAACTTAAGCCAAAATTGAGACGGAATTCAAATTGAACATATCACAATAGCTGTCGGCATCTGAATGAAAAAAATGGACGAATGATTTTCGTTCATTTAGCATTTGTTCATTTGGATTTTATTAGTTTATCAGTTTTCTTCTGCATAGCATGTTATGCAGAATAAAAACTAATCTGATGAATACTGAATGACTGATTCATCAGATTAGTTTTTATCCTGCATAACATTATTATTCGTTCATTCAGATGTTGACAGCTATTTTGATATGTTGAATTAGAATTTCGTCTCAATTTCAGCTTAAGTTATTGTATGTAATGCTATTGGCATTACATAAACCGAAATAGAGGTGAAATAGGTCAATTCGTATGAATTTCGACTCTATTTCACCTTGGTTTATGTAATGCCAATAGCATTATTGCTTCATTTAGCATTCGTTCATTCCGATTTTATTAGTTTATCATTTTCGTTATTCGTTATTCCGAAAACAAATGCACATGTCTACTCCTGACCCTGGCATTAGATGCTGAAAAAGCATTTGACAGGGTCGGGTGGGAGTACCTGGATAGAGTCCTGAAAGCATTTGGTCTGGAGGGATGGATTCATAATGCGATTATGGCTTTATATTGTGGCCCATCAGCCAGGACAGTTGGCCCTAATATTTGTGCCGACTGGTTCCCATTAGCCAATGGAATGAGACAAGGGTTTCCTCTCTCACCCCTCGAATATATCCATACAATTGAACCTCTAGCAATTAATATTAGTAACAATAATGAAATTGTGGGGTTTAAAGCTAGTGGAGCTAGCGATTTATGCCGACGACATATTGATCTCCCTTACATCCCCGTCTCACTCTCTACCTCATTTGATGGAGGAAATAAAAAGATATGGTGCAGTAGCAAATTACAAGCTAAATTTAGACAAGACTACGTCCATGCCTAAAAATGTACCCGAACGGACGCTTAACAATTTAAAAGAAAAATTCAAATTTAAATGTAACATGAAAAGTTGTGAGTACTTGGGTCTGGAATTCCCGAATGAGGTGGAGAGAGTGATGGAGGTTAATTTTTTGAGATTACTGAAAGAAACTAATCATACTTTATTGGAATGGAGACGAGTAGAAACTTCATGGTGGGGCAGGATCAATTTAATTAATTCCTACATCTTACCCAAATGGTAAAATGATCCCATGGGGAGTGCATAAATCTTGGTTGGACATGGTCCAAGCTCGATTTAAGGCGTTTATTTGGAAGGGAAAGATCCCAAGAATCAATACAAACAATATGGCAAGAAAAGTTAAACGAGGAGGTCTTAATTATCCAATCATTATGAATAACTGCAAGTCCAACATGATTGTACATGCATATAACATTCAGAATCCCACGTTACAAAAGGAACCCTGGTATTGTATAGAGAAAGAGACAGTAGATAAGGAAGATTTGGAATATTATTTGTGGCTAAATAGTAAAAAGGCTCAGACTAAAATTGTGATGGGGAAAACAAAGATTTTAGGCCAGATAATAAGGGAATGGGACACTATCAAGAGATCAATGAACTTACAGAATAAGATGATTTCTTCATGTAAGCTTAGAACCTTAAAATTTAATATAGAGAATCTATCCTTAAAAAATTGGCATAATGTTTATGATCTCCCACTAAGAGACCTACATGAAAATGGTATAATAGTACCATTTGAAGATCTGGTAGATAAATATTCTATACCATCAAAATAAATATTCATGTATCTTAGAATTAAGAATTTTCTGACTACTAGGGTAGGTAACAAACCTCAGAATATTCATAAGGAGATAACCAAAATATTCTCATATAAACAGATACCTAAAATCACAACAAAAACCAATGGGTTGGTAAGTCTGTTAAATATATATCCTATCAAAGCCAAGGCTGTATGGGAAAAAGAATTGGTGATAAAAATCTCAGAAACAGATTGGTCAAAATCATTAGCTCAAATTAGTCAAACGGTGAGATGCCTGAACTTAGTAGAAAATCAGTTTAAATAATGAACAGATGGTATAGGGTTCCATCCGTTCTTGCAAAGATGTACCCACAGCAATCATCTAAATGTTGGAGATGTGGAAGAGAGGAGGGTACGTTTCTGCACGTTTGGTGGAACTGTCCAATGGTTGTATCTTTATGGAAGTGAACGTACGATTTGATCAAAAGGCTGACAAACAGTAATAATGACTGGATCCCAGAAATAGCCCTATTACATCTAAAAATAAACAAGATATCTAAAGATAACCAGATATTGGTCATCCACTGTCTGGTGGCTACTAAAGTCCTGATAGCCCGATCCTGGAGAACCAGTAATGTATTTGTGAAAGCACACTTGATAAACCAATTGGCCTTTCAATTAAGGATGGAAAAAGGTTTGAATACCATGCAGACAATTCCAACTCGAAGAGTACACAAAATATATATACCAGCATTGTACCAGATAGAGCATCTATAAGGGAAAGAGTGAGGATATAAGAATATAATACCAAATCTACACATTGAAAGTAATATTAGTGGTCTCTTGGTCGGTCTGGACTGTTTTTTTTGGTGTATACATTGGTCGTTTTTCATAAGTGAAGATAACTATATTGATTTCATGAGAAGTAATGAAACCACTGTATATTTTATACCCACAGGTTGTGTACAAGTATGTTTAATGTAATCATTTTGTTTTTCTGTTTTTGTTTGGTAAAAAAAAAAGAGAAGAAAAATAAAGAAAGAGTTAAATGGAAAAAAAAACTGTTGTACATTGTGTGTAATATGCATTTTCTAATAATACTTGTAATTGGGTGTGAACGGAGCTCTAACTAGCACCAGTGTGATATTGTGTAATCTAATAATACTAAGATTCTAGTGGATTCTAACCATGTACAGAGAGAAAGAGGGGAAAACGGGAGGAAAAAGGGGAGAGAAAGAGAGAAAAGCAAAAAAAGAAAAGAAAATGTTATATATATATATATATATATATTTATAAGAGACCATCTATTCATTTCCCCTGCCCTCTTCCTCCCATCTCCCTCCCTGACCTTTAGAGTTGTAGCTATAGGAGTTTTGTTCAATTTACTTATCTATATTTCTTTTATTGTTCTCCTAATTTCTAATTATACATCGAGAGAAAAAAAATCAATCCCACAAATCCCCCCAGATTTTTCCAGACTGATCTGCTTTTCATTTCTCAGATTTATTTCTATGTTGGCGTCCATTTTCCCCTCTAACTTAAACAGGTCCACATAGGCTGTTAATATCTTGCTGAATAATTTTAGCACTGGTCTGTATCTCTATGTTGAGGTGATTCAAAAGGTCAGCCAAGACGATTTCTATCTGATTCGTAGTGACTCCAACCTTAGATCTATTTTGTGGGTATTTTGCAAGGATTTTCATCTACACAGGCGAAGGTGCATTTTGGTGCCCCCCTCCTCTGACCTGCCACGTCCCCACACCACCAACCCTCCATACATTTTATATGTATAAAAGTATAATATATAGTGTGGAAAATAAATACATCTAAATATTCAACTTGCATGCTCTAAATTTGTCACACATTGACACCCTAACACACATTGAAACCCTTAAACACAAAGACACCTTGCAGTCACACACAGATACACACTTACACACACACCCTTACACAGACACAGTGACACACTTACACACAAACACACCCTTACACAGACACAGTGACACACTTACACACACACACACACACCCTTACACTGACATGGTGGCACACTTACACACACACGCCCTTACACAGACACAGTGAAACACTTACACACACACAGACCCTTACACAGACACAGTGACGCACTTACACACACACACCCTTACACAGACACAGTGACACACTTACACTTACACACACACACACCCTTACACAGAAAGTGACACACTTACAAATACCCTTACCACTTACACACACAGTGACACCAATACACACATAACCTGAGACACATTATTTTCAATATGCCATTATTTTTCCATGTAATATGCCAATATTTTGCCCCTCAATATGCCATTTAATATGCCAGGATTTTGCCCCTCCAATATGCCATTTAATATGCCAGGATTTTGCCCCTCCAATATGCCATTTAATATGCCAGGATTTTGCCCCTCAATATGCCATTTAAAATGCCAGGATTTTTGCAAGTCAATATGCCAGAATTTTTCCTCTCAATATGCCAGGATTTTGCCATTTAATATGCCAGTATTTTTGGTGTGTTCTGGATCCTTTCTAGGCTTTTTATCTTTTTTAGAAGCTTAGTCAGCCATTTTTTTACTTGCCAATTCTGTCTAATTTTAGAGCCATAATATCGCGTTTACAGCGCTGTATGTTCTAGTGATTTTTAGTCTCTTTTAAAGGATGCAAAAAACATAAATACAGAGAAGATTGTACCTGGTTTTCTATGATGGCTCAGTTTTCTCCCGCTGATCTTGTAGCTTGGTAGTTTTGTCAGTGGCTCAGTTGGACTGTCCTCTGTCACTTCACCAAGGAAGCAGTTATCAGTGCTGGATGCTAGATGCTTTCCTATCACTTCTTTTCTTTTCTTTAATGTTGCTCTCTGGTTCTGTACTCCTCCGTTGGTTCAGCTTTTCCCCTCTCTGCTGAATTTATTTCCTGATATCGCCTTTGCAGTGGTTCAAGGGGTTGTCAGACTGTCCCACTGCGCTCCAATGTCTGTCTCACTTCTTTACTTAACTTTGTCTCTCTCCCTCCTAGGGAGTGCTAGTAACAAATGCCTCTCAAAATCATCAAGCAGAGACTCCTGCCTATGCCACCTTCCAAACACAGGTTCCAGAATGGTTGTTTTACCTCTCAAGCTATTCATTAGCAGAAAAGGCACCAACTTACTAATAATCAGCACATTTTTATTACTAGTAACACTGTACACTGCATGTAAACTTTATAACCGTGTACCTGGACACCAGAACAACATCTTGAGGGAGTAAAATAATCATACACTGGAGCACTACCAGCTGAAATACATTAGAAACTAGAGCAGTGAACCAAGTGGCAGAAATGACCACAACAATAGAAATAATATTTATTAGGCAGTCAAATGAGTAAGGTGTAAGGACAAACATTGTATTCTGAAACATTTATCTATTGCTATTACATGTTGTTGTGGTATTTCTATGAACCCAAAGGGTTTCTCAATAACTACTGTTAAAGTTTGTGTGATTTGAACTGCAAACCCGTACAAAATGGAATCTTTGTTCGGTGTTCTGTCATGACGTCAGGCCACACGGCACTTAGATTTCCATCATGGCGTCAGAACATGTACTTACTTCAAAATGTAGTTCCAAGCACATGTACTGAATCAAAAATGGAGTCTGCGGTAAAAAATTTACTTGGGCTGTGTACAAGCAAAATAGCATACAGTATAGCGCAGACTAACAAATTAGTTACATGCAGCATCATTCCAACACCCAAGTGAATTAGCAAACACCCACAAACACACCAATTATTTAGTGCTACTGTCTAAGAGCTCTGCGCCAGTATGGCATTTGAGCAGCGAATAAACAGTACTATGCAAAAATGTTAAAAGAATGATTTAAAAAATAGATATCTTAAGTTTTATCGATTGACAAAATGCAAGAACAGAAGAAACATCTAAAGGGTCTACACACCGATTTTGTCCTTAAATATATGAAATGCTGCTACTCAATATGCCTGAATTCAGGTCCAAATTAGCAGTCTTTTTCGCTATAAAAAACATACAATTTTGGTAAACCAATATGAACACATTTCGGATTCTGGTAAGATAGCCGGAATTCATCCATTTCAATTCTCCAAATCTGAGATGGAGAATTCAACTTTAAAGCCCTCTAAAGTACACTACAAAACATTTTAAACTATTTTTTTTTCACATGGACATACCTACATATATTAATAGAAAGAGAGACAGCGCTAAAATATACCCCAAAAAGAACAGGACATAATTTATAAAAATAGAAAAAATTATTTATTGTCACAAATGTACATGTATATAAGGTAAAAAGACTATAAATGAGTCTAGTACCACAGTATAATAACAAAAAACACAAATAAAACACAAAATAATATCAATATGCGGTAAAGTAAAATAAAATAATATATAAAATATATATATAGTAGTACAACCTTACCCACTGCTAGTATAGTGTTGTTCACCTGGCCAGGTTCAGAACATATGTATAAAATATACACTATAAGCACATACACAAAAACAAGACACCCCTCAGGACGCGTTTCGTAAAAAAACTTCTTCAGCTGGTGGGTGAGTGTGCATACAGGCAGTGGGAAAAGGCACTCTTATATACAAGACAGAAAAAAGCCCCGCGAAAATTGGATTCTGATTGATGATACTTTACAGCTGGATAGTAGGTTGCAAACTATGCTGCCGATAAACCGGAAGTTCAAATACAGAACACTTCCGAAAAAGACGTAATCGTCATCAAGAAGCGTCTTGTTGCCATGGTGACGCGTCCTCCAAACGCATAGCCGGCATAGCGGGTGGGGGACCGCGAAATCGCCATAGGCAAGAAGATCTTCGTTTTGAAATACCAAGGGAAAGGATGGTCTGCTAATACCAAAGGGACATAGAAACAGAGAAGGGAAATAGATGAAAGAAAAAAGGGGGAGGGAAGAACTAGCAAAGAAGAAAGAATGGAAAACGGGGAGGAGAAAGGGGAGGGGCGAAAATGGAAAGAGGAATGACAGGTGGTAAATAGCAAGCAAGTAATAGTGCATGCAGAATTTAAAAATCATGATAGAGACATAAAACAGGGTATAGCAGCTATAATGTAGAAAAAATCAATATAAAAAACACACACATAGTATGCTTTAGGCATGTTGCATACTATTATATAGATATATGGTCTAGTTACAAGTTAAACATATTTTCATGTTTTAACATGTTGCATACTATTGTATAGATACATGGTCTAGTTACAAGTTGGACATATTTACATATATATATAACATGTTGCATACTATTGTATAGATACATGGTCCAATAACAAATTGGACATATTTTCATATATATATAACATATAGCATACCTCTGTATGTGAATACACTGCAGATATGATTTAAGACAAAATCGAGAAAAAAAAAAAAAAAACCCCGTAAAATTATTCAAGATATGGTATAATATCGAACTTGTCATTAAGGCCTCTTGGTACCAATGTATTCAGTGTAAGAATCCAAAAGGTTTCTCTCTTTCTTAACATCAGATGGCGATCTCCCTTCCTAGTCCCCAAAATTATTTGCTCAATGACCCAGGCCTTAAGAAGGGTGTCATTTTTACCATGAAATTCCTTAAAATGTTTAGATACTGTATGTTTTAGGAAGCCAGTTCTGATGTTATATCTATGTTCATATAGCCTTTTTTTGAAAAAACGACTTGTTTGGCCAACATACTGGAGGCCACACGGGCATTCAAGCATGTATATGACAAATTTAGTTGTGCAGGAGACATACCTCTGAATACTATATTGGTTATTGGTGGTGAAACATACAAAACTGTCTTTCTTTTTCGGGCAGATATCGCAGTGGCCACAGCGTCCACAGCGATACCATCCTTTATTGGTCTCCAAGAAATTATTCTGTGTGGGACCTTCTGCCTTTTTAAATTCCTTAAACTTTTTAGTTAAATCAGATGGCGCCAAGAGGGTCTTTAGATTTGCATTTTTTCTACAAATGACTCTGCAGGTTGGTGGAAGAATTTTACCCAAAAAAGGGTCTGTTTGGATAACATGCCAATGTTTGTCCAGAATATTTTTAATTACACCAGTTTTATCCGAGAACGTGGTAATTAGGCCCATCTCGAAACTACTTCCACTCTCTTTTTTGATGTTATTTTGCTTTTTGTTTAGGGCAACAGTGTCTTGCAACTGTTGTAGTTGTCTATTAATCTTGATGCCATTGATTTCATCTATCCTAAACTTCTTTATTTTTATAATATATGGTGACCCACAGCCAGCTGACTCCAGGTAAAGATGAGGAAACTGCTTTTCAAGGTAAAAAATTCAACTTTATTTATCCTGTAGTAAATATAAAATCACTGTGCGGTGGGACAAAACCAGACACAAGCAAAAACACTGGGCAATACACTGCTGAATGCCCACGTGTATGGCCTAATATAATTTCCCATACAAATATCCAGCGTTTTGATATTGGCCATCCAAAAAAATGTCATGCAGCAAAATACAAGTTCATCACATACACCAGTGAGTAACCACAGTGGGAAGCTTTTCCCACGTAGAATGATACAGCACTGTGGAAATGAAAAGGTAACATGATCTTTGGAAGTGTATGAGATATGGATTTACTTGAATAACAACACAGACACAGATAGACACGCTGAAATAATATGTCGATTAAAATGCATTTGTTATTTTTTGTGTGTGTCCGAATTCTCATTACCATCTTAAAGTGGCTTCATCTGAGATAGGGGATCCCGCTGAGGTGGTATCCACAGCACAGGGGGACCGCGATGAGCTGTAGATGTCAGGACATCCTATGTCGTCCTACAAGCTTCGAGCACTGTAAATTAGGCTAGCATAGACTGTTCTACATGCAGAAAGGGGTTAATAAACCATTGTAATTATTTATTTTATTTTTCCTCTTTCTTCGTGAGGTCCCCAAGCTGGCTGAGGCCCCTATGCTGCAGCCCCTAAAGCCCATGACTTAATCCATCCCTCCTTTGGAGGCACCATTTCGAACCAGAATGTCGGCATTTCTGATGTGACCAAAGAGGAGTTTTTATTCAAACAATTCCTGACATGCTCCTCCACTAATGTTATTTACCTCATAGAATGCCAATGTGGCTTACAATATATAGGAAGAACATCTAGAACTCTGAAGACAAGAATGGGGGAGCATGTCAGGAATATTAAAGCATGTCAGGAATATTAAAAAAAGGCATTACCCAACATTCACTCTCAAAGATTTTTTTTTAGAAAAACCCAATAAAAACCCAAAGGGCGAGGGGGGCATGTCTAGCTGCCAATGTAGAAGGATGCGGATGAAAGCAGCTCCTGCCCGGCGACACCTAAAACTACCGAACTACAGAGCTTTCCACACCCCTAAACTTGGGTAAAAAGCAAAAGAATGCATCTACCTTACCCTCCGCCACTAAGGGGAAGAATAGTGGAGATTTCCCGTCTCTACGGGACTTTCTGTACAAGCCGCAGGGATCCTCAGCTGCAGGCCGCAATATGGCGTCTTCGCGCCAAAACTCACCCAGACTTGAGGAGTCCTCCTCGGACGAAATGGAATCCCAGCCTGATGATCGTCAATCGGGCGACCATGGCCCCCTTACTAAAGGTGACCTGGATGCTCTATCCCACCATTTGTTACTCCAATTGAAGGAACACCAAACGGAGTTAATCTCTCACCTTAAACAGGCCGTTGGAGCTAAGCCAACATGATCACAGGATCCATGCCATTGAGCAAGACCTCTTAATAGTCAACACAGTGGTAATGGCAATGGACACTCGCTTGAAGAAACAGACCAAGGTTTCTACATATCTAATGACGCAAGTCATGGACATGGATAACCGGGGACGCAGGAGCAACTTACACATTCGGGGCATATTGGAGAGCCCAACAGATGAAAATCCAGGAGCTCTGTTAGCTGGAATATTCTGTGACATGCTGGTATCTGAATACCTGCAGGATATTATCTTGGACAGGGCCCATAGAGCCCTCCGCCCTAAAGGTTCCCCCGACTTCAACCCCAGAGATCTGATCTGTTGCTTCCATTCATACAGACAAAAAGAGCTTGTCCTTGCTGCCCCACAAAAGAACCGATCACTTACACGCGAAGGAACACCATTTCTTATCCTTCCAGACGTTAGATGGCTCACTCTTCAGGCTCACAAAATGCTCAAGCCCCTCACAGATGCCCTGCTAAATGCCAACATCCTATATACATGGGGTTATCCTCTGAGCATTACTGTTCGCCATGATGGCAAAACGCACACTCTCGCAAACCCGTCTTAAGCAAATGCATTTTGCCTGGGCCTCAACATCCCTAAGGTGAACCTCCCGGACTGTGTATATCCATCCCTTCTGGGTCCGATGACCCATCAACTCATCACCCAACCATGGCTACCGAAACCACAGCGATAGAGAAGAGGCAAGTTTGGTGAGGGGCTCTCGCAACGAGCCTCGCCACCAGCAGCCGGACACATGAGAATCCAGCCTCCCCATCATTACTGTATCTGCCCCCACCTATGTGGGGCAACTGTTATTGTACATGCTGCGATCCATACATACTGTCCTGGAGTGATTCCCATGGTCCAACAGGCATGCGCAACCTTGTATGCCCACATCTGTGGTTTTACTTACCTCCATCTGAATAGCTGATAACTCCTGAACATGGGCTGATACCCCATACTGGCCTCCTCTCAAAAACTCGATCTGACACTCAGGACATGTATATGGCCGAAAATGTACTGATCTTTGATGCTGTTTTTCTTACCTCCCTGATCACTTCAATGCCTATTGATAACAGTATTGGAAGACATTGGGGCAAACTCATACTGTGCGTACAGGATGCTACCCCAATACAATATCTTTGATTATTTCACACAATCAATACTAACTGATAAAGTATATGGTGTTTGAGAGCTTCAGATATTCAGCACCCTGATAATTAATGCCTCCCAAATGACAATTGTTCTTAAGTGTACCTTGCCTCCAATTTGTGTCCCCCCCCTCCCCCGCCGGCTCTGTAGTTTTGATCTGACCCCCTTCGAGGCAGAGGCGATTCACCTCCAACCCTGGTTTCAATATTATATTGTCGGCCCCTGACACCGGCCGCCCCCAAGAAGCTGATGCACTGTACTTCCATTCACAACCATTCACCTTGCTTCTTTGAGCCTCTGGCAAAAAATCTCTAATGAGACAGAAAGGGGTATTTTTTATATACACCCCTATACATTATTAACCCTTAATAGGGAACACATGGGATAGGCGGCTGCATTGTAACAAGGCTGAGTAATACAAAAAATGGATACAAATGCAGAAAGAAAAGTCCTGCACTCACTCCCATCACCGGGCGGCTGCAACGACTACAGGACACATCAGCCCCAATATATAGTAAAAACCAAAGAAAAACAAGTTACCTGCGCTTTTTATATACACCCCTATACATTATTAACCCTTAATAGGGAACACATGGGATAGGCGGCTGCAAGAAGCAAGGTGAATGGTTAGAGTTAGGACCCACCTAGGGGGGTCTGCCTTGACGTTGGCAGGTGGGCTCATCCTCTCATGGCCATTGGAGGTAACTAAAAAACCTCCATTTGTTTTAAAAATACATAGGGATAAAGGAGAGAGTGCAGGTAACTTGTTTTTCTTTGGTTTGCACTTTACTTCGGTGCTGAGAGCCACACCGGTGAATTTGTCACCGCAGGCCCTTTACCCCTGCATCACTGGCTCACATCTTCGACATAGGAATTTTATGGTCATTTCCACATGTGGAATTCAAAGTTTGTTCCATTTATATGCTATGTATGTTCTGATGTTATGTATTTTATATGTTTGCACTGACAACCGCGCATTTGACCTGGATGCTCACCCTGCGGATCAGCAGTGTTTACTCCTAAGCACTTTTCTTGACATGCCTTATCGCCACCCCCGAATCAGCCATGACTAACGCACCTCCACGCCCCTTAACAATTTATTCAATTAATGCCAGAGACCTGAACAGCCCCAGAAAACGGTCCAGGCTGCTTGGTGAACTGCTCGGACTATTTGCCCTAATCCAGAGAGATGCACTTTAAGAGAACTAAGGTACCCAAGCTATATGACAGACAATACACTGTAATGCACTTCTCCCACTCCACGTTAACTAAAGCGAAAGTAGTCATGGTATTGACATCTAAACACATTCCTTTCACCTTACAGGACTCATGGTCAGACAGCGAGGGCCCAGCTCTTTTTCTGAAAGGCTCGCAATTAATCACTATTGGAAATGTATATGCTCCAAACACTAACCAGCAATTGTTTCTATGTGACCTTTTGAATAGATTCTCAACTTTTGCGGCTGGTATTTCCATTTTGGGTGGAGATTTCAATTTACCACTGGATCCTCACTTGGACTCCTCCACTGGGGTGGCCCACCTGCGGTACTCTGCACCTCGAAAGGTAAAAACACGTTTACATACGACCCAACTCGCAGAAGCCTGGAGAATTGCACACCCGACACTTAAAGATTATACATACTACTCAGCACCTCACAATAAATACTCTCGAACAGATTACCTTATGGTATCCCACAGACACCTCCACCTAGTGACACACACGACCATAGGTCACATAACCTGGAGCGATCTCGCCCCACTATTATGAAGTTGCAGGAAGAGTCCGGGCCCAGATGGGCTTGACAATTCCTTACCACCACAGGCACAGGAAGCCCACATTACACTTATACTGAAACCCAACAAAGACCCAACGGTATGCTCCAGCTATAAGCCCATATCTTTACTTAATTTCGACGTAAAGCTGTTTGCTAAGATCCTGGCTAACAGGTTACGAGATATACTATCTCCCCAGACCAAGTAGGTTTTGTCCCTGGTCGTGAGGCGAGGGACAATACCAGCAAAGTACTTAACTTGATACATTATGCACAAACTAACGCTACTCCATCGGTGTTGGTGTCGACTGATGCCGAGAAGGCATTCGACAGGGTGAGCTTGACCTACCTACACAAAGTCCTAAATAAGCTGGGACTTGGCCCTAATATTCAGAAGTGGATTTCATCCCTTTACCATGCTCCAACGGCCTGTATACGGGTGAATGGTACCATTTCTGGTCAGCTCTCCCTGTCGAACCATACACGGCAGGGATGGCCCTTGTCCCCCCTATTGTTTGTCTTAGTTATGGAGCCTTTCCTTAATTCAGTTAGGTCTAACCCCCTAATCAGCGGTACTGAAGTAGGACAAAGACACTACAAAGTTGCGGCTTTTGCCGACGACCTTCTGTTATTTGTGTCCAATCGAAAAGTATCGTTCCCCCACATATTCACAGAGATGACTGCCTATGGTCACGTATTGAATTTCAAAGCGAACTTAACTAAATCTGAAATTCTGAATGTCTCCCTACCATTACCCAACGCATCAGAGCTGCGCTCCACCCTCCCATTTCAATGGGCCACTTCCAGTATTAAATATTTAGGGGTTCATATCCCTACTAACCTGGGCACATTGTACAAAATCAATTTGATACCTCTCCTGAATAATATCAAATTGGATCTAACCAAATGGTCCAATAAAACACTATCCTGGTTTGAGAGAGCTAGTTCAGTCAAGATGAACATTCTACCCAGGATCCTATATCTTTTACAAACCCTCCCCATAACTATACCATTTTTTAAAGACCTTAAGTCTGCATGGAATAGTAAATAGTATGACTATCTTACCAATCCTAAACACTTAGGAGGTCTGGGAGTCCCAGATTTTGAAATGTACTGGAAGGCAACCCACTTGGCCAGAATCACAGCGGGGTCAGGGCCATCCAGTAAACATTGGGTCTCAATTGTACAGCATAACATGAATGTACCCATTCCTACTGTTGCCTGGATCCCAAAGAAAAGATCAGTCTTGATCTTACTCACCCCACGGTTACAACTACCCTTGCGATAAGGGGCAAATTACGTAACAAAGTAGGACTGTTGGACTCTCCATCTCATCTTACCTCGCTAATTTTTAGGGTGGAAGACTTTCCCCCACACTAGCACTTTACGCACTATTTTACCCACAGAAATCAGATACCCCAGACTGGTACATGTCATGGCTGACGACCACATTAAACCTCTTGGACTCCTTACTACTACACCACAGCAACACAAAAATACACATTCACTCAACTTAGCCATTACATAGCCTCCTTGATGCTTTGTAAACAATATCCGAGATCACTCACATCATTTGAGGCACTATGTATCAACACGGACTCACCTAAAAAGCTTATCTCATCAATCCATGCCATACTAACAACTCTCACCCCTGTCATAAAGCCATATTTCGTTAGACAGTAGGAAGCGGAATGTTCACTCACCCTCACAGACCAGCAGTGGCAAAAAAAAGTGCCCTCCTTGCTCATAAAAGCTCTAGCTGTCAGCCCTAGCCCAGGAAAATGCTTATAAAATACTCACCAGGTGGTATAGAGTTCCTACAACTCTGAAGCAGATTTTCTCCACGCACAATGCTATTTGCTGGAGGTGCCTGGCACACAAAGGCACTTACCTGCATATATGGTGGAGCTGCCCCAAGATTTCTCCTATATGGGACTCTGTCATCTCCACTATCAGGGAAATTGTAGATCCGAACTTTCAACATGCTCCTCTACCTGCACTCCTACACCACACTTTACAACCTATAGTGAAATACAAACGGTCCCTCACACCAACGCTGCTCACTGCTGCCAAAACCCTGATTCCCAGGCTATGGAAACAGCCCAGAACCCCCTCGTTTGCAGAATGGGCCGTCTCAGTGGAGGACATCTGGCGATCGGAGGAACTTATCGGAGACTCTAAAGGTGAGGGGCTCAAAATATCACTCCGATGGCTACATTGGTCTATGTTTTTGGAAAACCCAAAATGTCAACAGGCCATAGAGAGTCTTCCCCTACAGTCTTGAGTAGCCTAATGGGTAGACTTTCTTAACCCCCTTGGAATCCCTTTATCAAAAGATAAGAATCGACCTAGATCGAAACCTAGCAGAACATAAGGAAGAATTTCTCCATCTAAAAACCACTATCCTCTCTCAAATGAAATAATTCTGCTCCAACAAAGAGTTAATGAGCTTCAGGAACAAAAATCTACAATGAAAGCAGAAATTACTAAGATGAATTTAAAAATCGCTGATATAGAGGACCGGTCAAGGAGACAGAATCTAAAGATAAGGGGTATCCCAGAGGAGATTACCGACATCAATGGATATGTGGCAGAATTACTGAAGGCCTATATCGATCCAAAGCTAATAGGCCCACTTCCAATAGAAAGGGCACACAGACTCCTATAGCCCCCGAATCTCCCTGCGTCAGCTGGAAGCAGAGATGTCATCGTCCGGTTCCAGAACTACAAGATCAAGGAGATGCTGGCCTGTGAACTGAGGAAGAATCTCAGCAAGGATAGTAGATATGCTGATCCTTACCACATTCGCTGACCTTTCAGCTGCAACTAGAGTGTTCAGGAGGAACTTTTCGGAACTTACTCTATGTTTAAGGAATAATAACATTCTATACTCCTGGGGATATCCCACTAGTCTCAGACTTACTGGAGAGAACAGAAAAGTGTCTTTTTTGAGCCAGACCAATTAAGATCCAAGTTGATTAATTGGGGTTTGATGACCTAGATAGGGGCTCTGCCGGATACTGAAGAATGCTGGGAACGAGTGAGAGAGCGATGGGGGAGGATTCCGAATCTCCATACATGCCCTCTCCCTCCTCCCTGGCTAGGGTTAATTTTTTATTGGGAGTTGAATGGTTCAGACGGTGCAATATTTTGGTTTAGGCACGGTACATAGTTTGTTTTTTTTTTTTTTAGGAACAGGTCAAAACAGAACCGGTCAGTATCATAAGGGGGGAAAGGAATCAGATAATATAACATATCAGAATTTTTCCTTTTTTACATTTTTTTATTTTCAGGTACTGACCGGCTCATCGGGTAGATGGAGAATAAGAGCGTCTTAAGCTAGACACTATTAATTTAAATTTAATGTAATATTTCACACTAATAGAGAGACACTGGGAAGATTTCTGGATTAGAGGGATGAGGGATATGGATCTATAGAATGGTAGTGTACTTCATCATGTCATGATGTTACGTGGCAGGAGGAAATATTTATTTGGATAATAATTGAAAATGTCACATAATTCTTCACAGTAGTTTAGGATAGGGACTAAAACACGATAATACTCTTCATATCACAAATTAGGAGTTGACATAGTTATTTCTCTTAAAGTAATTATGCCATAATCTATTCACTAAAGAAGCAGGAAAAGGGAAAAGTAAAAGTAGGAATTAGTCACATAGGTTTGGGGATTTGGATGTGGATTTATAGAGCTGAAGCATATTCTATCCTGTCATGATGCTAACGTGACAAGATGATATTTCTAGTTTGATGATAATTTTAAAAAGTGTCACATTTTTCTCCACAGGATCTAAAGGATAGGGTTTAAAATACCAAAAAATTGTTTCTATCTCACATATTATAAGTCGAAATACCTAGGTGCCTCCAGGCTATTAGGACACAATTCACTCACTTAAGAAGAAGTAAATGGAAAAAGTTAAAGTAGAAGTAGTCACACAGGTTAACAAACCTATCACAAACTGATCTTAAGGATATATGCATAGGCTCTAAAGTGTTTGATTCACAAAGAATTTGCCTGCCACTGATTTCATTTTTTTTTTTTTTTCCCTTCTCACGGTTATATCTCTACTAGCTGCACATAGATCAAAATGTCCTCAGTTAGACGCTATTATTCTAAAGCTGTACATAATCCCAATAGAGGGATACTGGAAAAAACTGGGCGTGGATGGTCTGGGGAAGGGGATGTACAGAGCTGTATTGTACTCTATCCTGTCTTGATGCCAATATGGCATGATTAGATATGTATATGTTAGATTTGTATATAGTTGATAAATTGTATTAACGATCTGGGGGTCGGTGGTTTATACCACCTAAAAATAGAGCTGAATATAAATGGTTGCTAACCCCCCCCCCCCCCCCTTCCCCTTTTTTTTCCCCCTTCTTTCTTTCTTTGCCTTTTTTTCTCTGCACCAATGATGTGGAGTATTGCGGTAAAACTCCACCTAAAAGTAGAGTGGATTCCAGTTGGATGTGCTCTCCCCCTTTTCCTTGCTTTTTTATTCTCCTTTCTTTTTATTTTATTTATTTTTTGGTTTTTATTCCCTTTCTCTCTATGTGGTTGATTTCGTCTGGCTACGCCTTCTCCTCCCCCCTTGGTAGTGTAAACACAGAGATGCGATTCCGTACTTGATTTAATAAAGCAGCATAATATATTTAAAACGCTTTTGTTGATGACTGTCTTGGTTCCTGTCTCCCTCTCCATACGTTTTCACTATACCATGACTGGGTTGATTACCGGCACTGTTAAATTTACGTAAGATTGGGAGGCTCCGGGTTCCCGCTAGTCTTCTGCTCACAATCATAGATTTGAACTAGATCCAAACTCGTGAGTGCTCCTCATTATTTCCCAGATTGTTCAGGGAAATGGTCCCTTCGGCAGACAGGGATTTTATATCTCGGCCTTACTTGAGGGGAGTGATGGATATGAGATGTATTTTGTTTGGATGTGTGAAAAAGGTAGGATGAATCTTGACTCCTTCTTCCCAGGGGTGGGGGGGCGGCGACCCTATTTACAGCAATTATACACTTTAGATGACACTTAGATTGGCTTCCATTAATTCTCAGGGTCTAAACTCGCCCCAGAACAGGTCCTACCTATATGATCTTCTGACAAAAGAATCAATTGATATTGTATTTGTTCAAGAATCTCATTGGAAGAAAGACCAAAAACAGATTTGGAAATATAAGAGATACGCGCACATCTTCCAGTCCTCCCTCTCTGATAGGAAAAAACACGGAGTTGCAATAATAATAGCTGGTAGACATAAATTTGAATACATCTTCCATGAATCAGATCAGGAAGGCCGACGTCTTATACTGATCTGCCAAATCAATGACATAGTATATACATTTATGAATTTAAATGCCCCCTCTGAACACTCCTCCCAATTCCATAGATCAGCTTTACAAAGACTGGATGAGGTGGCTAAAGGACTGGTGATCATAGGGGGAGACATGAACTGCATTTTAGATCTGCAGCAGGATAGAACCTCATCAAAAAATTGCAAGTACCTTGGAGAACTCGGACGGAGGGCAGGGAGATTTGCGGATATACTCTATTTAACTACTATGATGTATGGAGAGTTCAAAATCCAGATATTAGAGATTTTACGTTTCACTCCCTGGTTCATTCCTCTTATTCTCGTATAGATTTTTTCTTTATGCTGGGTCCAACTCTGGACCGGTGTTCCCTGTCCTGGATTGGACCCATTACTTTTACGAATTTTTCTTTTTGGACCTATTACGATTTTTTTGGGATATTTTGCAGAATCCAGAATATGGATCCAGAAGATCCTGGAGACTCAATGAGACCATTCTCGCGACAGATGAGAACCAGACTGACCTTATGGATCAGGCTAGGCTCTTTTTGCAGGATAACAATACGAGAGACACCTCTGATATGAATCTATTGTGCTCCCTTAAATGTTTCCTGCGTGGATACCTAATAAAACAGGGGTCCTGGATCAATAAACAAAGAGGGAAATCTCTGGCTGACCTCCATATTGTCCTGGGGGGTCTTGAGAGAATAAACAAAGAAAAACCTTCCCCACAGGGCACTGAGGATATTGTTAAAATCAGGAAGGAGATCTCCAGGAAACTCCGGGAAAGGGCAGACTATGCGTTTACGAGACTTAGACAGAGATGGTATTCTACTAATAACCAGGTAGGCCGTGATCTCTCAAATAAACTGAGATATAGTAATCAAAAAAACAGGATTAAAAAAATAATCTTTAAGGGGAAAACAAACTTATCACTGAGTGACATTGCAGGTGCGTTCCGGTCTTATTATGAGGAGCTATATAATATTCCGGACACCCAAGTAGAGGAACTTGAACTTGATAGGTTCCTGGAGGGTCTTGATCTCCCCAAGATCTCCACAGAGAAATTGGAGAGGCTGGGCCGCCCAATCACACAAATCAAGATTTCAGGGGTACTTCGAGAGCTGAAGACAGGCAAGGCTCCGAGACCAGACGGTTTCTCGGCCGTGTTCTATAGAATACTAGATCCAATTATTGTACCAGTTCTGGAGAGAGTTTATAACAGCATTAAGGGGGATACGACCTTCCCAGATGAAATGTTGGAGGCTACCATACTCCCTATTCTAAAAATTGGAAAGGACCTGGCCCTGGTTTCCAACTACCGTCCAATTTCGTTAATCAATCAGGACATAAAGATTTACTCTAAAATTTGGTCCCTTAGACTGAATCAGGTTATTCTCGATCTTGTGGCCACGAACCAGGTGGGCTTTATGCCGGGCAGATCTAGTGAGGATAATGTCCGCAGGGTCCTCGGCATAATGGAGGTAATACATCGTGAAAAAACTCCTTCGGTCCTTCTCGCGCTTGATGCCGAGAAGGCCTTTGACCGAGTAAATTGTAAATATATGGCGGGGACCCTGCGGGCATTTGGACTGGCTAGCTCATTCCTCGACAAGACTCTGGCTTTATACACTAACCCCAGAGCTAGAGTGGGTTGTCTATGCAACTTTTAAGATCACGAATGGGACACGCCAGGGATGTCCCCTGGCCCCACTAATATACGCACTATCTATTGAACCACTGGCTGCCATGTTACGAAAATCTTAGGATATTAGAATAGGAAATAAACTCATCTCATTATGCTGTATGCAGATGATAGCCTTCTAACGCTATCCTCTCCCAAATACAATTCCGGCAACACTGGAAAATATCTCCAAGTTCTCAAAACATGTCCAATTATCAGTTGAATCTGACTAAGACCCAGTGAATTTCATTTTTCCTGGATCTCAGTCAGAAGATTATATTAGAATCTATAACCCAAAATATACACAATACAAGCCCAATTGAATATTTGGGAATTAAGATTACCTACACTTTGGACAATATTATTCCCACTAACTATGCTCACTTACTAACGGAAATTAAAAATATACTGTATACATGGAAGTCCTTGGAACTGCCCTGGCTAGGTCGACTTAATATAATAAAATCATATGTACTTCCAAAAGTTCTGTTTCTACTCGACACTCTGAGACAGTTTGAGCATGAATTTCTTAGGTTTGTTTGGGGCTCCGGTAAGCCAAGGATAGCTAAGGTAGACTTAAAGAGGAATCTCCAAAAAGGAGGACTTGGCTTCCCGGACTTAATCAGACTGCAGAACGCATGCCAACTAGCCAATGTTTTGACCTGGAAAATAAAGAGCGCAGACAACCTGGGATGGATCAACATAGAAAAAGAGGAAACTGGTAGTGTTGATCCATTCCTTTTTCAGTGGATGACCCCAAAACTATACAGAAAACTTAGACCGGATAATAGAATCATTAGAACACGTATCCAAAACATACATAGATTACGGAGAACAATGGGATCTCTTAAAAGGATAACATGATACTCCAATACAGGCGATATCTCTGATGATTCAAGATAAAAATCTATCCCGATGGGTGATCAGTGGGATTCAGTCCGGGTCTGATCTGTTTGTCTACGATGGTCTCCGCTTATTCCCGGACCTGCAGAGTATCTATAGCCTTCCAAATACTGAAGTTTTTTCATACCTAAGAATTAAAAAAAAATTCTCAGTGAACGAGACTACTCCAACAGACCCGTGGGGGGAATTCCTTGGGAACATTCTTGTTACTCCTGACAAAATGATCTCCAAGTTGAGTGTCTTTCTGGAAGATCTTCAAATAAACGCTAAACCAGTGGCATTTGATAGATGGGAGAGAGACCTCTCACTGGATGAACCACTACAGAAATGGCACAGAGCGTGGCAGGCTACTTGGAAAGCCACGCACTGCGCAAATTTACAAGAACAATATTTTAAACTTATACATCGTTGGTACTTAGTACCTACGCGTTTATTTAGGTTCCATCATCTCCCAGATGATCAATGTTGGAGGGGTTGCGGGGGTCAAGCCTCCCAGATTCATATATGGTGGGATTTTCCTAGCTTAATTGTGCTGAAGAACCAATAACCCAGCACATGCCTAGAGATATTTGGTTCACCCCTGCACTTAACCCCCAAAACGTTTTTATTCCATTGGGATATCCCCTATAAGGATAAATATAGTAGTGTACTCTTCCTGAATATATTAATGGCGACAAAAATCTGTCTAGTCAGATATTGGAGAAGACCAGAATTACCAACCTGGCTAGAAGTAGAAACGCAAATTGGAAATCAGGCGGGGGCAGAAAGGTACTTCTATAAAAAGGACAAACGATCCAGAGATCACTATTTTAAGATCTGGTTTAACTGGACAGATATTGGGGCTTGAGAAGCAGCTTATATTTAAAACCGCTGTGCTGAAATGGGCCCTGTGCCTGGGGGGGAGTGCGTGCCCCCGCCCAGGGAGGGAGGAGAGAAGAGTGACAGAAGTGTATGGATGGAAGAATGGATGAATGCAGATATGTATTAAGTTGAACTGGTGGTAAGATTACCTAAGGATAATTATTGAAATATGGGGAGGGAGCTGAACCCCCAATGAATAATCAGGGCTACAAGGGTTTCGATGAGAGAGCAAGGTATGACAGGATTACAGGATAACGAATACAATGTTGAGTGGAAGAATCTATAAAAATCCAGAATCTTAAAAGTACAAAATATAATGCAACCCCGCGAACATGTACTAATCAGAAGATACATAGAGTTCTCAATGAACTCAAATATCTGGTAGCTCAACAGTATTGAGTACCTCTTACCAATATTAACTGTGGGTGGTAGATGGGACCCAGGACAGTTATAAACCTAGAGTAAACTCTGCTCCCAACATAGAGATATATATTAAGAATTACCATTGTAACTGATATCTACTTACATTTGATGATAACACTGCCACCAACAGGAAGAAATAAACTGTAGAGTCATATTTCTGTATTATTATATGTTTTATATTTATATTGTATGTTTATTAAACAAGAAAAATGAATAAAGATACATTTAAGGAAAAAAAAACTGTACTGTACTATGTTTTTTGTGTCTTTTCTCTTGTATATTTATACTGATATCCATTATATCCCTTTTTATTATTTTTCAAAAAGAAAAAAAAAACAGAAAAAACAGAAAACAGTTACATATATGAAGTATTAATTTCCAGATATAAAAGACATAAAAGACAAAAAAATAATAACAGTACAAAATACTAAATACCAGACATTACAACAAATTCAAGTTACCTATTAGTATGGTGCAAGTCCAGAGCAATACATTTGCTCCAAAAAAAGTGAACCACACTAAATACACTGTTTAAGATAATAATACCAACGAAACACACATTTGTCCACGTTGGCTGAAGAGAGAGGGCGGAAAGAGGAGGAAAAAAAGATCAAAGGAGATCAGCAGCAGCAATATATCATACTTCCAATTTTATTTTACAATCCTCATGCACGTAGCCGTCATTCTACTTTCCCTCTGCAAATCTCCTGCTAGAATTTTTATCCACATTCCCAGTTTTTCATTGTTCACGGATTTTAGGGATTGACTAATTATTATTGCTTTTTCCATTTTAAGTAGATATTCCAATTGCCCTTTAATCTCTTTGCAGCAAGGGATTTTATGAGACTTCAAATTTCTTGCTAAGGAAATTTTTATAGCAGGGAGAAAGTGAATAGTTGTGGGGGTCAATTTTTTTAGAAAATAGGATTGCCACTCCCCTCTTTCTATCCCCCGCCAGGGATGCACTGTACATACTTTGGAAGTCTTTAGACTTCATTCTGCTTTCATCTCTCAATTTCCAATGGGTCTCTTGTAAGGCACAGATATGAACTTTCTCTTTTTTCAGAAATTGTAATACCATACACCTTTTCTGTGGGGAGTCAATTCCTTGTGCATTGATTGTAATTATTTTAATGCTACTGCCTAGGATCTCCATCCTCCCCTCCCACCAACCCCTCCAGCGCCCGTGGACAAATAAAAACACATAAAAATCAAAATATACCCTATTGTAGCCCTCCCTTTGTCCCAGTATGGGCTAACTAACTCTCACCCCTGGGGACCTTGCCCTCCTGCTAGAGGATGGGTTAGAGTACAATTTGAGTTCGTGGCGACTCTCAAACTTTATGTTGGCCTCAATGGCAACGACTCCTTTACTTTTTTATATTCCCAGTTTTGTAACTGAATCAGATATTATAATTTAAAACAAGAGGGAAGAAAGAAGGAAAAGAAAGAAAGGAAGAGAGGTAGGGAAGGCGAGATAGTAAGAAGAAGAAAAAAAGGGAAGAAAAGAAGCACACATAAATAATGCATAATAATAACTACTCATATCCATATCTATTAATAAATAAATAATAAATATATAAATATTTTGCAGAGCGTCCGAGGCCCGAGATAGGAGACAGCAACTTACAAGAGTGTCTATGATACGATGCTGAAATAGAAACATGTCTGTGGAGGTCCTCAAATTGTGAAATAGAATATTGGAAGCAGTGAAGTCTGAATACAGGAGATGCCCATAGATGCCCATAGACGATCTGTAGCACACGCCAGTATCTGCCTCCAAAAACAATAAGTATTGATTTATAATTTCTGATTGTGGCTGAGATCTGTGTTTTGTATGAAGACTGCTTAGTATTATAACTGAATTAGTGGTACATGGTGGTATAAATTGTGGCAACCCTCCCTTCTCTGGCAAATACCTCATTAAAGGATAAAGGACTATCCTTTAATGAGGGGATATTGGGGTCCAGGTGGGGACTCTCGGGGCCAAGATATGGCAAATAAGAGGGGAGCACAGAAGAGACAGAAAACCCCCACAAAGAAAGACAAAGATAAAGAAAGAAAAAAGCTAATCTCCAAAAAAGATGGCAAGATTGACTCTATATTTTCCCCACAGGCAGTAAAAATCAGTAAAGATCTAGATAAATCCCCTGCCCCTAGTAATGATATGGACACCTCAGAATTGGAGGTCACAAGACAAGAAATGGATAGCTCTGTTGAGGGTGTAGCTAAGACCATTACACAGGAATATCTACATATGTGTCTGAATAAACCGATGGAACAAATTAAAACAGAGCTCAGCAGTTTCCTGCAAACATTCAAAAATGACATGGGTGCAGTAAAAGAGAGAATATCTAAAGTAGAAGAAAAAAATCGAATTTAATGAGGTAACACAGAAAGAGAATGCGGATGAAGTGAGCTTTATAAAAAAGAAAATGGAAGAGAGAAAAAGATCAATGATATGGAGGATAGAGCCCGCCGCAAAAATATAAGAATTAGGGGGATATCAGAGAGCGTAACAAGAGAAATACTGATCCCACACCTATTAGATGTATTTAACCAGATGGAGCTGCAAATCAAAGTTAATGAGATGGACATTGAAAGATCACACAGATTACTAAAACCAGATGGGATTGGGGAAGAATACCCAAGAGATGTTATAGTTCGATTTTCGTCTTTCAGCTTAAAGCAAAAAATAATGAACATAGTAAGAGACCTGGGCCCAAAAGATCAAAGGATCATCAATTTAGTGTTCTTTCAAGATCCCTCCTATAATACTCGTCAGGGAAGAAGAGACTTTAAACCAGCATTGGAGAGATTAAAAGAAAGACAGATTACATATTGGTGGGGTTACCCACTAAAATTATGTATAAAGGTTAATGGAGTGGCCCACACATTTGAGAAAGTCAAGCAGGCGATGGCCTGGCTTGATAAAAATTGTGGTGGATAGCTGAACTTGAGTTGGTTTGGAGTGGGGGAAAACAGGGGGGGTGGGATATATTGTATATACTGATGATTATAAATCTGTATGTGATCTGAATAATTGATAATGGACTAATTAGTACCCACCCAGATGAGACGGGCCACACCTGAAACCCTATGTTCCTTTTTTTTTTGAGCTGTCAGACAGGAGGGATTAAGATAGAAACTACTCCTAGCTACGATAGGGGATATGGCAGCAGAGACCCTAATGATAATGCGACTCTCAGAGAGGGTTAGGAGTAACATAGAAAATGGGTAAACATAAGTCTAGAGTTAAAATATAAGTATTTGATAAATAATAGGATTTATTAAGAATGAGTAAGAAATTGCTTCACAGGAGAAATTAAATACCGTATTTGCTCGAAAAATCCTCCTCGTCTTACATTCGAGGTCGTTTTATAATCTGACCTCAAATTGAGGTCAGATTATAAGACATGGATCCAGGTCCTCAGCAGAGCTGCAGGGGAACTGGATCCCCCTCTCTAACAGCAGGGGATGTCTGCGGGATGAGCGCAGACCTCCCCTGCTTCCGCCCGGCACGACCTCCGGGGCTTCTATGAAGAAGCCGTGTACTTCCGCTTTCGTCACAGAAGTCCCGGCGAGCGTGCCGGGCGGCAGCAGGGGAGGTCTGCGCTCATCGCGCAGACATCCTCTGCTGCCCCACTAGCCACCAGGGAGAATCGGGCAGCTGGGGGATGTCTGCACGATACGTGCAGACATCCTCCATGCTGCCTGACACGGCAGTCTATTATGACGGACCAGCTGTCCGTCACTAGCCACCAGGGAGTGAAACCAGGTAAGGGGGTTGGGGGGTGGGGCTGGACAGAGGACACAGACAGACAAGGGGAGGGGGGGGGGAGAAAGAGACAAAGGGAGGGGGGGACGACGACAAAGATAGACAAGGGGAGGGGGTGGGAGAAAGAGACAAAGGGAGGGGGAGAGTGGAGGACACAGACAGACAAGGGGGGGACACACAGAAAAGGGGAGGGAGGGGGACAGAGAGAAAAGGGGAGGGGGGATAGATAGAGACAAGAGAGAGAAGTTTTGGGGGGAGAGAGAGACAACGCTGGGGGGGAAAGACAGCTGGGGGAGCGGGAGAGAGGCCGCATTGGCACATAAAAGCAAATAAAAACAAGAAATGCATTTGTATAATATAACTTTTTATTAAATATTAAAAAACAATTTACATATATACAAGTTAAACTTTTTTCCTATAGGGTAGTCTTATAATCAGGCTTTTAGTTTTTTTCCTAAAGGAATGTATAAATTTCGGGGGGTCGTCTTATAATCAGGGTCGTCTTATAATCGAGCAAATACGATAGTTGAATATTACTAGCACACATGAATAAAAAGATTCACACCTCCTTAGGATTGATAGATATAAGTAGTAAGAATTTGTATCACAGGAATAATTAAATAGTTGAACACTACGAGCACACATGAATAATAAGAGCCACTTTTCTATAGGATGGTTAGATATAGAGGCATGTAAATTAAAGAAGCGCACATAAGAAATATTTAATTTAGAAGAGGCCTGTCCTTTTCTCACCTCTCTGACTAGATTTTGAGAAGGGAGAAAGGAGGGGAGGGGGAGGGGAGAAGAGAAAAAGGAAAGACAAAACATGGGATCACTTATGAAGTAAGGGTATATAACTACAAAATAGAAGTGTCAAGGGAAGGGAGAATGGTGGGAGGGGGACTGGAGGGGGAGGAGAGGCGGGGAGGGGGAAGGAGAGGAGGGCAGGGGAGAAGGGATGGGGAAGAAAAGAGGGGGAAATAAATATATGACAATAACACTAGATGGGAAGATAGAATGGGACACTAAAATGGTAATGCACTCACATAAGACACCTAAACTCTAGATTGATCTAGTTATTGAAGAGCAGTAGATGGAATAGGGGTGGATAAAGAATCTAATTGGGAAACAGAACCAGGTGGTAGAAGTCTCATCGGGTAGCTAATTAGAAGTAAGAAAATTAAAGGAGTAAGAAAAACTTTAAATCATAATCACCCCTAGGAGGAGTGTCTGGTAACACCACTATAAAAATAAAGAGAGTAGAATGGAAAGTTTAGAGTCTAGAAGTATCATAGGAGTTGAAAGAAATAGGCATCTATCTTGGCCTCATGACTTCACACCTCACTTTGGGATAAGTGCAGGGAGAATCAAGGAGGGGAAAACCTGGGACGAACTCCCGGTATGTTATTTGTTTGTTAGTATACTTAATGTTGGTTTTCTGTGCGACGTGACGATAGGGCATTCCGATATAAGGCAATATAATGACATTAAAAAAACAGTAAGGACGGATAGTGACCGATAAGATGAATTTAAAAATAATGACCCTGAATACCCAAGGCCTAAATTTACCTCATAAACGGATTACACTGCTGAATTATATGACCCAAAACAAAATAGCAGTAGGGATGATCCAGGAGACCCATTGGAAGCAGGAATACATACAAAAAATGGTTTGGAAGAAATATCCATATATAATATGTTCATCATTACCTAGTCAGAAGAAAAGGGGGGTGGCAATCATGGTGTCCTGTGATGTTAAATATGAACTAATGTATGAAGTCATTGATAATGAAGGTAGATATATATTCCTTGTGTGTATAATAGATGATGTGGTCCATACCTTCTTAAATATAGATGCCCGAATAAGGGTCAAATACGGTTCCTAAATTCAGTGATGAATCGGCATAAGGAGATGGTTCAAGGTCTTTTTTTTATTGCAGGGGATTTTAACTGTATAGTAGACCCGGGTATGGATAAACTGGTGGCTAAAAGTGTAAGAATAGATAGATCAATCTATGGACTAGCAAGAGATCTCACAGACTTTTTGGGAAGACATAAGCTATATGATCTGTGGAGATCACTCAACCCTAATGAGAAAGAATTTACATTCTACTCAAAACCCTGCAATTCATTCTCAAGACTAGACATGATGTCCTGGTTAGGTGTAAACAAACCAATATAATATACAAGAAATTGCCTGGTCAGACCATAACCCTGTAATAATAGAAATACTGACTCAAAAGCTTAAGGAAATCAAACCATGGAGATTGAATAAGGAGCTGATGTCTGACAAAGAATTTACGACAGAAATGCAGATAAACACTGAAAAGTTTTTTGAGGAAAATCTGTCCAAAGAAGTGGATATTTAAACTCTTTGGTGCACATATAAATGTGTGGCAAGAGGTTGGTTAATAAATAGATCTGCATATCTTAGGAGGAATGCCTCAAAAAAATGTATCTGAACTATATTTAGAATTGGAGAATACTAAAAGATCGGAAGGAAATAAGACAGCTCAGGAATATATCAATAATATAACCCAGATTAAACATTAATGAGATACTAATGAACCGGGCGGCATATATATTAACAAAAAGAAAACAGAGGTGGTACTATATGGGTAATAAGACAGATAGACTACTGACATCTCAACTTCAGCAGCAGAATGCCAATAATAGAATACATAAAATCATAAATAATGATAAAACAGCAATATCCCCGGAACAGATAGGAGAAGAATTTAGAGAATTCTATAAGAAACTGTACTCACTACATAATGATGAAGGTACCAGAGAAACTGTGAAAGAATATCTAGATAATATTCCCATTAAAGAAATCTCAGATATACAAAAACAAATGTTAGATCATCCGATAATAGCGGAAGAAATAAAAATGGCTATACAACAGCTAAAAAACAATAAAGCACCGGGTCCCGATGGGTACACAGGACAGTTCTTTAAGAAATTAGCCCCAGCCACTATAACCCATATGACAGTATTATTTAATTCCATAAAAGAAAAGAGATGCTTCCCTCAAGAAATGCTACAAGCTTTTATAATCCCAAATTTTAAAACCAAATAAGGACCCAACAAAAGTGGCAAACTATCGCCCAATCTCCTTGATAAATGCTGACACAAAAATATATTCATCCATACTCGCCCAAAGATTGAAGTCCTGTCTCCCTGAAGTTATTCATACTGATCAAACAGGCTTCATGCAGGGTAGAGACTCAGGGGACAACTCCAGGAAAAATTGTAACTTAATCAATTACGCAAATAAGATCAGAAAACCCATGCTGGCCCTGTCACTGGACGCAGAGAAGGCCTTTGACAGGGTCAGCTGGGTCTTCCTGGAGGAAACTCTAAGAAGGATAGGACTAGGTCCTAAAATATTGGATGCTATTATGGCTCTATATACATGCCAAACTACCAGGGTGATAGGACAGGGTATTACATCTAGGTGCTACCTATATATAATGGCACTAGAAAGGGGTGTCCCCTGGCGCCGTTACTATACATTGTCTCCCTGGAACCGATGGAAGAAAGTATAACATATAATAACCAGATAAAAGGGCTGGCTATAGGTACAAGCGAATACAAAATGTCTTTATATGCTGACGACATCATGATAACAATAACTAATCCAGAGGCATCCTTGAGTAATTTGTTAAGAGAAATAGACAATTATGGCAAGGTATCAAACTATAAATTGAATATAGAGAAATCTCAAGCGATATGTATTGCCATGGATCCAAAAGAAAAGGAGGAAATAAGAAAAGAACACAAATTTCTATGGTCAGATAAAAAGATCGAATATCTGGGGCTTGAGATCCCTATTGATGGCAAGGATATATTAGAAATAAACTGTAGAGAGAAGACGTCGTCAGTACAGGCCGACCTGAGGAAGTGGAGCCATCTGCCCATATCATGGATGGGGAGAATAAATATTATAAAAGACTACGTAATGCCTAGATGGCTCTACTTCCTTAGGATGATCCCTGGCAAGATAGGCCCTGAGTGGTTTGAACAGACTCAAAAATGTCTGTTGGAATTTGTCTGGAAGAGTAAAAAACCTAGGATAAAAGGGGAGACAATGTATAGGGACAGAAGAAGAGGGGGGATGGGAATCCCTAACTTAAAAGATCTTTGGCAAGCTAGTATGCGGATGCATATAAGTAAAATCCAATGTAGCGTTTCAAAAACGCTCGACTGGTATCAGATAGAGTCAGCAATGGCTGGGGTAAATTCCTTGGAATAAATCCTTTGGACAAATAAGTTATCATATAAAGGCCTCTTTAGAAACATAGGGCCCTCCCCTCTGGGCGACTTGTTAGCATCCTGGCAGACATTAAAGAAAAAGTGGGGGATAGAGGAGAAGGTCATACACTCAACACCAGTAGATGTAGTAGAAAGAAACATGCAAAATATAGAAATTAGAAGCTGGATTAAGAAGGGTATAAGAAGGATCCATCAGCTATGTCATAAAGGGGAAGTTAAAAAATTCAAGGACCTAAAAGTAGAATATGACCTGCCCAACAAGGAGATATTTAAATATATTAGGATTAAACACTATCTACAGGAAACAATAATCGATGATGGGGTAGGAGAGGATAGGATTGGGGACCTGATGATATTATTCAATAATGATAAAAAGAAAAGAGCATTAAAACAATGTACAGAATACTTGAAAAAAAAAACTCATATAGCCCCTACCCCAAAAACTTGGAAAAAATGGAATGGGGACCTAGGAATAACGGAAAGGATAGAAGGGGAACAAGAACAATGGATTAAGGCATGGAATGAAGTTAGGAAGTATGTACACTGTCTGAACATCCAGGAAGTATATTTGAAGGTGGTACATAGATGGTATAGAATTCCCTGGATGTTGAACAACATAGATCCCACAAGATCCATAGTGTGCTGGAGATGTGATCAGGTCATAGGTACCTGGATCCATATGTGGGGGGAGTGCATTAAAATTAAAGACTGTTGGAGGGAACTGTTTGGGAAAATTTCTGAAATAACTGATACAGAAGTCGAACTCTGCCCCCAAATAGCCCTCTGCCACCTAAACATGGGGGAATAGAAAAACACCATCATGGGATTATACACCAGATGCTGGTAGCTATAAAAATTATTATTTCAAGAAATTGGCTTAAGAAAGAAAAAATAACTTGGGTTCAGATGGAAAGACAGATTAATATGCAAAGGGACATGGAAAATGGTTTCTATTAAGCTACTGGCACTTTAGAAAAATGTATGGCCATATGGCAGAAATGGAATTTGCTGAATTAGATAGAGAAAAAGATATGGGAATGCTCCGTCATGTCGCACTAGTTTTAATGTGTGTGAAACTGGAAATTGACTAGGAATATGGAAGGAAATAGAGCTTTGCGAAATCTCTTTTCAGAAGTAAATATGTTGTCTAATTGTAATGTAAATGTATGTCTTTGATTTTTGTAATTTTGTAAAATAAAAAAATAAAAAAATAAAAATTAGTGAGTACCATTTCTGCAAAAAGCCGGTTATCTGGCATTCCCCCTTTTCAAACATTTGTGTTCTGAGTTGGTATAAACAAACAAGCGATAGTGCCCAATATATTTTTTTGTTTTAACGCTTCAGTTTATAGAAATATTAGGCACAGGGGAGCTCACATTCCAGAATAGTTTGTATAGCACTGTAATCCAAGTCTTACTCACGGTACTGGTACATGTATTCAATGTCTTGATAGAATTTCCGGATCTTTCTCCCGCAGATATAGCCTGGGGCTCTGACAGAGAAGTCGGACAGCTACTATTCTGCCATGCTGCTCGAAGGCGTACACCTCCCCCAGCCGCAATAATTTACTCGGGATTCTTTTTTTGTGTCTTCCTTGCGTACCTGCCCTGAGTACAGGTCTTCGGAGGCAAGCCGCTTCTCACCCGCTGCTCAGACCGGGGATCCCCTCCTGCGCTCAGATCTGGGAAACAACGCTCACTAGCTTCACTTGTGGAGTCGCGCCATCGGGACCAACAACACTGCGAGACGGAACCTATGTGGTTACGTCATCGCTCCTCCCCCCCAACTTGTCACAATTCAAAGATCTATTTATACTGATATCATCTTGACCATCCTCTACCGTGCCCAAACCTGACCATCTTTTCAGGCAATTATTGAATTTCCTTTTACTGTTTGTTTGGTGGGGATTATAGAGCGCACCTACCAATTTTTTGCTGTTTGCAATCTATCCTTTTATTCTTTCCACGTGTGAACACAGAGAACCACACAGACAGGTGCGGCTCTATTAGAGATTAAGCGCTAGAATCTATCCCCTTCTTTTTTATAAGTAAATAAAAATTAAACAGAAATAACTTTAAAGAATTACTTTAAATAAATTCGAACCTGAATCTGTATCTGATTCTTCCATTTGGAATGCCCATAAAGCAGTTTTAAGAGGAAATTTCATTCAAATGGGTTCGTATTTGAAGAACAGATCTAATAACATGAAAGATTTATAAAAAGTGCTTTATAATTTAACTTTGAAAAACAAACTTGTTCTTCATATCTCAGCACAAAAATGATAGAAATTAAAAATAAAATTATTTTGATTCAATTAGAACATGGAGACTTTTATTCAAAAAGGTAGCAAGGCCTCATCACTTCTGGCCTCAAAGTTAAGACATAGCATTTTCCAAACAAGAATTGAACACTTAATAAATGATGATGGTTCTAAAACAACCAATCCTCATAAAATTAGTAATGCAATGCTAATTATTAGAAAAAAATATATAATAATATGTTCATTCTTGGATAAAATGCCAGTGAAACAAATTTCGAAAGACAATTTGGCCTAAACTCACCAATCTCCCATACTGAAATTTTAAACCTGATCAATAGTATTCCTGTTAGAAAGGCTCCGGGACATGATAGTTTTACAATGTTATATTACAGAACAGTACGTTTATTCCCTATTTAAGTAAATTAATATTCCAATATTTAATATTGGAAATGTAATATTTCCATTATTGGAAAAATGGTATAATGCCGAAGGAAAATCTGTGTGCTCAAATGATAACATTGCCTAAACCTGGTAAAGCACCAAATGCTTGTTCAAATTTTCATCCAATATCTTTAATCAACAATGATACAAAAATGTATGCAAAAATGTTGGCAATTCGTTTATCAATATTTCTGCCTTCGATAATGACCAAGTGGGCTTTATTTTAAATCGTCAGGCCCCAGATAGCACCAGGAGATACATTAGTCTAATCCAGGGGTCCTCAAACTTTTTAAACAGGGGGCCAGTTCACTGTCCCTCAGACCGTTGGAGGGCCGGACTATAGTAAAAACAAAAACTATAAACAAATTCCTATGCACACTGCATATATCTTATTTTGCAGCGAAGAAACAAAACGGGAACAAATACAATATTTAAAATGAAGTAAAGTTAAATCAACAAACTTACCAGTATTTCAATGGGAATAGTGTGCCAGTCAGAGCCCAGTAATATTATGCCAGTCAGAGCCCAGTAATATTGTGCCAGTCAGATGCCCAGGAATATTATGCCAGTCAGAGCCCAGTAATATTATGCCAGTCAGAGCCCAGTAATATTGTGCCAGTCAGATGCCCAGGAATATTATGCCAGTCAGAGCTCAGTAATATTATGCCATTCAGATGCTCAGGAATATTATGCCAGTCAGATGCCCAGGAATATTATGCCAGTCAGATGCCCAGGAATATTATGCCAGTCAGTTGCCCAGGAATATTATGCCAGTCAGATTCCCAGGAATAGTGTGCCAGTCAGATGCCCAGGAATAGTGTGCCAGTCAGATACCCAGGAATAGTGTGCCATTGCAGGGCTCGTTATACCTCCCTCTTCCCCCGCTTCCCCATCACTTACCTCCAGCTGCTGTGTCCCCGCCGGACGTCTTGCACAGTGTTCCCCTCCTGCACGGAGGAGGGAAACACAGTTACCGGATCCGGATGTGACGGAACAGCGGGGAGCAGGGGGGTGCAGGCAGTACCCCCCGCGGGCCGGATAAATGTGCTCGGCGGGCCGCATGTGGCGCGCGGGCCGTAGTTTGAGGACCCCTGGTCTAATCCATCAAATAAAGTTGGGACGCATGCCTTCTTTGCTTATTTCTTTAGATGCGAAGAAGGCATTCCATAGGATTCACAGGGAATATCTTAGGGAAATCTTGAAATTGAATTATGTCAAGATTTGGCTTACCAGAGCCTTTCCTTGGGGCTGTATTCGCTTTGTATTCCAATCCAACATCTAAAGTCTCTGCATCTGGTTTCATATCAGATAGTTTTTCATTGCCTAATGGTACAAGACAGGGTTGCCGTTTTTGCCACTTTTATTTGTGTTGGTAATGGAGCCTTTGGCATAAATCATTAGACATTGTGCATAGATTGAAGGCATTGTTGTGGGAGATAATGAAAATAAAATTCGCCAATTTGGCGATGACATTATGCTTTCATTGAAAAACCCAGTGTCCTCACTTACACTGCTAATGTCTATCCTAGAAGAATTCGGCAAAATCTCCCTTTATAAATTAAACACTACCAAATCACAAGCTCTTTCTTATTTTGTCACGAGACTTGAATTGGAAACTCTAAAAAATAGATTTGATTTTGATTGGAGAGTTTCTTAGATTTCATATTTAGGCATAAACTTATATAAGAATCTATCAAGGATGCATGATTGCAACTTGAGAAAAATCTGGCCAAAATTTAGAGAAGACATAAAAAATTGGTGTGATCTTGAAATCTCTTGGTTTGGCAAACCAAGATAAAAGCATTAGTTTTTACAATATAATTGGTTATTCTCATACGCAGAAATGCATGTTCAGTAGGAAAATACACTGAAACGTAATATGTAAAATAGTGTTACAAAAGTAGTTCTTGTGGAAAATTACAGAACTTCCAGAGACAACTTGTTGATGTTCCAAAAACATCTGTTCTGGCCTTGGAATAGTAAGATAAGACCATTCTCGTAACAATTACTCTTCTGGCGTGATCTGGCTTACAGAAGCTGCTACTGACATCATCTTCTTATGCACAATGTTGGCTGTTAACACTTACAGATCCAAATAAACCCTTCACTTACCAGATTTGATCCATTACTACCATGCAACAAATGCAGCAATAGCACTTAAATTCAATTTGGACTCACATAAACCCCAATGGTTGGAAATGGAATCAAAAACAATTTACCCACCCTCATTGAAAGAAATTCTATGGATTCCCACAAATTTGAGACCAAAAATATATTCATTATTTCCAACCACAAAAACAACTATTACAGGTGACCGGATGTAGAACACCAGGGGCGTGGTTTGCGGGCCGGTGAGCCAAGTAACTGCCGCCACGAGATGGTCAGCTGAGATGGTCAGCTGAGACTGAGACGGTTCCCTGTGAGTGTGGTCCTCGACCTGACGATAAAATCGCATTCTGTTCCAATCTTCTGCCTCAAGATTGATCTGAGGCTAATGTACATGAGTACTTCTGGGACTCAAAACCTTTTAGACAGAATATTGACTAGGACTGGCTCTAATACGACTACCAACATACCATATGGGCCTTTATTTTTGTCCATAGAATTTGGATTGGTCTCACTTACACAAGGGAATAACCGTAACCAGGCATACTATCCTGACGTTAACTTGATGTAACCTGACCTTAGCTGAATGCTAACGAAGGGGTCAGATAGGTGCTAAGCTAAAGACAAACTTTACAGTAAAACTATATTACAACTTTTTTTTTATTGTTTGGAAAGATTTGTCCAAACGGAGTCAATCCTGTCATTGGCCTTCAGCGGATTATCTTAGTGATAGCTGGACCCTGTATTTATATTTATTAACGAAGCTGCTAACAATTAACGATTAATACCATTGGGAGAAGCCTTTCAGAATAAGAAGGGAGAAAGAAGGTAAAAAAAAAAAAATATTAACACCCTAAATATCTGCCGGTGGTCAGCAGAAGGCAGAAAGATAAGGCTTTCCCTTCCTATATAAGAGGGAAAAAATAAAAGGAGAATGGCATCAAAAAAGCTGGAAAACAAAACGCAAAGGAAAAAAACAGAAAAAGGGTCTGACCCAAAAGACAGGGAAAAGAAATTGGCCTAATTTTTTTCACCCAAAAGTACTAACTATGAAGTATTACAAGAACCAACAGACACCTCGATAATACAAAATGAAATGGAAAATTCTAAGATATCCTCTGACAGTTCCAGCAAAATTGAGCATAAAGAAACAACAATGGAGTCCTTAAAAATATTCTTGGAGAATCAATTTACTCAAATCCGCTTAGAAATGTCAAATAGCACGAAAGAAATCTTCAGCACGATAAACAGTCCGGGATTAGGGGCAATAGAGAGACAGCAAAACGATAAACAAGCCAGGGTCAGGACCAGAGAATCAGCAAAACGATAAACAAGCCAGGGTCAGTACCAGAAAATCAGCAAAAACGGTGAACAGTCCAGAATCAGGGGCACAGGCAGACAGAAGAGTAGTCAGGTAAATCCAAGGGTCAGTAACGATAATCAGGAAAATAAACGCTAGGTATCATGAAAACACGAGAATCACCAAGCACTGCTTGTCTGGTGATTCTGCCTTTTAAATCCTCCCGCTCTTCGCGGGTATGCGATGGGCGTGACGTCATCAGACGCGCACCTCTGTGTAGAAGGAAAAACTAGCGGTGTGAACTCACTAGCAAGCGCGTGAGACGGATCCTGGCTGCAATGCAAGGGGGTGTACTCAGGAGAGCTGCTGCGGGGAAGATCCTGACACATTTATACTGTTGACTGACCAATAGGTCGGGAGGAAAGTTGGGTTCCCCTTGGAGCCTCTCATCCCCCCTGACTAAACTTGGCCAATCAATAAATGCTGTTGGAAGACTGATCTCCTGGTAGGTAATGTTTGGAAAATAACTGCACGATGCTATGGAACGATCGTCTATAACTTCTGTGACCTTATTATGACCACACTATGCCTATGGGTGATAAAAGAACATTATATACATTGTCTACTCTAATCCTCGAAGGTGATACATTACCATAAGATTAAGGATATTGTCAGGTGTAATTGTCTGTGTTTTGGGTACTTAAAATAGGATGGAACCATCTATCCCTTAGTACATATGTTTTTGTCTTCCTTCCTTTTATTTTTTATTTTTACCCCTCCAGTTTGAGGTTCTCTAGGCTGTCTGAGGTGCCGTGGCATACTCAGTGGTTACCTGTACCATTACGGTAACAATAGGAATGATTCTGGAGGTACCAATTCCATAGAATCTCTCTTCAAAATATAGTCTGCTGCTCTGTCCTCTACCTGTAACTATGTTAAAACTGTCTCCTGAACACAGCAGGGCATCTAGAGACATATAATTATATCTATCTATCTATTAGCATCTAAGCTCTATAATAACGAATTAGACTTGAATGAGTATACGAAGTAAGGGCAATATAGCCGTCGATATTATATCTTTCCATTAGGATCAGTATGATATGTTGAATTTGGGACATATAAAGATAAGGATTTAGACTTAAAGGGTAGAAAAGTAGAAAGAAGAGAAAAGTAAAAAAAAAATTAAAAATAAATAAATAAATAAAATAAAATAAAAATAAATAAATAAACAAATAAAAAAGGGGAATATTTTTGTCTGGTGATTAATAAGAATTTATTGTATAAGAATATGAGCACACATAATAAAGCCATCTAAAGAGTTTTTATACAACACTGATAACCATACTCACAATTTATAGTGTAATGGCACATGATTCTTAGCACAGATCTATATATATATATAATGTAAAAAAGGAAAAAAAGAAGAAAAAAAATATATACATAAATATATAATTATATATAATAAGAATTTATTGCACAAGAAGAAGAATTACACATAATAAGTTAACTATAAAGTACAAGATGTATAGCTACACACAATAAGTTAACCATAGAATTTACTTAGAGTTCTGGCAACCACATTCACAAAGTTATACTATAATGGTACACACATGATTTAGATTAACATAGAATATATAAAAAAAATAAAAAAATAAAATAAAAAAGGAATAGAAAGGGAAAGCAAGAAAAGATGAGGAAAAGGGAATGGAAAAAAAAAAAACTCTCTTCCATAAATTACAGAAATTCACTGAGGGGGAATAGGGGAGGGAGGGATAATGTCAACATATAGTCTTCAATATGGATATAACTGAGTGATAGTCAGCGGTAAGGAGGGAAACAAAATTATCAATAATAAGAACAAGTAGGAGAGAGGAAGAGGAGTTGGAAAGGACGATAGAAGAGAGGGGAAAGAAAAGAAGAGGTAAGGGGAAATGGAGTGGGGAAAGAAAACAGGGGAGAGAGAAATAAAAAAGGATAGAAGAAGGAGGGAGACTAAGGGGGGAAGGAAGGGAAGGTAAAGGAAAGAAAGGGAAAGAAGGAAGAGAAGAGAGAGGGCAGAAGGAAAAGGAAAGAGAAAGGAACGAAAGTGAAGGGGAAAGAAGGAAAAGGAAAAAGGAAAGAAAAAATAAAAAGGAAGAGGAGGGAAACAGTACAGATGCAGTAGGGAAAGGAGAGAGGGAAGAATAAGTAGAAACAGAAAGAGGTCAAAGAAGAAGTAGGACTCTATCATAGGGATTAGTTCCACCAAGTTAAATACAAATATATTGGGGTGTATAAAAACTTAAGGGACAGGTTCTGTATCTGGGTTATGAAATATACCCTTTCTCTCAGTTGGGCGAAGGATTTTATCAATTTAGCTCATCGGCCTGCAAAAATTGTCTCTTAACTGAGCCCAAACAAGTGTCCAGATGTTAATAGGGGAGGGACACTCAAAAAAGAGTTACTTCAAGTGCAAGCTGGGTAAGCACTTGACACTGGGTAATCAAGTAAGGTTTTATGGGTTTTATGTTGTGTTTGTAATGTCATTTGTGAGAGTGGGTCGCACGGAAGGCTCACCGGGTCAGATGGAGGAGGTACCAACCATTTCAAGGTAGTTTCGTTGAATGTCCAGGGATTAAACTCACCCCAAAAACATCAATTATTGATTCGACAGCTTAAACAAGATCACATCTCGGTGGGTTTCATACAAGAAACCCACTGGAAAGGAGATAAATCATTAATAAAGAACAACCTCTTCCCACACATCTACTTCTCTAATTATAAGAAGAAAAAGAGAGGTGTTGCAATAGTTGTCTCTAGAGATTTGGCCTTTAGTGAGGTATTTAGATTGCAAGATGGTTCTGGCAGATTTCTGTTTCTTATTGGTGACATACAGGGTCATAGGTACTCTTTTTTTTTTCCTTTATTTTTGTTTATTGAGTTTTCAAACTTTTTCACATAGAGTACATAAAAAAAAAATTAACAGGGTATTGTTCAAGTAACATTATGAATATATGAAAGAAAAAAGAAAAAAAGGGTAAGGGGAGGGAATGTTTAGAGGAGATGAGGTAGGGGGGAGAGGAAAGGGATAAACTATAGAATAAAATAAAAAATAAAAAAGTACATAGGTACTCTTTTTTAAATATGTATGCTCCAAATGAGAACCCACATAGATTTATCAATAATACAATTAATAAGGTGCAACCTTATATTCAAGGTACCCGCTTAGTGTGCGGTGATATGAACTGTATTTTAGATGCGGAGCTGGATAAAAAAATCCCTAGTGGGTCCAGTTTGAATCCCTCCCTACGAAAGGGTGCCCTTCAATTTCAGGAAATTATTTCTAGACATAACTTATATGAAGTGTGTCGATCCCTTCACCCTGGAGAAAAAGACCTTTTTTTCCAACCCCCATCTTTCATATTCTAGACTGGATTATTTCTTGACCAGACCACATATGTTAAGTTACTGTAGCAAAAGAGATATGAAAGATATAGCATGGTCGGACCACTCCGCAGTCATCATGGAACTTAAAAATGTGAACAACGTCCAAACTGGAGATTAAATGAAAAAATACTCGCTGACAAGGAAAATATAGATTTCCTTTCATCAATGTTTAAGCTCTACTTTAAAGAAAATATTACTAAAGAAATGTCAGGCCTGACAGTGTGGTGTGCTTTTAAAAGTGTTGCGAGAGGCTACCTGATAAAATTAGGCTCTGAAATGAAAAAAAAGCAAGGAGCATCAATCAATCAACTATACTTGGACCTATATAAACTAAAAGTCGATAATAAATTATCTCCATCAAAACCTCAAGCCCTCCTAATAGACAAGCTTACAAGACAAATAAATGAACTTCTGCTTGCGAAGGTTAATTTTACCCTTATGAAATTAAACCAGAAATGGTATCATAAGAGTAATAGGGCCGACAAAATGTTATCTAACAAGCTAAAAAACAGGAAAGCTAGAGCGAGAGTGGTAAACATCGAAATTGAGGGCCGAAGTAATACTAGTCCAAGATATATTGGAGCGGCTTTTAATAAATTTTATTCGCGGCTTTATGACCTCTCGGTGTCCCCCGCCGAACCTGATATATATCAATACCTGCAGGGAGTGGGCTTGCCCTCCCTGACAGTGGAACAATTAGCTAAGCTAAACTTACCTTTCAATCTTAAAGAAACCATGCAGGTGATAGAGCGTTTAAAGCCCAATAAGGCGCCTGGTCCTGATGAATACTCAAATTTGTTCTACAAAAAATTTAAAATGGAACTAGGGCAACATCTTACAGAAAGGTACAATGCCACCTGAACTACTACAGGCAACAATATCCCCTATATTGAAACCGTCTAAGGATCCAATGGATCCAGCTAATTATAGGCCCATTTCATTGATTAATACTGACATAAAAATATATTCTGCAATGATAGCTAACCGGCTGAAGGCAGTTATCCCTTTATTGATCCATCAGGACCAGGTAGGCTTTGTGGCAGTACGTTCAATAAACAGTTGTTCAAGGAGGTTGATTGACCTCCTGTGATATGCAGGGGACGTGCGGACTCCCCAGCTGGTCCTGTCACTGGATGCCGAGAAGGCCTTTGACAGGGTCAGCTGGGGATTCCTAAGCGGAACTCTAGAAAGATTTGGTTTTGAGGGGTCAATAAAATCAGCAATTATGGCCCTACGGCCAGAACCATGGGTCCAGGCATCTCCGCGGACTGGTTTACAATTCATAATGGCACTCGGCAGGGATGTCCCCTTGCACCAATACTGTATGTTCTAACCTTGGAACCATTAGCCACCAAAATCAGTAATAACCCCCAGATAAAGGGCATTATAATGGGTCAACGCAACTTCAAGATTAGCCTCTATGCTGATGATATTGTCTTGACATTATCAGACCCAAGAAATTCCTTGAAGGCTTTGATTTTGGAAATAGAGGCATACGGGAAAGTATCTAATTACAAACTAAATATGGGGAAATCACATATAATGCCCATTAACCTTGATAAATTAACAATAGATCAGCTCTCAAAATAATTTCCCTTTGCCTGGACACAGGAAGGTTTTGAGTATTTAGGAATATCCATAACCCCGAGAATGGAAGATCTAGCGATGAAAAACTTTGATATTATATATAAATACTCGCAAGAAAAACTATTAAAGGACTGGAAAGATCTGGTTATCTCCTGGCTAGGACGAGTAAATATAATAAAATCTTACCTATTGCCAAAATGGTCATATTTATTTAGAATGGTACCATTAAGGATTCTAATTTGTAAACTCAGATCCGTACAAAATCTCATTCTAGATTATATCTGGGCCCACAAAAGACCACGAATAGCCATGTCCCATATGCTGAAACAATCAAACAAGGGAGGACTAGCAGTTCCGAATGTCATTGGATATTATCAGGCAACCCGTTTGTTCCATCGACGGAGATGGCAGGACCCTTCGGCTATAGGGGAACCATGGTATGATATTGAGTCCTTTATATTAGGACTTAAGGAAGTCTCCCAACCTCTATGGATAACCATGAGATCTACTAAAAAAATTATTGAAAAAAACAACCTGTCCCCATTTAGGTGAACTGTTGGCTGATTGGCTTTCATTCAAAAAGGCGAGCAACTTAATGGATAAAATACCATCTTTCTGTACAATAAAAATACTGGAGTTAAACATTGAAAATCTAAGATTGGACGGATGGCAAAAAGATCCTCCTGTCGTAATAGAAGCCCTTTTGGAAAATTCGTGGCCCAAACCCTTCTCTCAGATACAACAGGAACAGACTTTATCAACTAAAGACATTTTCAACTATTTAAGGTTGAAAAACTACTTAAATCAACATCTGATCAGAGAAGTGGGAGACGGTAGGTTTGCTAAGTTGCTTGCCTTTTTCAATCCTAAACTAAAGCGCACAAAAGTTTTTAGATGTCTAGAGATTGTTGGTCTCCAAGATAAAGACACTAAACCCAAATCCTGGTTGAACTGGGAAAAGGACATAAGGGAAGAGATTCCCACAGACATCAGGGTTAAGTCAATAGAAGTAAAGAGGGCTATTCACTGTATAAATATTGTGGAACTGCATTATAAGATTATACACCGGTGGCATTTAGTCCCAAAAATTCTGAATAAAATTGATCCATATACCTCAAGTATGTGCTGGCGCTGCAAGCATGAGGAGGGTACTTCCATACACATATGGTGGGACTGTGAAGTAATAGTCCCCCTGTGGTGTCAGGTTTTTAAAAATATCTCTGACATACTGGAATGCCGGGTTGACCCCGAGATGGTTGTTGCAATATTACACTTTAACATATCACATCACATCTTCCTTATAAAAAGAGAAATTTAATAATTCAGATACTTCTAGCCACAAAGATCGTATTAGCTAGGTTATGGAGACAAGAATTGAAACCATCTTGGCTTCAAGTGGAATCACAGGTGAATTATCAATACAAGATGGAAAGGGGAATATCCTTCCAAAATGATAATAATAACAAATTCGAAGAAAAATGGACCCCATGGTTCAGGTGGCTAAATGACTGTTGAAAATTAACCCCCTAAACCCTAATACTAAAATTAACACCGAACCATAAAAACGAATTCTAACCCCCTAAACCCTAATTCTAACCACCCTAAACCCCAATACTAAAATTCTAATTCTAACACTCTGTCTTCTAACTGTAACACATTAAAACTCACCTTTAGCAATGAAATGTCCCGCAATGAAATATCCCTTGACAAGCTCTCGTGTGGTGAAGTGACGACGGTGAAGGTGCTGCGCGGATACTGCGGCGATGAAGTGTCCCATCCCCACATACCATATCTGTTTTTTACTCGACTTTTGAAAACAACAACAATGAGAAATCAGTGAAAAAATAATACACAGCGCCTATTTTCAATAAAGTGATTAGTAATAAAATAATAACTAAGTAAAACCTCCACCCAAAAAAACTGAAATGTATTAAAGGAGAAAAATATATATATGAGCAAATAAATACAAACCCCCAAATCTATATCAATATACAATAAAATGGGGGTGCTAGTATGTCGAGCGTACTTCAAGGATTCCAAATGAAATTCATGGGATAAGTCACATTAAACGAAAAATAGCTGCTAGTTTTGGATGGGACAGTGGGAAACCACTGAAGGGAGAGAAACACAAATAAAAAAATAAGTAGATAGCGCTAAATAATTACTTGAAATTAGGTTAATTATAAAATATCTTGATATTAAACTGTGTATAAGAATAAATAAAAAATACACATGCACAAATATAGATATAATAAAATATAAATGTTTAATATACAGAATAAATAATATAGACAATTAATATATATCATATAGTTAGAATATATATCACATAAAAACAAAATACATTTATAAATAAATCTATGGACAGATAAAAATTTATTATGTATACATCATCTTGCGGGAATGTAGTAAACCGCTGTAATGAACAGGTTAAATTCCCACAGAGAAGTGTATTCGGGAGTCGAAATAGACAAAAGGTAAGTGGAAAACACACGTTTGGGTATTTACTCACTTTAAATCCTGCTGCAGAGATGTCCTGACAATAAAAAAAGAGAAGGCCATCCTTAGGCCATATTTTTTGGACGTGCCCTTTAATAAAACAATATTGGAGTTCGATTCATAAAAAAATTAACACAATTACAGATTCAGTTACACTCCTAACCCCTGAAATTTGTTTATTTAAAAAACCTCCAACAAATTTACCCAAAAACAAATCAATTATGTTAAAACATTTAGTAGTTGCAACTAACTCTTTAATACCCAAATATTTGAAATCTACAAATATACCATCCATTACAGAAGTCTTAAATTTGTCAATTGAATATAAAAGATTTTTTAGACAAAATTTGATAAACAAAATGTTAATTTGCATCATGAGTGGGCTATGTGGAAAGAGAACATAGTTAAAAAAAAAGTACAGTCAGGGGTGATGCCCCCCCAGTCGACCAACATGATTTTTTAAAAATTCTTCATTGATTTTTATTTTATTGCATTTTTATATATTTCTATTATCTTCAGTACATCTACTTAGGATATTATATTAGTTTTTATATTTTATGTATATTAATATATATATATTTATCTTTTCTCTTAAGTATTATAGATGAATATCTTGTTATTGTTATTTCCCCTCATATTGTAATCTATATTCAACATTTTTTTAAATTATTTCTGTAACTTGTTATGTCTTTTAAAACTCAATTAAAAATTATTTGAAGAAAAAAATTTAAAAAAATGTATATAATATATAGTATAGCAGGTGATCCCCTGATGACGTCTAAGAGACAAAATGCGTTGGGTGGTCTTTTGGTGTGCAACTCAGCACCAGGAAGTTTTGGCTAGCACCGAAACACACGGCAACTAGAGCGGAAGACAACGGATTGTACAGACAATTTGGCTTACATTATACATACCCCTGTCGTTTTATGTGGATAAATAAATCACTTCAATCCAAGCAGGAGCATACTGGCGTTATTGCATCATTGGGAATTAAAGTATATATCAGCCTATATCTCAGAAGTGGCATGTATGCCTTTGAAGGGTTCTTTATCTGTGCGCCTAAGATCATTGGAACTGTACTTGTGAGTGGATTTTCATTCCTCCTGTTTCCCCTGTGTGCTGGTCTATACCAGGGATGGACTGGCCCACCTGGATACCAGGAAAAAGCCTGGTGGGCCACCTTGGCCACTTTAAGCAGTTTTGCTGCTGCAACATGCGGCGGCAGCGGGCGAATTTCTTAAAGTGGGCCACGGGCCACTATAAGAAGTGAGCGTGAGAGAGACACACTACAGGGGAAGGGGGAGGGTGAGAGAGAGACACTACAGGGGATGGGGGAGGGTGAGAGAGAGACACTACATGGGAAGGGGGAGAGGTGAGAGAGACACTACATGGGAAGGGGGAGGGGGAGAGAGAGACACTACAGGGGAAGGGTGAGAAAGATACACTACAGGGGCGGGGATGGAGAGAGAGGCACTACAGAAATGAGAGAGACGCTACAGAAATGAGAGAGACGCTATAGAAATGAGAGAGAGCAAGAGACGGTACAGAAATGAGAGATAGACGCTACAGAAATGAGAGCAAGAGATGCTAGAGAAATTAGAGAGCGTGAGAAACGTTACAGAAATTAGAGAGCGAGAGATGCTACAGAAATGTGAGAGAGAGAGATGCTAAAGAAAGGAGAGAGAGAGATGCTACAGAAAGGAGCACGAGATGCTACAGAAATGAGAGAGATGCTACAGAACTGAGAGCAGTGCTGTGTTTAGAGCAAGAGAGGGGAGATCAGAAGATCCCCCCTCACCATCGTTCTTCCTTCCAGCAGGCTGCATGGGGAGCCAAACAGGCAGCACAGAGAGACCATTGTGCTGCCTGTTCGGCTCCCAGTGCAGTGTGATGGGGAAGTGCCTACAGGTCACGTGACCGGCGCTCTGACGTCAGACATGCGCAGGGTCACATGACCTCTTTGCACAACCGCAGAAAATACTGGCATATTATTGGCAAATTGGCAGGCGCATATTAATGGCAAATAATACTGGCATATTATTGTACAAATTGGCTGGGGCATACTAATGGCAAATAATACTGGCATATTATTGGGCAAACTGGCTGGGGCTTATTAATGCCAAATACTGGCATATTATTGGGCAAATTGGCTAGGGGATATTAATGGCAAATAATACTGGCATATTATTATACAAATTGGCTGGGGCATATTAATGGCATGTTATTGGGCAAATTGCCTGGGCAATACTAATGGCAAACAATACTGGCATATTATGGGGCTAATTGGCTGGGGAATATTAATGGCAAATAATGCTGGCATATTATTGTCCAAATTGGCTGGGGCATATTAATGCAAATAATAGGCATATTATTGGGCAAATTGGCTGGGGCTTATTAATGGCAAAATAATACTGGCAAATTTGCTGGGGCATATTAATGGCAAAATAATACTGGCATATTATTGGGAAAATTGTCTGGGGCATATTAATGGCAAAATAATACTGACATATAATTGGGCAAATTGGCTGGGACTTATTAATGGCAAAATAATACTGGCATATTATTGGGGAAATTGGCTTGGGCATATTAATGGCAAAATAATACTGCCATATTATTGGGCAAATTAGCTAGGGCATATTAATGGCAAAATAATACTGGCATATTATTGGGCAAATGGGCTGTGGTATATTAATGGCACAGTAATACTGGCATATTAATGGCAAAATGGCTGTGGCATATTATGGCAAAACCACACTGGCATGTTAATGGGCAAGCTGTAGCATATTTAATTTGTAGATTGACTGTTGGATATGTTAATGACAAAGTGACTATGGCATGTTAATTGGTACCTGACAGTGGCTTATTTTAATTGGCAAATTGATGCCGTGGCATGTTCTGTGGGGCAAAATAACATGTACTATGGGGGAAAGTGACACTGTGGCTTGTTCAGCAGGGGCAGTTCAATGGAACAAAGTGACACAGTGGCATTTTCTGTGACACTGTAGCACTGTGGGTGCAATATGAGTGCAAGCTAAGGGCTGTGGGTGCAATATAGGTGCATAGCAAGTGCTGTGGGTACTGTATGGTGCTGTGGCATATTAGTGCTTTGTGTGCAATGTGGGTGCAGAAAAGGGAATAAAAACAAGAAATGCAACTTTTCAATAAAAATTTTATTACATATACAAATAGTTGAATGTGGTATGAAAATAGCTGCATTTAATATTAAAAAGTTTACATTTACAAACAGTTTTTTACAATGCGACTTTAGAAAAATTGGGTCAAGGACTTTGCTCAGGGCCCACTAGGGTCTGAAAGCGGCCCTGTGATGGGGGCATGTAATGGGGTGATGGGGGCATGTAAAGGGGGTGATGGGGCATTTTCCATATCGTGGGTGTGCAACATTGGTAGGGGGGGTGCCCAAATTTTGCCTGCCTAGGGCAGCAGATAACCAAGATACACCACTGACAGAGAGAGAGAGAAGCTACAGAAATGAGAGAGACGCTACATAAATGAGAGAGACATATGCTACAGAAATATGTACACAAAGATATGTCTCACACACTGCCATGATATATACCTCTGGACTGGGCAATTCACATAACTTTGTGTCCATACTGGAGGTATATATTGCCCTAGACAGGCTTTTATATCAGTCTTATGTATAAATAATACACTGTTCAGATGTGCTTTTAAAATGCATAGTATCCCCTTTTATGAACAAAAAAATTATATTATGCTATGGGGCTGGTTTAAAAATGTTATGCTATGGGGCTGGTATACAATTTTTTTTCCATGGCTGGCTTTTGTCTGGCCCTGGTCTATACATACGTATTGCATGAGGGAATGTATTTCATTTTGTGATACAGCTCTTGCACACTGTGAACTGTTTATGAATGTGGGACCATCGTATGTAAGAATACTACTTTTTGCCTGACCTAGTGTATTCACTTGCATGCACATGTGATTGACATGTTACAGCATTCACCATTTTTTAAATTAGCTTTGCATTTTATATGTGTGTTTTTATTTCACTTATTTCTACTAATGTATTTTTCACCAGTTTCTGGGAAGTGTTTTTTTCATCTTTGAGGTGTGTATTGCACATTGCTCTATTTTTTGCACTTTATTAATTTTTAGAGTGCCCATACACTGTGTGCTTGTGGAAACCCTCCTTTTCTTGCTGTTATCACATTGTTGCCATCTTTAGCTCTCTATTTTATAATAAATCATAGAAAATGGGTTCCACAACTGCGTTAGCACAAGGGGTCAGACATCACAAACTAAAAGGGTGCCGAATAAACAGCTGACCCTAAATCTCCAGCATTTTATGTGATTAGCACAAGCAGGGCCAGCCTTGAGTGTTCCGGCGCCCTGTGCGGGCCTCCCCCGTGGTGTCCCTCTATGCCTGTCTATTTCCTCTCCCTCCATGTAAGTGTCTCTCCATTCCCATGTTTGTCCATTTCCTCTTCATTGCCATGTCTGTCTCTCTCTAATTCCCCCCATATCTGTTCTCTCTCCCCCTCCTCCCCCATATATCTGTCCTCTCTCTCTCCCTCCTCCCCATATCTGTTCTCTCTCTTCCCTCCATTTTCTTAACTCCCCCCGTTCTCTTCTCCCTCTCCCCTCTACTCTCCCTCTCCTGTTCTCTTCTCTCCCCCTCCTGTTCTCTTCTCCCTCTCCACCCCCTTCTCTGTTCTCTTTCCACCCTTCCTCTGTTCTCTCTCTCTCCCCCTTCCTCTGTTCTCTCTCTCTCCCCCTTCCTCTGTTCTCTCTCTCCCCCTTCCTCTGTTTTCTCTCTCTCTCCCCCTCTTCCTCTGTTCTCTCTCTCTCCCCTTCCTCTGTTCACTCTCCTTACCCCCCACCTTCCTCTGTTCTCTCTCTCCCCCCTTCCTCTGTTCTCTCTCTCCTCACCCTTCCTCTGTTCTCTCCTCCCCCTCCTCTGTTCTCCCTCACCCTCCCATTCTAACTTATGATGAGGGGGCAGAGCTCACAGGGTAAGAGGTGTAGCTCCCCCCCGTGAAGCAGGGCAGCGTCTGATTCATGGAGAGCCGTGGGCAGCATGAGTAAGTGCTGCTCGCACTTCCCAAACACAGTGATAATGCATGGGGAACGCGAGCAGCATTTACTCATGCTGCCCGCGGCACCCCGTTAAGCAAACGCATAGGTCGCACACCCCTAAAGCTAGCCCTGAGCACCAGTGGAAACTTGGTACTCAAAAGTGCTGTTTGTGGGTTGATGTATACAGTGGAGTGAGTGGGGAAAAGGCTATTTCATTAGTTCTGGCCTACACTTTTTCTAATGGCAGCCCTGGAATATGATGTCTTCAGCATGCACAAAGTCATGCCCCATCCTAAACTCAGAGCAGCTATTTTTTGCAGCGCGCCAATATTAGTGCTGGGACGTGTAGCCCACACAGTTGTAGGCCACGCCAGTGATGGCTAGTTATAGCACTTGTGCGTTGTGGGCCAAGCAACATGGGTAATGCAGTCCACAAAACTGGTGTGCCCAAATATTTGATAATTGAAAGGGGCCAAGAAACATCTGTATTTGCTGTATTGGGACCTACTGCACTGTCCACTAATAATTTACCCCACCTTTAAATTTCTTCTAATTTAACAAAGATTTACATTTACAATAAAAGAAAACAAAAACCTTATTAAGATCTGTTTTAAAGAGAAAACATTTTAAAGATGTAACTAGATTACCTGTGTATTTAAAACAAACACATATATGACATATGCCACTATTTTTCTTCTATGTTTGAATTAATTGCATATAAAAGTAAAAATAAAATGAGGTGTTTATCTCTAGCATCCATATGGGAGTATTTTACCCATGATACAAGATTCTCCAAAATCCTCCAGCAAGTCTTACTTTACAACTGTGGCCTGCATGATGATGTCATAAGACTCACCCCTTCTCTCTTACTGGCTCCTGTGTATCATCGTGGGTAGGACTAGGTTGCTGTGTACAACCTTTTTTTTTACCTGCCTTCCAACACAAAGAGAGGAGATCGAATTGATCAAACAGGATCATAACTCCACCCCCTTGTGATTTAATAGTTACATTACCCTCACATTCCATGCAAGTCTTTGATCAGAATTCTGACATAGACTGCATTCTGTGTTCCCCACCCCAAAGTGAGATAATAGTGCTGTAAAGTCTCTGAGGGGTCACATCCAAAAACACTATATTTCACAAAATGGCATCACCCAGTCACACTAAAATAGTAAAATATTTACTAAAATAAACTCACATAACAAAAACAAAAGACATATCTGAAATCAATAATGCGAAATAAAGAAATAAACCCTTTTCATTTTTTGGTGGTAGTGTCCCTTTAAAAGAAAGTCTGATGTTAAGGTCATACCCATTGAAATACACCACAACATCTGTACTAGCCATGATGACAAAGGATAATTGCATAATACACCAATTGGATTTAGTCATAAAAGAGGGAATTGCAAACTTAATACCAAAATAGCAGAGTTTGAAGTGTAGCTGAATGGGGGAATGTTTCCAACTCTGCTACTTTGGTCTTAAGTTTGAAATTCCCATCTCCTTAGAATCTCCTTCCCATCGCCTTAGTGTTTCAACAGACCACATTGTGACTACATCCTTGTAGATCAAGAAATTAATGCTACTGATTCGATTTCTCACATATTTTCATATTTTGTCCAAATATGTGAGTAATATCATCAGTACATGACTGACAATCCTATTTCATCCTAAGCATTAACAATTTGATCTTTAGCGTCAAGTCCAAATAGTGCTGGAACAAGTGATCGTTAAAACAATCAAACGCTGTGTGATTGGGTGCGGGACTCCATGAGACGCTGTATGATTGGGTGTATGACTCTATGAGATGCTGTGTGATTGGCTGTGGGACTCCATGAGACACTGTGTGATTGGGTATGTGACTGCATGTGACACTGTGTGAGTGGGTATGTGACTCCATGAGACACTGTGTGATTGGGTGTGTGACTGCATGAGATGCTGTGTGATTGGGTGTGTGACTCCATGAGACGCTGTGTGATTAGGTGTGTGACTCCATGAGATGCTGTGTGATTGGGTGTGTGACTCCAAGAGACACTGTATGATTGGCTGTGTGACTCCATGAGACGCTGTATGATTGGGTGTATGACTCTATGAGATGCTGTGTGATTGGCTGTGGGACTCCATGAGACACTGTGTGATTGGGTATGTGACTGCATGTGACACTGTGTGATTGGGTATGTGACTCCATGAGACACTGTGTGATTGGGTGTGTGACTGCATGAGATGCTCAGTGATTGGGTGTGTGACTCCATGAGACGCTGTGTGATTGGGTGTGTGACTCCATGAGATGCTGTGTGATTGAGTGTGTGACTCCATGAGACGCTGTATGATTGGGTGTATGACACTATGAGATGCTGTGTGATTAGCTGTGGGACTCCATGAGACACTGTGTGATTGGGTATGTGACTGCATGTGACACTGTGTGATTGGGTATGTGACTCCATGAGACACTGTGTGATTGGGTGTGTGACTGCTTGAGATGCTGTGTGACTGGGTGTGTGACTCCATGGGACGCTGTGTGATTGGGTGTGTGACTCCATGAGATGCTGTGTGATTGGGTGTGTGACTCCAAGAGACACTGTATGATTGGCTGTGTGACTCCATGAGACGCTGTATGATTGGGTGTATGACTCTATGAGATGCTGTGTGATTGGCTGTGGGACTCCATGAGACACTGTGTGATTGGGTATGTGACTGCATGTGACACTGTGTGATTGGGTGTGTGACTCCATGAGAGAATGTGTGATTGGGTATGTGACGGCATGAGATGCTGTGTGATTGGGTGTGTGACTCCATGAGATGCTGTGTGATTGGGTGTGTGACTCCAAGAGATGCTTTATGATTGGCTGTGTGACTCCATGAGACGCTGTGAGATTGGGTGTGTGACTCCATGAGATGCTGTGTGATTGGGCGTGTAACTCCATGAGATGCTGTGTGATTGGGTGTGTGACTCCATGAGACGCTGTGTGATTGGGTGTGTGACTGCATGTGACACTGTGTGATTGTGTGGGTAAGGTAACAAATATTAAAAGAGGTGGTAAATAAGTGGGTGGGACACAAAGAGGGCGGGTTCAAGGGGCAGCCAAATTAGGTTTTCCCTAGGGTGTCAAAAAAACCTTGTACCAGTTGGGGAAAACGTGGTTTAATCTTGGGCATGATGATGATGTGACGTGACATTGGACGTGTGAGGTGTGTCCCTGGGCGTGGGCGAGGTTGCTAGCCAATGGCGGGCGGTAGGACAGTTTGTCTTGCGGCCCCATTATACTAGAAGATGGTCAAACACGCGGTGACGAATGACAGATGACTGCTGATTTTTGGAGTTTTGGTTAGATTTCACATCTCTTGACTGCCGTAAAGGATGCTTTGCTGAGCTGTGTACCCCATGAGTGGGCAAAGAAATATTTCCAAGGCCACCGCCTCTCTGCTTATCAAGAAAAAGGCTACTCTCCTCCTGGTTTGGAGCGAAGCCTGCAACTCACAAGGGAGCCATGTGAAGCTAAGTAATAAAGCTTAGAATGGCATAATTGTGCCATATCTCGTCTTCTGCAATAACTTTCATTTTTTTTCACATAAGCTACCTCCACAATATTTATCGGAACTTTTGTACAATGATATACAACTCTTTTTCTTTGAACTGCATTGCTACAACTGCATTTACAAACACCTACTGTAATTTCTATACAAGGTTATGCAACATAGCTTCTGAAAATGTTGTCACTCTTTTGTAATAACATCTATATTATCTATACCAAAGGCAAAGTCCTTGGATTCTACTGCTATGTTTATTTAGACCTCTTTTGCACCACAATCCAATTTTTATTGTATTTTACTTTTATAGCATTGGTCCTTCCTTATCTAAATGAATCTCTTTTTTATATGTAGGCATTTTAATTTTTTTTTATATATATATGTATGCATTACATTTTTTACATATTTGAGCCCCCTGTGTTCCAGGGAGTTTTCTTCTCCTCCAAGTGCAATAGAGATCCATATGTGATTATGTGCACATTCTTTTCTCTTTTAAGCACATAAATACATTCAAAGTTTTTTTTACATAGTATTCAAGTTTTTTTGAAACATGTCATTCTTTTTGTTCAAATAGGACTATAACATTCAGGGCCGGCCTTAAGTGTTCCGGCGCCCTGTGCGGGCTTCCCCTGTGGCGCCCCCCCCCCCCTCGTCTCTTTTACCCCCAATGTATGTATCTCACTCCCTTCCCATGTTTGTCCATTTCCTCTTCATTGCCATGTCTGTCTCACTAACTCTCCCTCTGTTCTCTCTCTCCTCCCCTTCCTCTGTTCTCTCTCTCCCCCCCTTCTGTCTCTCCCCCCCTGTTCTGTCTCTCTCTCTCTCCACTCCCCCTGTTCTGCCTCTCTCTCCCCCTGTTCTGTCTCTTCCCACCCCCCCGTCGGTCTCCCCCCCCCCCGTCGGTCTCTCCCCCCCCCCTCTTCCTTTGCTGCAAAAGTGGATCCAGGGAGGGGGCGGAGCTACACCGCTCAGCCACTTAGCTCTGCCCCCTCCCGAGCAGAGCTTGCCGAGCAGAGGGCTGGTGAGTGGGGATCTTTTGATCTCCCCAATCCAGTGCCTCTACCGGATTTTTTTTCTTCTTCGGGCGGGAGGGCTCGCACAGGTCGCACACCCCTAAGGCCGGCCCTGATAACATTCTTTTATATTTCCACTTTAACTCCGTTTTTATTAATCCTTGTTTTCATTCCGTTTTTTACTTGCTTATATTTTTAATAAAACTTATGTATTTTATCTCTTCCCTTACCCTTATGTATTATATGCTTAATTTGCACTTAAATGTATCTTTATGCAATCGGGACTCTTTTTGCGATGTGGAACAATTCCTACTATGGGTGGAACGCATGGTAGAACGCACCGTGACACGCAAAACCTCACTTCCGGAAATCCACAAAACCGGAAGTAGGAAGTTCCTTCAACTAGATGATGAGTCCCTCACACCAAAATGGATATAGATAAAACGGACGCGATTTTCACCTTTCACACACTGCTACAACTCCTGATGAAGCCAGGACTCACCTGGAGAAATGCATTGAGTTGGTGACCACTTCTATTCCATCCAAACCTGTAGCCTTCCCTGTTGTGGACTTATTTATTATATGCCTACTCGAAATGTTGAGCTTGTAAGTGAAATTTTAAGTGCAGGCCACTTTTTAATCACTTACTGCTCTATGTTTTGTCTATGTTTTTATCCCCATTGTGCAAATTAAAACTACTACTTCTCGGAATCTCACTGCTCCTAAAGACCTGTTATTCTGGATGTTTGTGAGTGCTTCTCATACATACCACTTAATAAACAGTTGTTTTAAACGTTTTTGCACTATATATGTTTTCTGTTTATATTTTATGTTCCCTGTATGACATTCTGTGCCCTCAAATCTTTTCAAACTACTTAAGTTATTTGACGCTATGTCTGGTTAACACCTTTGAAATAACCTCACAAACCTAATGACAGAGCTGTGTTATATTTCGTCTCCTGTAATAACTCTTATAACTTTTATATAAGCTACCGCTTTAAACATCTATTGGATTTTATATATAAGGTTATGCCACCTGGCTGGTGAAATTTGTGTTACTCTCCTGTAACAACATTTATATTTACCACACCAAAGGCAAAAGTCCTGTATTGACTTACGTTGGCATACATACACAAACCTAAATGGTCATTCTCTCTGGGACTATACTGCTGCATTTGTTCTTGCAAACTACCAACGGGAATGTTATGTATAAGATCATGCAACTTTGATACAACCTGTGATGACTCATAGAGTGCGGCTGTATATCCCCAAAGTAGTCCTGTGCTGTGTATTTTTCTGTTCCTATACGCATCAATACCACTCATACCACTCTCTGATTGGCAAATGCTGCATACCTTTCCACGAGTGTTGAGATATACGGTATGTATAAACCCATTAAGTTTTGATACCATTTTACCTGCACTACTCTTGCTGATCTCTTGCCAATCCTTACTTATGTTCGGTTAACACAAGCTGAAATAATCTCACAAACTTAACAGGTTTTGATACCATTATACCAGTTCTACTACAGATGCCCGGCCGATACTTACTGGAACACAAATTACGCTACTTTGACTTAACATTTGATGACTTACTATTGTGTACTCTATATACTGCTAAAACTTCTTGATTTATGCCTATCCTGCCTTGCAGTAGAGCAAAATCTACACTGCCAGCTGTCCTGCATTGAACCACGTCTTTGTTAAATCTATTGGTATATTCCATATAAAACCAACTAACTCTGCCCTAAATGTTCTGTGACTATGGCTCCCAAGAAAGATAAGGAAAGGGAAAAACATACTTGAATTAACACCTTCTACTCTCCAAAGACACCCTCAAACATTTTAGATCTCCCTGGTCCTAACTCATCTGCAGAGGAAAGCTTATTAGACTCTTCTTCAATTACACCGTCTATGTCTCAGGACATTTTGAATTCTGCTCTTGAAAATTTATATGGCAAAATCAAACTAGATTCTGAAAAAAATTAATTGGCAGATCATGGTTTTTTTTATTTTATTCTTCGGACAACCTTGTTTTCATGTTCCCCTGATGCTCTATAGCAGAGAATTATCAGTCCTTAAGATATACGACTGGTAACGCTGACATTTTGTGCCTCTGATGGAGGGGGGCTGCAGAAAGGCTCTGTGTAGTTACAAGGAAAGCATTTGATTGTGTTTTTTTTTCTTTTTCTATTTCTCCTCCTCTCGGTAATCATAACTATATGTGAGGTGCCTGGGGGGAGGGAGTGGGAGACAAGGAAGGAGGAAATTGATTATGGCTCTTATTCTGAAGAATATATTTTTGATGGAGCTATGACATATCTTCCACTCTGATAAATTTATTAGCATAAAATTTTGACCGAAAACCTTATTTGAGGGGTGTCTAAACAACAAGTCTCCCTTTGAAGCTATTATATGAGAACCGGTTCCAATTCCTAGTAAGATTATTCGTTTATGCTGAGGAACAGTGGCGCCCCGAGGGGGGTGCCAGGGGTGCGGACCGCACCAGGTGACACCACCAGCACCACCAGCAGTATTGCACTGCTGAATGTTGCTGAACGCTGGATTCGGCTGCAGGAAAAAAAAAATCACTGCGGCTGGCGCTACAGTAAGGGGGGATGGGGGGAATCAAAAACTTACCTCCTTCCTGCTCTGTCTCCCGGTGCTCTGCAGGTCCGCGGCTGTGAGGGAAGCGTTGTGTGCTCCCCTCCAGCCACGCGGCTTCAATAACGTTTGTTCAAAAAAAGTTTTTACAAACTTTATTGAAGTCGCATGGCTGGAGGGGAGCACACAACCGTTCCCTCACAGCCGCGGACCTGCAGGTGCACCGGGAGACAGCAGCAAGGAGGTAAGTACTGGGGAAGGGGGGAGGAGTTTCGGAAAATCCTGGCATGTTAAATGGCATATTGAGGGGAAAAATCCTGGCATATTGAGGGACAAAATCCTGGCATATTAAATGGCATATTGGGGGGCAACATCCTGGCATATTGAGAGCAAAATACTTGCATATTAAATGGCATATTGGGGGACAAACTCCTGGCATATTTGAGGGGCAAAATCCTGGCATATTAAATGGCATATTGGGGGGCAAAATCCTGACATTTTAAATGGCATATTTGTGGGCAAAATCCTGGCATATTAAATGGCATATTGGGGGGCAAACTCATGTCATATTGAGGGGCATAATCCTGGCATATTAAATGGGTAAAGAATGGCATATTGAGGGGCAAAATCCTGACATATTAAATGGCATATTGGGGGGCAAAATCCTGGCATATTAAATGGCATTTTGAGGGGCAAAATAGTGTGTCTTAGGTTATGTGTGTATTAGTGTCACTGTGTGTGTAAGTGGTAAAGGTGTTTGTAAGTGTGTCACTGTGTAAGGGTGATTGTGTGTGTGTGTGTGTCACTGTGTCTGTGTAAGGGTGTGTGTTGTTATCGAATTGTACAATTGTCACCTTGTGGGGCTCCTGTGTGTCACATAATTAATGGCGGTCCCATTTGTGGCATATTTATTGGGCCCCATGTGTGGCATAATTAAGGGGCTCTTTTGTGTGGCATAATTGAAGATTATGCTAGCTTTAGTGTACTTATAATCTTAATTTTAGTAATGACAGGAGGCGACTATTTTGCATAATCTCTCTTTACTAACTCCATAGCAGCAAAGAAAAAACGTTTGTAACAAGAACCAATCAAAATGCAATAATAGGTATAGTGTCCCATGTGATCAGGCTCCTCCCCCTCTTTCAGCTAGCGACATCCCAGACGGAACAGTTCCACAACCGATGAACAGTAATCCACATTGATGCCAACGGGCAATATCCACCAAACGAATAACAAAGAACCTCAGGAAACGCGAGGCAATTCAGACATGTCATCCTTGGAGGAAAAGGAGTCCCATCTGGAATTAAACTGAAACGAGAGTGTGGGAGAGTTAGGAACACATCTTGAAACTAAACAAAGCAAGGAATAAACCTTGTTGACGTAAAAATGATAAAGCAATCATGGCAATCTAAATTGATAACTACATACTTATTAGAGTAAGCAAAACTATCAACATAGAAATGTAAACTCTAAACGTTATGACAATATATAGAATTTCCATATATAGAAAACACCATCTGATTAAGAGAGAAAGTAAATGAAAGGCAAATGAAAGACAGAAAAGCAAAAGTTAAAGCAAGAGGTTAGCGAGACCAAAGTTTCAGAGACCCATATAGAAATAACACAAACCCATGGGAGGGAAGGGTGGGAAAATAGTCGCCTCCTGTCATTACTAAAATTAAGATTATAAGTACACTAAATCTAGCATAATCTTCAATTTTACCACATGACAGGAGGCTTCCTATTTTGCATTTTTAACGCTGATGAATAAAAGAAAAAGCCGCGTTAGAGACCGGTCTAAAGTAGAAGGTTCGAAACGTGGATTCACGAGACCAATCTGCCGAACGGAGGATATCTGACAACGATGCCAACGAACCCATCTGGCGAGGGTAGTAACCGAAACTGGGCTATGGGGTTTCACATAAGAGACTAGGAGCTGTCCCGAGTGAAAGATTCTGAGAGGGGCTGTAGCCTCCACATAACTCCGAAGGGTAGAGACCACGCATAGCTGAGGGTCCGCGGGAAAGAAAGGGTAGAATATGGATGCAGAATTAGACTTCGTGCGACGAGATATCTGAAAAATGTCCGGGGAGACCGAAAAAGCTCCGACGTCGAAAGCCCGTACGTCCGAAACACGACGAAAGGAGACCAGACAAAGCAGAATGGTGAATTTTGCTGAAAGTTGACGGAGAGATAGCCTGTCGTTGGGAGGCCAGTCTCTTAAAAAACGAAGTACAACTTCCACGTCCCATAAATGTGAGTATTTGGGTCCCGGGGGGCGACGCAAACGGATGCCTCTGAGGAGTCGACATACCAGAGGATCCTTACCCGCTGGAATACCCTGGAGTGGCACGTGTGCTGCCGAAATCGCCGAGCGGACTACATTAATGGCCCGATAAGAACGGCCAGAGGAGAACAGGGACGATAAGAAGTTCAAAATAGATGCCCTAGGGGCTGTAAAGGGATCGAGATCCCGTTCCATGCACCAAGCGGACCAGGAAGCCCATGCAGAGAGGTAACAACGTCTCGTCCCTGGTGCCCAGGAATCCCATAGAAGGTCCCTAGCAGTCTGCGATAGTCCGCTGACCTGCCAGGCACCCCGGAAAGAGTCCAGGCCACCAGGGTTAATCGATCGTCCAGAAGCAGAGGGTGAGGGTTCCCTTTCGGATCCGTGAGGAGAGTTGGATATGATGGAAGCAGGAGTGGATCCGCATGGGACCATGCTAGGAGGTCCGGGAACCACGGTTGACTCCTCCATAGGGGAGTGATGAGCAGTAGAGATATCTGATGAGTTTTTAGATAATGGAGTGTCCTTGCTATCATAGCAAAGGGGGAAAATGCATATGCCCCGGTATGTGGCCATGTTTGCAGGAAGGCGTCTACTGCTTTGCATTCCGGATCTGGGAGCCAGCTGAAAAAATCCGGCGTCTGTCTGTTGCTGCGAGAGGCAAATAGGTCCAAAAGAAAGGGGCCTCTCTGGTCTGAGAGGGTTTTGAATATCCGAGGATCCAGCAACCAGTAGCTGCCATCTCGCCAGTGTCGGGAGAACCAGTCCGCTGTGAGATTCGTTTCTCCCGGTAGGTACTCCGCCTTGAGGGAGATGTTGCGAGGTAAGCAAAATTCGAAGATTTCCTTCGTGATTTCTGACAGAAGCCTGGATCGAGCTCCGCCTAAGCGGTTGATATAACGGACTGCTGAGATGTTGTTCATCCTGAGAAGGATGCAGCAATCGGTCCTGTCTCTCGCTAGGCTGCGTATGGCGAAGGAGCCCGCCAGGAGTTCCAGGCAGTTGATGTGGAGGTTGAGTTCCCGAGACGTCCAAGCGCCTCCTGTTGAGTTGTTTTCGCTCGTTGCTCCCCAGCCCCATAAGCTGGCGTCCGATTCTAAGATGAAATCCGGGTTGGCACCGAAAATGGCCCGGCCGTTCCATGCTTGCATACTGTCCAACCACCATTGCAGTTCCTCTCTGACCTCCTCCGTCACCGGAACCGGTTGGTCGTAGGTCGGGTTCTGGCGAAGGAATGATGCTTTGAGGCGTTGCATCGCCCGGTAGTGGAGAGGTCCTGGGAAGATGGCTTGGATGGATGCGGAGAGGAGGCCCACTATTCGAGCGAGTCTTCGGAGTGGAATGGTGTGGCAGCGTATGCTTCTGCGCAATTCCTTGCGTATGGCTGAGATCTTTGATGCCGGTAGGCGTAGTGTGCTTGTCCTGGAATCTATCTCGAAACCCAGAAATTGTATTGTTCGCGAGGGAATTAATGCTGACTTCTGGCGGTTGACTACGAATCCCAGAGATTCCAAGAAAACCACTGTGTATTGAGTGTGTTGTATCAGTCTGAGCTCTTCGGAGCAGAACAGTAGGAGATATTCCAGGTAAATAATGCATCGAAAACCTCTTTCTCGAAGATGAGAAACCACTGGTTTGAGTAGCTTGGTGAAGCACCAAGGGGCCGAACTGAGGCCGAAAGGAAGGCACGTGAACTGCCATGGAGTGTCTAGCCACATGAACCTGAGGAAACGTCGACAAGAGAGGTGAACAGGTACTGAAAGGTAAGCGTCCTTGAGATCCAGTCTGGTGAACCAGTCCCCCTCTTGTAAAAGGTCCCTCAAAAGGTGGATTCCTTCCATCTTGAAGTGGCGGTAAACCATGTGGGCATTGAGTTTTCGTAGATTTATAACGGACGAAAATCCCCAGTCTTCTTCTTCACCAGGAAGATGTTGCTGAAAAATCCCTTTGGGAACTCTGGAGCGGGTTCGATCGCGCCTTTTATGCGGAGTTCCCGTAGTTCGTTGTCGATGAGAAGAGAATCGTCTGCGGAGCAACTGATGGGTCTGGGGGGTTCCGATTGGAAAGGAGCTCCGGTGAGGTCTATGATGTAGCCCCGTACGGTTTGTAGAATCCACGCATCCGTGGAAATGTTTGTCCAAGCCTGAAAGAAATGGGAAATACGACCTGCAATACCGAAATGAGTTTGAATTAAATGGTAGCTTACCTGCCGAGAAGCGTGCTCTGCCACGACTTCGAGTTCCGCGACCTCTATCGGATCCCCTGGAATAGGAGAAAGACTGTCTGTGGCCTGATTCTGGATAGAATGGTTGGAGTCTGGAGGAATGGGCACCTGATGGCCAGAAACGGCTGGCCGCACGACCCCTGAAGCGACCAGCCCGTCCAAAAACTCCTCTCGTAGGGTTACCTCTAAAGACCTTCCTTAATGAGGTTTGAGCCTTGTTTAAAGAAGTGAAGACATTCACATGTCTGTTTAGTTCTTTTAGAAATGCATCGCCAAATAATTTGCCCTGTGCCATCGGTCCAAGCTCTTTGGTGCCCAAATCCACCAACTTTCCGTCAATACGGAGTAAAGCTGCTTTACGCCTCTCCGAAGAGAGAGCCACATTCGTGTTTCCGACCAAACAGAAACATCGTTGCGCCCATTCACGGATGTCGTGAGCCCATTCTCTAATCGTGCTAGTATCAAACTCTTCAGCTCTCATAAAGGCGTCGTCCGCCAAATACAAAATACGAGATAGGGGGCCAATCGAGTCCAAAAGTTTATCCTGGACCCCTCTAAATCCTTTTTCCACCCCTCTGCGGGGGTCACGCCCGCCCCTTGTCATAAAGGTGGACATGACTTGGTCGAACTCCGGGGTCTGGGCAACATTGTCAGGTAGAGAAGGGCGAGGGCATTCTGACCTCAGTCTGTTACGCACTGCCTTATCAAGGGGTTTGCGTAACCAAAGATGCATAAATTTAGCCAAATGCTCTGGGGGTGTCCAGTCCCCAGATCTAGGGTGACGAATGTTCCTTGGATCGAAAAGCTTCTGACCCGTCGGGTCTAGGATGGCGTCCTCTTCCTCTAAAGGGGCAACTAAGTCCCCAGTGATCTGAGTTTCCCCCAGAAAGGTTTCTATACCATCAGGGGGGTGAGATTTTGAATCTGATCCCCATGCATCGTCATCAGAACTTGCGTTCCATTCATCTAAAGTGGCCATAGTATAGTGTGGCCCCTCATCCTCCTCTGAGGAATAGTCCTGCTGTGGGATAGGTCTAGCAGCTGGAGCAGGCTTATGTCTTTTAGCAGGTGTCTTGCCCTTGCTTGTAGAGGGTTGCATTTTCTCACCCTTCCAATGACGTTTGTCATGGTGGATTTCACCTTTAGCATGGTATTCTGATTTATCAGAATCTGAGTCATGACGTATAGATTTTGAGGGTAGGGTCTGATCGGTTGAGACCGTCATAATTTTAGCCAGAGCCTTTTCCATGGAGGTCGATACGGCCGCATTAATCATAGCCTGGAAGTCCACAGGGGAATTCTGGGAATCTTCCATGATAAAATATTATAGAGCGTATGGCACAGGGTATAACAGTGTAAAAGACAGAGCTGTAGGTTTATAAACAGTACCAGCAGTACCAGTAAAAATAAATAACCCCAGCAGGGTATGATAGCCTGGATAAAATATCTCAGCAAAGTACCAACAGTACTTTATGATCTATAAAAAATAACCCCAGCAGGGTATCAGTACTTTATGACATATAATATTAAATATGACATATAATAATAACCCCAGCAGGGTAAAACGACTGTATTTGGGATTTTTAACCTGGGTTACAACCAGGGATAGAGGTTGTGAAGAATCCTCTAGTCAGCAGCAATATCAGGTGCTTCACACCAACAATGCATAGGGTGATGAGCCCTAAATGCAGACTACAGCTGTCAGAAAATACAGTAAAATAGAAAAATATCACCTGAGAGACCAACGGGACTGATAGCAGTGGGAATAGCCGACCAAACACTGAACACTAGCGTGTGGAAAACGCGGGTGCTCTAAAATGGCGGCCGCGAATCTCGCGATAGACGAGATCCAAGATGGCGGCCGCCATGATAGAATCGCAAGGAGACGCGAAAATGGCTTTAGAAACGGGTATTTCTGTGGAGAAGTTCCCAAGAGAGGTTGGCCAGCTGGAGAGAGTCCAAAAGGACCTTCAGGTACAATTAAAGATAAAATAAACAGTGCCTAACTGCATAAAGGAGTTAGGTGTAGCGTACATATGACAGAGATAAACTCTGAAGTAAAAAACAAAGAAAAAACCAGCAAATATCAATGCAATAAAAGCAAAACATGAACAGTCACATAAAATTAATGATAATCAATAGTCATAAATACAAATAATCGTCATATATAAATAAGAAATAAGAAGAGCCAAAAAATCTGAGCCTGATCACATGGGACACTATACCTATTATTGCATTTTGATTGGTTCTTGTTACAAACGTTTTTTCTTTGCTGCTATGGAGTTAGTAAAGAGAGATTATGCAAAATAGGAAGCCTCCTGTCATGTGGTAAAATTATGGGGCACTTGTGTGTGGCATAATTAAGGGGCGCCTGTGTGTGTGGCATAATTAATTGGGCTCCAAGGTGAGGCATAAATACCGTATTTGCTCGATTATAAGACGACCCTGATTATAAGACGACCCCCCAAACTTTGGATATTCCTTTAGGAAAAAAACTAAAAGCCTGAATATAAGACTACCCTATAGGAAAAAAGTTAAACTTGTATATATTCACATGTAAATTGCTTTTTTAATAAAAAATTATATCAAAAAAATGCATTTGTTTTTATTTCCTTTTATGTGCCAATTCTGCCTCTCTTTCCCTTGCCCCCAGCTTTGTCTCTCTCCCCCTCCCTTTGATTCCCCCCTCTCCTCTGTCTCTTCCATCCCCCCTTGTTTCTCTCTGCCCCCCTCCCTCTGTCTCTTCCCCCCCCCTGTAGCTCTCTTCCCCCCTCCCTTCCCTTGTTGCTTTGTCTCCCCCCCCTCCCTCTCTGCCCCCCTCCCTCCCCCTGTCTCTGCCCCCCTCCCTCCCCTGTCTCTGTTTCTGCCCCTCCCTCCCCCTGTCTCTGTCTCTGCCCCCCTTCCTTCGATTGCCTCACACCATGAGAATCCATCCAGTCTTCCATGTATCTCTACTCAAGCCTCTTGTGGCCAATCACTTTAATGGTCGACACGTTGGCCCTTCGGCTCCAGTTCTGATTGATGGGGTCGAAGAATATGAGGTTGAATCAATTCCTGGGAACCAGATGGTTCATGCTGAAGATCTGGTCCGTGACTTCCATGCCCTTCATCCTGATCGACCTGGCCACTGGTTTGCCTGGAGGTCCCACCTTGGAGGGAGGAACTGTTGTGATCTCCCCACAGCCACTCAGCTGAATATCCATGTCTCGGATCCCTCCAGAGTAGATCTGGCCATTCTGAGAGACGCCCCTCCAACACGGCCCCTTCATGCGACTGGCGGGAGATTTAAAAACCACCAAGCACTTTTATTCGTTCTGCTAAGCTATGTCACCTACATCTTGTCAAGGTCTGCTAAGCGGTGTTACCTGTACCTGTCAAGTTCTGCTAAGCTGTGTCACCTGCATCTTGCCAAGGTCGGCTAAGCGGTGTTACCTGTACCTGTCAAGCTCTGCTAAGCTGTGTCGCCTGCACTTGTCAAGGTCTGCGAAAGCTGTGTTACCTATCCCTGCATATCAGCTATATTTCTCTGCTACAGTAAGTCTCGTTTACGATTGACTTTTAATATACGTGTTGCATGTATGTAAGCAGAGGGGATAGAGTGCCCGATTCCTGATACCATTTATTTATAAAACACATAAGGCTGTATCAGCCAGCCACCCACCATCCTCATCTTAAATATATTATATATTATATATATATATATATAAATCCAAAAAGCACACACTCACAGGATATTTGAGTTTTACTTACTCATGCAGGTGTGGTATTCACATGAGCATAAAATCGACGTTTCGGTCCACACTGTGGACCTTTATCAAGACAGTGGGACATGGAACACAAACAAACTTATATAGGGGAGAAGAGAGGCAGAATTACTTACCCCCAGCGTGTAAAACCCCCGTGCTGAATACAAATGAATGAATGGAAAAGTCGAACAAACAGTTCGTTGTATGTAATCTGAATGCTGAAACCCGAAGGCTGGTCGGATAAAACAGACACTGCGCTTGAATGAGTCAGATGTGCATGAGAGCACACTAAAGCACCAGATCTGTAAGCCGGAAGCCATAGTAAAGAATAAACAAAGAAACAAAGTACCACTGCAGAATCCCCACATGATATAAAGAGTTTATAGAACACCACAAATAAAATAAGAAGAAAGACAAAAAGTATATAAAGTAGAAAAGACTAAGAAAGCAAGCAAACAGATAGTGATGTATGACAAAGCTGAGAGAAACAAAAGAAGATATAGACGGTAGAGGACAGGTGCAATAATGTACTATTAACGCCTGGGCAAAAATGGCCAAAGTGCCACTTGTTCAATTAGTCCTCTCGGGGAGATAGTGTTCAAGGTACGTATCCAGTATGCTTCTCTCTGAGGTGCCGGGATGTGGTCAAATGCAATAAACCTCAGCTGTGAAAGTCTATGTCTTAGTTGGAGAAAATGCTTGGCAACTGGTTTGTCCGATTTAAGCTCACGATAAGCTACCATGATTGAGGATCCGTGTCCTCTGATTCTGTCCCGCAGGGTGAGGATGGTTTTGAGAATGTATGATAAACCACATGGGCATGTGATCATATAAATCACGTGTTCTGTGGTGCATGTTATACGGTGCCTGATGAGATATCTCTTACCGGTATGTGGGTGTACAAAAATGGGTACCTGATGCCATATGTGAGCAAGTGACACAGTTAAGACATCTGAAACATCCTGGTCTTTGGTGGGCTTCAAGCCGCTTTTCTTTTTCATAACAGTGCCGCGGATCGGATAATACAAGACGATCCCTCAGGTTCACTCCTCATTTGTAACAAATGAGGGGCTGTTGTTGAAGTGTATTAGACAGAGTGCTGTCACTTTGCAGTATGTGCCAGTTGCTCCGTATGCTCTGTGCCACTTGTGGGGAGGCCGTGTGGAACTTGGTAGGGAACACTACCCTGTTGAGACTCGTCTGTGGAGTGGGTACCAAGGTCGCGTTTGTCATCTTGTTGATAGCCTTCGTCATGGCTGAGTTGATCAAAAATTTGGAATAACCACGTTGTTTGAACGTCTCGGCCATGTCCTGAAGTTGTATTTCACTTGTATTTTTATCAGAGTTATTTCGTAATACCCATAAAAATTGCGAGTACGGTAATGACCTTTTCATGGGTTCTGGGTGAAAACTTGAGGCATGGAGGAGGGTGTTTCTGTCTGTGGGTTTCCTGTACAGCGAGTACCCCAGAGAAGACCCTTGTACTGATAATTCCACATCCAGAAACTGGATTCGTTTAGGGTCAGCGTGCATGGTCAATCGTACAAGAGAGTCTAGGCTGTTTAAGTTGTTGACAAACTGGGGGTAAGTAATTCTGCCTTTTATGTGCCAATGCTGCCTTTCTCTTTCCCTTGCCCCCATTTTTCTCTCTCTCCCCCCTCCCCTTGTCTGTCTCTTAACCCCCTCACTCCCCTTGTCTCTGTCTCTTAACCCCTTCCCTCCCCTTGTCTGTCTCTTAACCCCCTCACTCCCCTTGTCTGTCTCTCAACCCCCTCACTCCCCTTGTCTCTGTCTCTTAACCCCTTCCCTCCCCTTGTCTCTGTCTCTTAACCCCCTCCCTCCCCTTGACTCTGTCTCTGCCCCCCTCCCTCCCCCCTGTCTCTCTGTCCCCCCTGTCTCTCTGTCCCCCTCCCTCCCTCCCCCTGTCTCTCTGCACCCCTCCCTCCCTTCCCCTTACCTTGATCCCTGGTGCCTAGTGGGGGCAGCCGGGGGATGTCTGCACGATACTTGCAGACATCCTCCATGCTGCCCGACACGGCAGTCTATTATGACGGACAGCTGTATCGTGCAGACAACCCCCAGCTGCCCGCTTTTCCCTGGTGGCTAGTGGGGCAGCAGAGGAAGTCCCCTGCTGCCGCCCGGCACGCTCGCCGGGACTTCTGTGACGAAAGCGGAAGTACCAGGCTTCTTCACAGAAGCCCCGGCGGTCGTTCCGGGCGGAAGCAGGGGAGTCTGCGCTCGTTGCGCAGACATCCCATGCTGCTAGAGAGGGGGATCCAGGTCCCCTGCAGCTCTGCTGGGGACCTGGATCCATGTCTTATAATCTGACCTCAATTTGAGGTCAGATTATAAAAAGACCTCGATTATAAGACGAGGGGTAGTTTTCAGATTTTTTTTTCTGAAAAAAACCTCGTCTTATAATCGAGCAAATACGGTATATATATAGATATAGATATATATATATATATATATAACTAATACAGCCTAACACATCTACTCACCCCCTGCCAGTCACAACAATTTAACCTAAATATATAGATAGTGCAAATTACCTAAACAAAGAGGTGCTCGCCTCCCCTCCTCGTCCCTTAAGGTGCCGTATACCTTAACCTATTCCATTTTACCACAATGCTAACCACTAGCCGGCTCTTTTAGCTCAGTGGGCACATTCACGAAACCAACTTCCAAGTTGAAAGATTAGGAGAGGACCGAGCGCCACATTCTCACCCTATTGTCCCTGACTTCTGTTTTTCCAAACCAAACCCCCGTCTGGCAAGGAATGCAAACCCATGCCACAGCCCCGCTCGTTTCATACCTTAAATCAGCGGAGGCTACCCACCTCCAAATCCATGGCCTGTTCCAGCCCATCTTGCAAAGCAAGATTAAAGAGATCGAGGCCCACCTCGGTCAAGTGAACCCCATCACTTCTGAAATACATAGCCGCATCAGACTCAAATACCCGGTGGCGGATAGTAACCCAGCCCACCCCAACATTAACCTGGACACACGTTTGTTAAGTTTGACCCGGCAGCGTTCAAGCGCCCTCTGATTGTGGGCGCAGCGCCAATAATTCTGTGGTACAACCTCGGACCACACTAATATGACATTGGGGAAAAGGACAAACAAACTAGCCAAATCCCGCCTCATAGTGTCACATAGGTTCCATATCGGGACCGAACCAAGGTCATTGCCCCACAGATGAATCAACAGAACATCCAGGACCCCCAGCAGCCAGGACAGCTGGATAAGTTTGGGTACCAAGCGCACCCACCGCATACCCCGGATGCCAAACCAATGAACATCCACCGAGGCACTGGAAAAACAAAGGCACTCGCCCCTGGTTCGCACAGCCGCACAACTTCGGGCCTATGAGCCACACCCTCTGAGTCCCAGCATCTATGAATGCAAAGCAGAGGAAGCCGAAATCAAACCCGATGGTCGAACATACGACAAAAACCTACGGGACTCCACCTCCCTATCTGTCTAATTGCCGTTCGGCGTACCCCAGCCTGGCCGCTTCAGATGCCAATGAGGAAACAGTGACCCCCAAACCTGACACCCTGATAAACTGGAACCGAGACAACGAAGTAGAATCGGCATGAACAAGCAAGGAAAGAGGGTCGATAGGCCTCACCAACAGGAACTGGTCAAAACAAGAGACAGGGCAAACCGCAGACCCTGACACCTCTCGCAAAGATACCCACGTCCCAATTCCATACACATCGGTCTTGGACTGCCGGATCAAAAAACGCAACAAACCTGGCTCCCTGAACACATCGGACACCAACAAACCACACGCCACACGTTTCGCAGGACTGACCAAATCCCCAATCCGTAGAGCCCCAAAGAATGCCATAGAAAAAGCCAGACGAAACAATGCAACCTCAAACGGGGACCTACAAACCGACGGAAACACGTGGAACAAACCCAACAGCAAAGTCCCGGACACAGGCTTGTGGGAATCGACAGACCGGTGACCCCTCCTCCAACCCTTCAACGCCTGCCGAACCAAGAACTCCTTGTCAGAGTGGAAAACCACCCTGCGGTTGCCGCAGATAGGCTCCCCGCAGTTCCACAGATACCAGAATAGGGAACAATTCAAGGAACGCCAGGTTTCTTGTCAAGCCCACCGGGACCCACACGAGGGGCAATGTCTCGGCTGACCACTGGGACCCCAAAATAGCTTCATAGCCCACGGACCCTGAGAAGTCCGTATAAAGATGAAGGACCGCGTTGGACACCTCTGGAGCCTGCCACAAAGACCAGCCGTTATAACGGCCCAGGAACTCGTCCCACACAAGGGTCGCATCAAATGGACGTAATGGTGTGGAAGGCAGACGCCAGCCGTCGCCTGGGCCAACCGACTGCTAAACACCTGCCCCATGGGCATGATCTTACAGTCGAAGTTGAGCTTTCCCAACAGAGATTGCCACCTCCGCAGTTGGATGTTTTGCATGCCCCATGCCCCAGAAATGTCCGCCCGAAGGCCGAGAAGTTTGTCCTGGGGAAGGCGACACTCTCCCACAACCGAATCAATTTCAATACCCAGAAAACAAAGACAGGTAGCCGGACCCTCCGTTTCATCAGCCGCCAAGGGGACCCCAAAGGAAACCGAAACCGACTGCACCGTTCATAGTAAGTGGCTGCAGACATGCGAACCCGGGGGGGCCAACCAACAGGAAGTCATCCAGGTAGTGCATAACTGAGCTGCACCCGGACTCCTCCCGTATAACCCACTCCAAAAACGTGCTAAAACACTCAAAATAAAAACAAGAAATGGAACAACCCATGGGAAGGCACAGGTCGATCTAGAACTGTCCCTCAAAATGGCAACCTAGGAGAAGATGGCATTCCGGGTTGACCGGGAGGAGCCAGAATGCCGATTCCACATCCGTCTTTGCCATCAATGCCCCCACCCCGCTCACCATCCAAACCGCCGAATCAAAAGACGTGTACGACACCTGGCATAATTCAGCACCAATGACGTAGTTCACTGACTCCCCCTGGTGGTACGACAGGTGCTGAATCAGCAGGAACTTGCCCGGGTCTTTTTTGGGAACCACCCCCAATGGCAAAACCCAAAGAGAGGCCAATGGAGGGGATTCAAAAGGTCCATCTGGCCCGCCATCTGGCCCATGGCAACCTCCTTACCCAGCTTATCCCGAACAACGTACGGATGTTCGTAAACTGACCATGAATTTTTAAGGCACATGGAAACCTGAATATGGGATCCAAAACCTGTCCTCAAACCCATGAAGCAAAAGATCCGACGCCCTGCGATTCATATACTTGTTTAGCTAGGTGCTCATTGCCCCGATGGCCACCGGAGTCCTCCCCCTTTCCACCCAAATAAGATTTGTCTCCGCTTTTCTGGCATTTGAAGCACTGGGAGGCAGGATGGCTACCCCCGCATCCTGAGCATTGGTGTTTGAAGCGACAGCCGGCACCAAATTTGCACTGGCCATCGTTAAACAGCCAGCATCCTCCAGGGCGCCGATGCGTGGCTGAAGGTGCGGGCGAACCCATTCCCCTGGACCCACCAAGAAAGGACGTCAGACCCCTTTGGTGGGAAGCCGGCCGTCTCATGATGGACAGCCATAACCCCACATCCATTTAATTCAATCCAAGGGTAGGACGTACGGCAATCCGGAATTGCTTGTCGTACCGCCACCAAATGAGACCCCCATATACCCTGCACGCATTCCAAAATTGATCATTGGTAGCAAAAAAGCATGCAGCATTTTTCCGATGCTCGACAATAACACTGGCCAGGATGGAGAAGGCCCGAATCCAGTTCCCAAAAGTCTTGGGAATTTTTCCGGTATCGGTACTTCTCTTTCTCCTTTTCCGATTCCTTCAACTCCTTCTCCAGGGGGAGGGACGTCCTCCAGAGGAAGGAGAGAATAAATCTCTACGTATTCCCCTTTCCAAATACACTCCCTAATTTCCAGCTTCAAATGAGGGCTGAGGGGACCCGACCAACACATGTAATAAGTGCCGTGCGCAACTGGCGCCACTGGGCAACCTAAATCAGCCACTGCCGCAGGGTCCGCCGCCGCCCACCGCGGGCAACAGGACCGCCGCAGCCGGTGCCGCCGGCAAGAGAGGAGATTCTACTACACATGCCGGACCCGAAACACCCGAGACTGTACCGGGAGACCCACCCGGGGATCCCCACACCCCGCTCAATAACCCATCAAGATCCTGTAATGCAGAAGCCGGGAAAGCTTGCCACGCGTCCGATCTGCTCTATCACCCCACTTAAACAAGTCAACAAATCAACCCATGGCTGATTATCAGGGATAGGTGCAACCCCGAACCCGTCCCCCCATCAAGCCCAATTACTCCTGGAACCGGAGCCGGCGCTGTAGGAGGAGGCACTGCCTGATCACCCGCAGCCTGCAGTACAGGAGAGTGGACGTGGACTGGCACGGAGTCAATGACAGGGGTCTGCAAAAGAGGAAAATGTGAACAGAAAGCCAGACCAGGAGGAGAAAGAAGCCCAGCCGAAGGGACCAGGTGAGTAGTGACAGGGAATGGATCAGGAGTTGGAGCGGGGGGTAATAGGGGAGCCAAGCCTACATCATCAGTCCCAGAAGACCCACAGCTGCTGCTCCCATCTCCCTCTCCCAACTGGGAGGCAAGCTCACAGCCCCCTGTGTATGGCCCTGAGGCCTACTCACAGCCCTGGGATGCAAACAGGCGCTCCTTCACCTGGAAGACATCCCCGTAGGAAACGATGGAGCAGGTAGCAGGGCTGCACTGGACCTGGTGACAGCCCTGGCCGTGACGGAGCTGCTGAGGGGAGGGGCGTGGCCTGCGCTCTCCACTCCCCCTAGCCACCAGGGAAGAACACGCAGGCCCCAACGGAGGCCCACTGCTAGCGCGCCTGGCTCCACTCCTGCTCAGATGAGATAAGTGGGAGGTGGCATCAGGACTTAATATTGCTTGCGGGAACGCCGCCACCGCGAAATCCTTCGCATGGGGTGGCCTCCGTGGAGGTTGCAGATAGCCAGGCAAACTGCTGTTGCAGTTGCCTGCCACAATCAGTGAGGGCCTCAGCCCTCAGGGCAGAGAGAACCGCTTCAACATCCATGCCTGGGCCATCAGAGGGGAAGACACTCAGGAAGTAAATTGCTACTGATCGCGAATCAGACCTGAAAATGGCTGCCAGGAAGAGGGATCCTGGGACTTTTATCAACTGCCCCTTTACCCCTCCCACTGTCATTTAGCCATTTAATATGCCAGATTTAGCCAATTAATATGCTAGGATTTTTTTTTTCCACACTCAGATTCCGTTGCACAACCTTCTAGTAGTTCTCATAACTATAATGTGCTTTCAGATCATCCTTGTGTTTGGTTTTCATTTATGCTTATTTCTTTCACCTTCACCATTTTATTCCCTCTCCCTCCTCCCTCCTCCCTCCTCCCCCTCCCCTCCCTCCCCTCCCATCTCTTCCCCTTCTTTGTTACTTAAATGATACCTAGGTGAAAAGCTTGAATTTAATACCAATTGTGTGAAGAAAAAAAAACACTTATCAAACATGAGCAACCGCAGCTATGTCCATTTTTCACTCTTTGTCCTACTTCCCTCTCTTCCCTCCCCACTCACACAAACATGCATACAGTGGGTGGGATGGATAGTCGACGGAACAGGAGTCGGTAGTTCAGTATTATTCGTATAAACTTAGGCTTACTAGTGATTTTTTATTTTGTTAGAATATTAAATTCCTATTGTGTACAGGGCCCTGCGTCTAATTTTTCTGCTGTTAGGGATCTTATGTCTCAGCCCTTTCTAAGTTCTCTATGCATATCTCCCAAAGGTTTTTTTTTTATTATTTGTCATATAACTTATCCAGCTAAGACCTTTTTCTAAAGTCAGCTGGAGTTTGATCTGTTTAGTTAGTTGTTCTTTCGAAAAAAACACCCGGTTGTTTCCAGGCTCTTGCAATTAAAATCTTAACTTCTACCATTATATGAATTGTCAGTGCCTGTCACCAATGGCTCATTTTGGGCCAATTCAGATGCAGCAGTCCTACATCTGGTTTCCTTTCCAGGTGTACGCCTGTGCTTTGTTGTATTATATCAAAGGCTGTTTCCCATAATTTCTTAATACGGGCACAACCCCACCACATGTGGATATAAGTACCCAGCTCCTGGCTGCATTCCCAGCATTTAGGTTCATTCTTCTCATTTATTAAAGCCAATCTTCTCGGAGTCATATACCACCAAATGGATAGCTTATAAAAAGTCTCCACCAACGATAGGTTATGAATGTTTTTATTAACTGAGTTGAAAGCCTCATTCCATTCTCCAATTTCTATTAAGATATTGAGTTCTTTTTCCCATTTTGTTATAGCTTTCCCTCTATCTCTTAACTCATGTGTTGTTATAAGATGTTTACATCTTCAGATAGGGTTAGTGATCATATTATGTGAAAAAACTGCCTCTATTGCTTTTATTTTGTCTTCCTCTGCTATATATGTGTTGCTGTAGGAAGATTTTTACCTTTAGGTAATTAAGAATTTGATTGTTTTGAAGGCCATATTGTTTTGCCAGGAGTGGGTAGGGCTTTATACACCACTCATCCAATATATCTTTAATTTTACTGGAGCGCAGTCCTCCCCATTTTGACAGAGAGATGTCTAGTAGGATGTTTTTTATAATATTCAATGGTTCTGCTCTTTGTATTTTATGCTTGATCCCCAACTTTTTCAATATTCTATACCAGCTGGGTACTAGGCTCTCCAATATTATGTTCTTGTCTTTCACATCTTTTATTATCTGATTTGTGTTCCATATAAATTTGTCTCGATTTTTTAATTTAACCGCTTCTTTTTCTATTTTATACCATGGTTCTATTTCTACTTCCTTTACTTGCGTAATATATATATGCTGAATTATTGCTGCGTCAGCTTCTAAGGTTATGAATGGAAAGCCTAGTTTTTAGTTTTTTTCGCATTTTGCTTCATGCTTATACGTGGAATTTTGCCCTGCCATGTAAAATTCACAAACCTAGTGTGGATCATCTGAAGCCAACTGGTGGGGACCTGCATCGGGACCATTCTCCGAAAATAGGTCCATTTGGGGATTAAGTATGATCTTACAATGTTTATTTTCCCCCACCAAGAAACCCAGTTATTCTGCCAATTTTTCATATCTCTATTTGTTGAACTCATAATGGTCAGGCAATTTATTTCCATCAGTCTATTTATATTTGCAGGTATAAGAATTCCCAAGTATTCAAATTGTTTTTTAGTACAGTCAAATTGAAATTCGGATTGTATATATTGCTTAGTTATGTAATCAATGTTTACGGTTAAAACTATTGTTTTCTGTGGGTTTAGTTTATAGTTGGATACTCTGCTCTATAATTCTATTTGTTTCATTAGATGTGGTAATGTTTCTCGGGGACTAGACAGGGTTGCCAAGATGTCATCAGCATATAATGACAATTTATATTCCTCTCCCCCACTGAAATATCTCTTTATTCGGTAGTTTATTACCAAAGGTTCCAAAGCCAGGATATACAGTATCGGGGAGAGGGGGCAACCATTTCTCAAACTAAACCAATTTGAACATAAATCAACACCCACCACTCTTGCTGACAGATCTCCATATATTGCTCCTATGGCATCCAGCATCCATCCAGACCAAATGACCGTAAAGCCTGAAACATATAACCCCATCCAACCCTGTCGAAGGCCTTCTCTGCATCCAACGACAGGGTCATGATGGGTACTCCTCCTTTTCTTGCTCCATCCATTATATTAATAATGCGTCTAATGTTATGGGAGGGCAGACGTCCTGGAACGAATCCTACCTGGTCTGGATGTATGATATCTGGAATTAATAGCTTCATCCTCTCGGCCAGTATGGATGCAAATATTTTTAGATCAACATTTATAAGTGATATTGGTCTGTAATTGACCACAGACTTTGGATCTTTTCCTGGTTTTATTAAAGGACTAATATTTGCATTCAACATCTCTGCCTGGAATGAGCCGTTTTGAACTGAGACATTATATGTACTCATCAAATAATCTATTATGTTACTAGTAAATGTCATGTAAAAGGTTTATGTATCCATCAGGACCCGGTGTTTTTTCCCTTTCCAGTTTATTTATTGTTTTTAAGATCTCATCTTTAGTTATTGGAAGATTTATTTTCCCCAATTTATCTTTTTGGATTTTGGGAAGCTCTGTATTATCTAAGTATTCTCTGATTTCTGGTGGGGATGCGATCTGTGCCAAATTATATATTGAGGAGTAATATTCCGCAAATGTATCTCCTATTTCCTGCGGAGATCTGCACATAACCCCTCCCCTCTCAATCATCGAGATATTTTTTTTTTATCCTTTTATTCTTAAGTTTATTTGACATCATTTTGTCCATTCTATTTGATTTATGAAAATATTTTATTTTTAACTTCATCAAATTTCTATCTATTTTTTCTTGTAAACAGACAATCTGTTTTTTTACTTGTTCAAGTTTGTTCAGATTCTCTGTGTTTGTATTTTTTTTCAAATCTGATGTTAGTTTATAAAAGGATATGTGCAGATCTGCGAGGGAGACACCCTGCTCTCTTATCTTCCCCGCTTTTAGCTTAATAAAACGGCCTCTCAAAACTGATTTGAATGCGCACCATACTTTTGTGGGGGAGACTTCTTTAGTATTGTTTTCTTGAAAATATAAATCTATTTCTTTAGCTATGAACTCCCTATCCTTTTCCTCCCTTAATAAAAAAAATCATCCAGTTTCCAGGTGGTCCTTGGGCCTCGTTTTCTATGATTGAAGTCAAAAAGCAACATACTATGATCTGACCAGATATTTTCTTATATTTGTATATTTCCTATGTTTTCAAGCAGTTGCATTTCTCCCACAACCATATCTATTCTTGAGAAAGAGAGGTGAACTCTGGAAAGGTGGGTAAATAATTTTTCTTGAGGATGGGTTGTTCTCCATATATCCATTAATCCAGATTCCTCCAGCACCTTATTTAGAGCGGCCGATTGTTTTTTAACAGATTTACGCATTAATTTACCTTGATTTAATTTTGTATCCATTAGTGGGTCAAGTATGCAGTTAAAATCACCTGCAATAACTACTATTCCTTTTTTGATCTTTTCCATTCTACAAATGATTTTTTCCAGATACTTGCCCGGACCAACATTTGGGAGGTAAACATTTACCAATGTATAAACTTGCTCTTCAATCTTACACACCATTATAATGTACCGGCCTTCTTTATCTCTTTCTTGATATAATTGTTCAATTTTAGTGCTTTGGGAAAAGAGGATTGCTACCCCCCTTTTTTTTCATTTGTAAAGCTGAGTGGGTTATTAGTGAGCATCTATTCTCCCACCATTTCAGGTTCACCCCGCCCCTTCCCAATGAGTCTCCTGCAGAAAGGCGATGTCGATGTTTTTATTTCTCATGAGCTCGTATAAAGACTGTCTTTTATAATGGGTATTTAGCCCCTGCACATTTAATGATATACACTTAACCATGATTGTTTAATGATTGTAAGTCCCTTTCTCCGTCCGTCAAACTCTACGCCCCAGCCATACATACATACAAACACATACAAGTAAAAAAAAAACTTCCCCCGTGTGACAGAGATCCTGGACCCGTTCCAGGGTGCTTCTGTTCTACGCATCAACTTCCCTGTTGGTGCGATTCTGGGTTCTAGAGAACCCATAGCGGGCTGTGTTAGCCGGTGATAGCTAGAGAGAACACCTATTTTTTTGTAATGTTTTCACATAAGCCCTTTTTTCGTTATTTATCCATTCCCCCTCCCATTTTCCTCAAGTAATATAGAGAATATGGAAAAACAATGGAGAATCCATCATCTTCTCCTATCCTCATCAGTGCTCAGCTTAAGTTACCTGATTATGAACATGCAATACCATTTATTCTAGTAGTTATTTATAGCTTTTTCTATAAATCTGGTACGGGATGAAGGCTGGCGAGAAGAGGAGGAGGGAAAAGAGAGATAGAGAGAAAAAAAAATGTTATGTGAAAGAGGTGAATGAATGTACTGTTCTGAGTGAAAGGTTCCAGTGTAGCTATTGTGTGCAAGTGTTTGACTATATGTGAGGACTAAGTGGCTGGTGGAAAAAAAAACAAAAAAACCTTGGTGGTGCTTATGTGTAATGAGTGTACTTCGTGAGGATGGGGTATAGTTATGGGTAACTCTACCTCCTAGTTGGTATGTGAAAGAGAGAAGTGTCTAGTGTGATATAGTGATCCGGGTGAAATGGGTAAAAAGGAGAGAAAAAAAATATGTATATGTGAAAAAGGTGAGTGAATGTTCTATGCTGAGTGTGAAGTCCCTGTATAGCTATTGTGTGATAGTGTTTTGACTTTGTGTGAGAACTCCGTGGCTGGTGAGGGGTTGTGTGTAGACATGTGCAAAACTAAAATTTTCGTTTCGTTTTCGTCCATTCGGACGAAAATGTTATTTCGTCTAAAACGAATTTCGTTCATTACTGCATTCGTTTCAGACGAAATTCGTTCATTATTTTCGTTTTCGTTAATTTGTATTCGTTCGTGTTATAGAATACATGTAATACTATTGGCTTTCTATAAACCGAACGAGAGCCCCATTCATAAGAAATTCTTATGAATGGGGCTCTCGTTCGGTTCATAGAAAGGCAATAGTACTACATGTTTTCTATAAGCCAAAAGTCTATAAACCGAACGTTCGGTTTATATACTTTCGGCTTATGGAATACATGTAATCCTATTGCTATTCTATAAACCGAACGTTCGGTTTATAGAATAGCCATAGGATTACATGTATTACATAAGCCGACAGCCTATAAACCGAACGTTCGGTTTATAGGCTGTCGGCATTTCACTACACGGAGACAGAGTCTCCGTGTAGTAAAATGCAGACAGCCTATAAACCGAACGTTCCGTTTATAGGCTGTCGGCTTATGGAATACATGTATTCCTATGGCTATTCTATAAACCGAACGTTCGGTTTATAGAATAGCAATAGGATTACATGTATTAAATAAGCCGACAGCCTATAAACGGAACGTTCGGTTTATAGGCTGTCGGCATTTCACTACACGGAGACAGAGTCTCCATTCATAAATTTATGAATGGAGACTTTGTCTCCGTGTAGTGAAATGCTATTGTATTCTATAAACCGACTCTATTTCGGCTTATAGAATGCAATAGTACTACGAATGGACGAATGAACGAATGATTTTCGTTTATTAACCATTCGTTCATTCGGCTTTCGTTAGCTTAGCATTTTCGTTCTTCGTTTTTCGGACGAATGGACGAAAATGCTATTTTTGGACGAAAATGCATTCGTCCGAAAACGAATGCACATGTCTAGTTGCGTGTAGGATAAATGTAAGAGACAACAAAAAGATATATATACTCCCCCCTTCCCTCCCTCTCCCCGCCTCCTCCCCCCCCCCCCCACATCCCAACCCTCCTCCCTAACAAATCTTATTCATTTAATCATGTATTTTCTCTTTTTTTATTCAATCCGCAACCTTCTGAGGGGATTCAAAATTTATGAAATTGTCTTTCCATTCTATTCTCAATGATCTTGGGGAAACCCCAACGGTGTTTAATATTCTTATCCTTTAGAATTTGTAGGATTTCGGTAAAGGATCTTCTCCATTGTCTTGTTTGATATGAGGTGTCTGGGAAAATCATTATCTTGTTAAATTCTTCTTTAAGTGACCTTCTTTCTCTGAAATTTTTCAGGATTTTATCCTTAGTCTGAAAGGAGAGATAGTTAGCAATTACGTCTCTGGGCGTTGACTCTGCTATGTTCTTGGGCTTGTATAAGCGATGTACTCTTTCTATATGTAGATTGTTTTCTTTTTCATTTATGCCCAGATCCTCAGCCAGGTTTTTTAAGAAGGCTCCAATTGTATCTTGTGTTATTGATTCAGGGACGTTTCTAAAGCGCAGGTTGTTTCTTCTAGATCTATCCTCTAAATCTGCTATTTTCTTTTCCAAATCTTCCATCCTATTTCCAATCTGTTGTGTCTTTTCTGCTTGTGTTGATTGTTGTATCTCCATTTTGTCAATTTTTCCCTCCATCGTTTTTAGTGAAGAGGATAATTGCCCAATGTCTTTCCTAATTTCACTAAAGCTGTTAGCTATTAGCTGTTTTATGTCTTCCATTTGTCTATCAATGTAATCCATCATTGGGGTTCGTGTGGCTATTGTTAGTCCTTTTTCTACTTCGCTCTCAGGGGAGCATGTTGTGTTCATTTCAGGAGCGTCTTCTGGGGTTTTAGTAAACCCTTCTCTGGTTGCTTGTGGGGAGAAGAATGAAGCCATCTTCCCTTCCCTTTTATCAACCTTTCTATCCTTCTTGGTTAGGCGTTTCTTAGACATCATTTTAATCACTTTACTACTTGGCCACCACTTGATTTCAGTTTTGCCTTTTCTTTTCCTTGTAAACGAATTAGGTTACCAGTTGTAAATATGGATTTATAGGATAGCTGATAGGTTGTACGGCTTATAAGCTATTTCTTTTATATTTTACGTTTGCCAATTAGATTGTCTTGTTAGCCTTTTTAGCTTATGTGAAGGAGGTGTTAGGTATCGAGTTTAATTTTTCTTTCCTCTTCTCTGCCCTTCAAATTTTTTTTGCCCTTTATCACATAAGATAAGCCCTTATATTGAGGTTGAGCTATTTGCTATTTTGGGCTTATTTTCCTACCTTTTCCATCCCCTCCTTCGCCTTCCCTCCTTCTCTTTTTATCCTGTTTTCGCAAATGAGTACCTTGTTTTACTTCCAAAACAGGCTAGTAGCAGTGGGCGCCTCTGTGTATATATAAAAAAACGGATTTCCACTCTCCACACGCAACCGATACTATTTGCTCAGTTTACATAAGTTTTATAACAGGGAGAAAGGATGGTTAAAGTGCCTCAGTAGTTAGGGATCCTTGCCTCCAGGGGATTATCAGTTAGGAATTTCCCTTTACCTTTTTGCTTTTTACCCCACTTTCAAGTATTTAAATATTTATACGCTTGTTTTCAGCTGTGTTAGTTATTACTTTGTGTTGTAAACCAGAACAGCTGTTGGGTACACGCCTTCCAAAAGTTTGAACACTCTAAGGCTGTAACTCCCTTTTTTCTTGCTTAATTTCCTTCTTTCCCTCCTCTATTAGGAGTTTAACAGTTTGTACTCTTTCACAGTCTTTCTCAATTAAGATTGTTGTAAATTGTGTTATACCTCCTGGGGGCTGATATGAGGACAGCTAATGAGGGTAAGTATTTATATGGGCTACATGTGTAGTAACCAAAAACCCTTAGGACTGGGTCCGTGTATATTTCTATTAGACCTTCCACCTTAGACCCTGTTGTTCCAACAGTATATCATAGGGGACACAGAACAAAAACATAGAGAGCCATATATAAATAGATCTGCTCAAGCAAATTACTTGCGGTTTTTTGATTCCCCTCTCAACCTTCTAGCAGGAAACTTCTAGGCAGCTTCTCTAACGATCCGTCTTCCTAGCTGCTCCTGTTCTTTAACAGATTGGTTCCCCCAACTTCACGATAGGAGGTTGGCGGGCTCTAACTCTCCATCGCCTTTTTCTTTCCGGCGTTTCTCATCTAGCCCTCACCGGCCCACAGCACCGCCTCTCGGAGTGCTCGTGCGTTCGTGCGATTCACGTCATGACGCTCCCCGAATATGCTAGGATTTAACCCCTCAATATGCCAGATTTAGCCACTCAATATGCTAGGATTTAACCCCTCAACATGCCAGATTTACCCACTCAATATGCCAGATTTAGCCATTTAATATGCCAGATTTAGCCATTTAATATGCCAGATTTAGCCATTTAATATGCCTGGATTTTGTTCATTTTACACCCCCCCCCCCCCCTTTCCCAGTACTTACCTCCTGGATGCTCCGTGCAGATGATGTTGGTCTCCTCTGTGCAGTCCTCCCTCCTGTAGGGAGGGAAGCTCAGCCACCTGGTATGATGTAACGTCATATCCGGTGTGAAGGAGGTTTTTTTTTTTACTTACCTTTTCTGATGCGGCTGCCGGCTGCTGTCAGCATGTATGGGAGTGGAGGGGAGGCGGCATTTCAGCGATTCGGCCGGTGAGCGGCCAAAATAGGGTCTACTGAGGTGGCAATGTGCTGCCTTTGCAAAAATGCCGCCTGGGGCAGTTGCCACTTTGCCTCATTGTAGCGCCGGCCCTGCCTCCCTTAAACCCTTAATTGAATTACTGTTAGTCCCCATCTTACCAGGATGTCTCAGTCTATAGCCCATTGCCCTATTGTCTCTGGGCTATATCCTGATACACCCTTGAGCCATCTTCAAAACCTACAGGTGAATGAGCTTAATGGCGCCCTCTCCTAGTTAGTCTCTTGCTATGTTGAGGAGAAACCAAAACTGCAATATGTATTTTCTCCAGTGACCTGGCCTTATATTCAAGGTTAACTTTTAATCAGATGACCAGCCTGATTACAAGACAAATATCTGGGGGTCAGAGGGCTTAGTCTGGGGGTCGGAAGGTGAAGTCTGGGAGGCAGATTGTCAAGTGTGTGGATGCACTGGCAAGTATGGTGGCAGATTGGGAAATAAAAACAAGAAATGCATTTTTATTCAATCACAATTTGTATCTAATAGAAAAATGTTTACATGTGAATTAATATTTATAAATAAAACTTTTTTCCTGTAGGGTGGTCTTATATTCAGTTTGGTGGGGGGGGTCGTCTTGTAATCAGGCTCATCTTATATTCCAGCAAACACGGTATATGTGCTATTGTATCTTTAAGAAACTTAGCCTGCCTTACAGGGTCATGTGACCAGGAAGCTGAAGGGACAGTTGTAGAGGATTCAGATACTAATATTAATAATAATAACTTGCAATAAGATAAATGTATTAAAGAAACTGAAAAAAGAGTAACAGGCAATAATATATGTCACTTGTAATAACTTCTAACTATTATATCTATGGGAGAGACTCTCACTGTATTATAAATGAGTGATTGTAGGTTACCTCTTCCCCTTGGAGGTACACAATGTAAATATACAAGGAAAAATGAACAATCGCTCTAGGAGGCAGGATAGTATGCACAAAAAATATTTACCTGTAGTGAAAGTGGTACTGGTACCAAACTAAGCCAATAAGTAATACCATTAATCAGAGTAATGGCATATGGAAGCATAGCCATGTTGATTGTAGTAGTACAGCACAACAGTTATAGAAAACCACTGGTGAGGTAAATCTTAGTGACCAAAATACAAAATATATACAGACATACAGTAGTAATGCAGATATCTGCTATAATGGGAACACATGGTGAGTCTTTAAACACAGCCCATGCTAGCATATAAAGTCCCTGCAGCTTAACTTTAGCTGTAGGCAAAAAAAATCAGTTTCTACAATAAACAAAAAGAGGATAATCCACGACAGGAACAACAAAATGTAAAAATAAAAAGATGAAACTAGCAATGATAAAAAAAATTGGAGAGATCTCACCAAAATCAAAGTAGGTGTTCTTGAGGGTAGAGTCTCATCTGTTTGGTAAATATCTGTAGTGGCACATGGTATCTGCTGTTGAGTTTGAGATCCAATAGGGCTTTTCCCAGAAGCACGGATATACTGTAATGCAGTTAGGTGGTTATCCACTGGATCACACTGGTGTCTTGAATATGGGGTTTATGTAGGTAGCAATGGACCCAAGTGGAAGAGAGGCAGGACATACTGTACGCACAAACCTTCTTGGCCCATGTCTATTTGGTGAAAAGACCTCAATTAAATAGCGTTCGGCGGGAAGCCACAACTCCGCCCCTCACACTTCCTAGTGCGGGGGGTGTGACATCATCTGCACAGAGCAAACAAAGAGCTACATGCTGAAATTGCTGAGCAAGATTAGGGAAATAAAGATAGGGCTATTTAGCAACAACTGGAAAAGGAGAATCGGTAGTCTAAAGAATGTTCTAAGTTTGGCCAATAGGGATTTTGGCAAAAAATGACAAGCAATAAAAATAACGGGGAACAAGTTAATGCACGAATACAATAGAGGCATAAAAAAATACAGAAAAAATAAATTTAGAAAAAATAATAATAAAAACTGAGAAAGATGAAAAATATAAAAAATAGGAATAAATGGAATGACTAATCTCAGGAGGAAAGCAATTATATAGGTAAGGCCAAACTAGGTAAATGATAAATAAGAAAAAAGCATACAAAATATGTAAAAAAAGAAAAAAATCTTAAAAATATAAATCAAACAAATTCAATAAAAATTGTATCGGGGATAGGAGTCAGATTCCAGAGGAATAATGGCGTAGGAAAAGAATAACTTACCGGCCCATCTGAGGTTCTTCAGCACATATATGAAGTAACTAGTACCCAGTGGAGACCTATGCAAGTAGGAGAAGACCGTGCACAGTGGCTGAAAAGAGAACATAAGTGTTACAGAATAACATAGTTCTTCCTAACAAATAATAATCTAGTGTCCAAAACTGCCATTCTCCTATTTTTTAACCCATGCCCAGGATAAAAGGACGCATAATCCTCATCGAAACCCCTCAGGTGAAAATAATCAAGCCTACAGATCCAGATTATGTTTCAGGGACGTAACCCTGCCTCCCCCTCTCTAAGGCGGGGGGACCTCATCAATGACCTGGAATCATAACTGATTCACATGATGTCCCTTCTCTTTAAAATGTCTTGACATATATCCTGACTGGCCGTGTGGTTTCACATATGCATATCAGTCCACATGGACATTTTAATAAATATAACACAAAGGATGATTTGCAGGAAACATGCACTAACAAGATCATTCCTTAGATTAGGGCATCTCTTGTGTGAAAATAGAGGGCTGTTTGAGAAATATATCAGCCGTTAGACGGTCATTCTGTTCGACATGTCAGTGTCTAAGGATCACGTACTTGAACTTCCTATATGAGGAGATAAAGGGGACTCCACCCTGTCTTTCAGTTTGGTCAAGGTGCTCTCGTGTATTCTCTTTTTCTGAACTTATCCGTCATTTGGTTCAGACGAGTGGTAGCTATGTCTGGGTCAGAGACAATTATTTTTGTCCTATGGAATTGGCTATATGGAAGCCCACATTATGGGATGGTAACTAGAGAAGTGGAAAAGATTTTTCCTGTCTGTGGGTTTGCTATATAGGTCAGTGGACGTGGATAACTTAATGAGAGTGTCCACAAATGGTACTTCAGTGCTACTAGTGTGCTCTATGACAATGTCAAACTCAGGTTTAGTCTCCCAGCCATAGTACAAATATATAATCTATGTATCTCCTCCATATGTGCCTGTGGCTAAACAGGGCATGGGTATAGATGTAATTAGTTGCCAAAAAATCCATAAACATATTGGCAAATGTGAGGGCTACATTAAACCCCATGGCCATCCCTTTGCGCTGTGTTTAGAACTTGGACACAAACATGAAATCATTTTCTCACGTGTATACATAGGCTGCTTATATCTAGGGTAACCACCAGTGTGTATGGTAAAGTGGCATCTAGGGTAGTATCGCTAAGTATTTCCGGAAAATGATTGGTGTCTTTCAAGAAGGATATCTGTGTGGGTACAAAGGAGGCAAGAATATTATATAAAAATACCACCACAGGTTGGAAAATGGGATTGGTTCCAGCCACACTGGGGTGGTTTTCAGTGGGTCTTTGTGTATTTTAGGGAATGTATTAAAAATTGATGTTATATGGTATAGGTTGCCTATATATTTGAAATGTTTCTTAGAGAGTATCGATTTCTCAAGGGCTTGTTTATTGAGAGCCTCAAGTGTCAGTTGTAGCCTAGAAAGTGGATTATTATCAATGATCTCATAACTGTCAGATTCTAGTTGGGAAAGGAGGTAATAAATCATTTTTGTTTTCAAGGTATCAAAAAAAAGTTTTTTTCCCAGTAGAGGAGGGAACAAACAGAACATGCTCAATACGCATCTTTTGCGTATTGAGTAATTGCGTAATGCTGTCTTGCACTTTTTCTAGTTCTATAATATCCTTTTTTTTATTTTTTATTTTACCGATTTTTTAAATGGAGAAAAGGAACAGGGAATAGTACAAATAAATTATAGAAGCCAGAAACGAGTGAGCGGCAGGCTTGCTGCCACAGACTCGTCCAAGTGGAAACCAGGAGTTTGTTTAGCTCAGTAAGTCTGAGCATCTCATAGGATGGAAAAAGGTTCAGGTATCAAGCATGTTTAGACTATAAATCAGGTTTTGGCTAGCATCAATTTTCTAGATCATATGATGGGTTCAAACAGATACATAGTAAATAACAATATGTCCAGAAGAGAAAAGATTACAACAACACTGACCTCAAAAGTGTAGAAGAAGTATTCTAAGTAAATACTGAGCTTGGATTGTGATATAAGTGGAGCAAGTGTCCAAAAGCCAATTACATTAGTCCATCCGTTATTCCTTCAGGGTAAAGCATGGAGAGGTCTGAGTAGTCCTATAGCCAATACTCAAGGTGATGGCAATCAAGTACATGATCGTTCGAGATGGCAGTGTGGGGGGGAGTAGGGGATTCTTAGGAAGTCAGGGACATGGGTGACAGAGATGGCAATATGGGGGGGGAGTACTAAGAATGCAGGGGAAGATTAATGATTCACTGACATTTAGGGTTTTCCAGGAAAAGAGACCAATGTAGCCACCGGAGTGATATTTTGAGTCCCTCACCTTTACAGGCTCTATGAGTTCCTCTGACCTTCGGATGTCCTCCACTGAGGCGGCCCATTCAGTGAACTTGGGGGTCAAAGGCTGCTTCCAGAGCCTGGGTATCAGGGTTTTCGCAGCGGTGAGCAATATTTCTCTTCCGGGTTGTTGGGTGTGGTGTAGGAGTGCCGGTAATGGAGCGTGTGGGAATTTGGGGTCAGCAACCTCCCTGATAGTGTAAATAACTGAATCCCATAGTGGGGTTATCATGGGGAAATTCCACCATATGTGTAGAAAGGCACCTCTTTGTGATCGGCATCTCCAACAGACGTTGTTATGGGCAGGGAAGATCTGTTTGAGAGTTGTGGGGACTCTGTACCATCTGGTTAGTATTTTATAAGCATTTTCCTGTGCAGAGACCGAAATGGAGCTTTTGTGGGCAAGGAGTGCAATTTTTTGCCACTGTTTGTCGATAAGGGTGAGCGAGCATTCTGTTTCCCACTGTCTGATGAGAGATTCGAGAGAATGTTTTGAATGGATTAAATACGTTTTTTAGGTGGGTCTGTGTTAGTGCAGAGTGCCTCAAAGGGCGTGAGGGATCTCGGGTATTTGTTATGTGCCATCAAAGAGGTTCCTTGGTGGCTAAGTTAGGTGTACGTGTAGATTTATGCTGCAGTTACAGGGTAAGTGGCGAGAAAAATTTCTATAGGTTTAATTCAGTCTTCGGACATGACATGCCCCAGTCTAGGGTATCTGATTTTGGGTGGGAGGATAGTTGTTAGGATGTCGGCGTAGAAGCCAGGGGGTAATTCCTGATTGAAAATTAGGGAGAAAAGGGGCGACGGGGAGTTTATAAGTTATTCAGTGTTGTGCAGTTTGCCCCATAATGCAAGGGCATGTGTAACTTTTGGGTGGTTGTGACAGAGGTTAATTTTTTGTTTGTGTGGGACCCAGGCTGCAGAAGGAATGGGTATGTCTAGGTTCCTCTGCTCAATTAAAACATATTGTTTTTTGGATGGTCCTGACCATTCTGTGATTCTAGCTAAGTGCGTAGCTTTCCAGTATGATTGTGTCACCGGCATGGTTGCCAGTTCCGGCTGGAGTCCAGATGCAAGGGCCGGAGCAGGTGTGATACCCTGTGCAGGGTGAGCAGTCTCCCCCAATGGTGGAGCCCCAGGCTTTGAGTGGCCACAATTAGGGTTTTGAGGTCTTCTTTTGGGCATCTGGACAAACAGGAACAAACGGGCAAATCAGAAAACGTAGTCGGGGTCACAAGCTAAAAGGTCAGGACTGGAGAAGGATGGAGAAGCAAATGGTACTAGCCGAGCCAGGAGTGGAGAAGGACGGAGAAGTCAGGGTACAGACCAAGTAGATATCAGTTGATCAGTGAACAAAACAATAGCACAAGCAAAAAAGACAGGCAGGCAAAATGTTCCAGCAAAGAGTGCTGGGAGGAGGGGGTTTAAATAAGGCAGTAACGATGGACAAGGAACACCTGAGCTTAATTAAGTATGGGCAGGAGGTACAGACAGACACATAGCAATGTTGAAAAACCAAGCCCTCTGGTGGCCCACAGAACAGTCACAGGGACCAGAAACACAGAGGTCCCAGGGTTCAATCCCAGCAATAGTTACAGATTGAGTGTCTGGAATTCCCAATCCTCCCAGGTGTTTAGATTTCATAAGGTAATTGTAGCCTAGTCTAGGTGTTTTATTATTCCATATGAATTTAGTAATCACAGACTTAAGGTCTTTAAAGAGCATCTTGGGTTTATGCATAGGGAGTGTCTGTAGGAGATACACTATTCTAGGTAAAATATTAATCTTGACCTTAACCAGGACTGAGGTTTTTTAGACCAGTTATCCATGTCTGCTTTAATATGTTTCAGGAGGGGTACATAATTTATTATGTATACTGTAGTCAGGTCGTGATGGACATTCACCCCTAGATATTTAATACTTGCAGTGGCCCATTGGAACGGAAGGGTGGTGTGCAGGTCTGTTACATCTGACATTGGCAGGAATATGTTTAGGATTTCTGAATTAGTTAAGTTAGCTTTAGAAAATTAGATATGTGTCCATACATGGTAATTTCCTTCAGTATATTAGGGAACGAGTCTTTAGGGTTGGATACAAATAGTAAAAGGTCATCTGCAAAGGCTGCAACTTTATAGTATTTAGGTCCTATCTCTATCCCATGGATCAAGGAGTTTGAGCAAAGTGCGTTGAGGAAAGGTTCCACAGTCAGAACAAATTAAAGAGTTGAAGGGGCAACGACGGGGTGAGCTGGTCGGAGAGAGAACCATTAACTCATATGCGAAATATCCATTTCAGCATGTTAGAGCATATCCCTATAGTGCTTAGAACTTTGTGTAGATAGGACCAGCTCACCCTGTCGAATGCCTTTTCGGTGTCAATTGATACCAGCAATGCGGGGGTAGCATTGTTTTGTGCATAGTGGATTAAGTTAAGCACTTTGGTAGTATCTTCTCTGGCCTCCCGACCAGGGACAAAGCCCACTTGATCAGGGGAAACAAAGTCCGGGAGTATGTCATGTAATCTATTAGCCAACATTTTGACAAACAACTTTATGTCAAAATTAGGAAGGGATATTGGTCTATAGATAGAGCACGCAGCTGGGTCTTTGCCAGGTTTCGGTATGAGTGTGATGTGTGCTTCCTTTGCTTGTGGAAGTAGGAAATTTTCCGAGATAGGAGAATTGAATGATGTGACAAAATGGGGGACGAGTGTGTCTGCAAAAACCTTATAGTAGGGAAGTGTAAGTCCATCTGGTCCTGGACTTTTCCCTGTCTGAGAGGACTTTAGGGCTGACAGTACTTCCTCCCGAGAGATGGGTAAGTCAAGGGAGACCCTGAATTAAGACATAAGCGAGGTCTGAAAAGGTGTATTGAGGTATGTCTCGATGTCATGGGAGAGTTGCATGCCTCCTACTGCTGATGAATTTGTAGTTGTAGATGAAAGTGTAAGAAATTATTACACCCTCTTACAGGGTTATTCTTTTAGGGAATGTGTGATGAATGAAGCATAGAGACAAGTGTATATAAAAAGGTAAATTGTTATTAAATTGAGATACTGTTACAGGTTATAGAGGAAATACACAGTGTACACATTACACATAACTGGTTCATAATCAACAGGTAACAGAAAAATGGTATACTTATTTATTATTGGAGATCTTCTTGTGCCTTCATCTTGGGTCTTCTGTTAGCTGTCCTCTCCTCATGCCAGGCACAGACAAAACCAACTCTCAAAATGGTTCACTCAACTAAGTATCCCAAAATCCCTTAGTTACCTCCCAGAGAGTTAAGGAACCAGTTCAACCCAGTTTGGAGATATCTGGTCCCTGTGATAAATGCAACCCCCTTTGTCAAACCCATTTGTTAGTAAGTAAAAGCTGGAAAGGACTGAAAGGCTTGTTTTTACAATCTAAAGAAGTCATCTCTGTAACCTTGTTTACACACCCACCCCACCAAAAGCAGATATCTATGTATTAGATATAAAATAGCATTGTTTATAAAGGCACCCTATATTTCTTACAGTCCCCACCTAGAGGGTGAATGACTACAATTGAAAATGAGCCCTCTTATATAAATATAGTACCTTTATTATGTGAGCTCTGAAAGATTATGTGTATTACACAAGTGACAAGACAACCACAAATATTAAAAATGTAGGGTACTGTGAGGCATAATTTAGCCGAATCATGGAGGCACTCACAGTTATCATATTTCATAAATAATTTGAACTCCTTCAGCCATATTCTCAACTTTCCATTACCCTCATAGGCTCTGGATTACCTCAACCATTCAACTTCACTCCCATCACCCTCAGTTACCTGTGCCACCAGCACTGCTTCCACCACACGGTTCCGTTAAACCTGACCTCGCATAATTCGAGGTATTAGGGTCCTGATCCTTGCCCACCGTGTCATCTGGTGTATTCTCACACCAACAGCAGTACATTTGCTGTTCTTACACAGTGTATTGAAGAGACCACACAACAGAAAAACACAGGTTACTGATTGTTTAGAGTGGGGATCTGAGTGAAGGTGTCTGTGCACGTTTACTGAAAGCTGTATAGCTGGAGTGGGTTAGTGTTTGAGCCCTTTGAAGGTGTTTGATAATTTGATAGGCCCCTGACTTCTGGAAATGAAAATATACTCAGCACAGAAAGTGTGCATTGGCCAAATTACTAGTGGTTTGATTATCATTCTTTTATCAGCATTATCATCTGGCTTCACAAGTGGTCATCTAAAACAGTGTAAACACAAATGTGAGCAAAATGCACTTATTCACCTTAATGTGTACTAAGAAATGGATCCTGATAACAGAATAAACTCATTTAATAAAACCATCTCATACTCTTGTAACCATTTAACCCCCCTTGCAGCTAGTCAAATAGGCAATACATTGTCACTCTATTGTTCACCCCACCTTGAGAGTATTAATTACAAAAGAACAGACAAAGCATAATAAAATGGCAGTGTAGAGAGAAAAGAAAAAACAAAAATATTTAGTGTTGTAAATCAACAACAGGTTACACTCACATCTCTCCAGTGTGACAAAAACATAAGCCTCACATTGGCAACAAATCACCTAATCTGTTAATTTTTAATGATTAATCCAGCATCAAAAATAAAAAAAACATTGCTGGCAGTGCAGGCATGCTAATCTAATAAAAACAAAAATAATTTGGAATTTTGCACCTGACAGTGTGTAATGAATTTAGAAGCTTTTCCGTAATATGAAAAATAAAAATACATACTATGGTCCTCTATAAACTGGAACTCACAATTTCCTGAAAGAGAATAACTATTAAATGCCAGGTCTTCTCCACATATTTCTAAAAAGCAAACTTGAAGAGTAAAAGTTAGTAGAATCATAGAATTAATCTGTTCTACCTTTTTGAACAATTTTGTGTAGCCTTGAGCATTGTGTAGCCTAGTTTTTACCTTTCGCATCGTGGAGTATCGCAGATGCCCCCCCCCCCATCCCCCCCCCCCCGCCCCCCCCCCCCCCCCAGTGGAGGAGTCCAAATGTGGGTCAAGCGGCACATTGAAATCTCCGCCTAAGATAGAAATGCCTGTTGCAAAGGCTGAAAATCTGTTCAAGAGAGTACATAGAAATAATTGTTGGTTATTGTTAGGGGCATACAGATTTCCAAAAGTGATCAATTCTGAACCTAATGTACCTTTCAGGAATATTGCTCTACCTTTGTTATCGGTCCATGAGTCTTGGAATGTGAATGAGAAAGCAGTATGGCAACTCCTTTTGATTTTGTAAATGGGGAGTGAGAGAAGTACATAGTGTTTTTTTGTCTGTCATGTAGCTTTGGGAATTTATTTCTCCTTTAAGGACTGGTGCCCATAAATTAACTGGATATTCAAGGTGAGGTCTTACATTTGATTTGTAAAAAGGCAAGATGATATCCTCCTCCCGTGAATCTATACCTAGTTTTATACATGCCAATATCTTATTGCTGCTGACTTGCATTGAGCACTGTTTGGTTTTTTACCTTGAAAAGTAGTTTCCTCATCTTTACCTGGAGTCAGCTGGAGTATGTCTGTGGGTCTCCATTTATGTCCGTGTGAAAAAAATAGTTAAAAATGTTTTAAAGTGTACTTTGGAGGACTTTAAAGTTGAATCCTCCATCTCTGAATCAGAGAATTGAAATGGGCGAATTCCAGCTATCTTACTCGAATACGAAATGTGTTTGGGTGTAATTGGCGAATATTGGGTAATCAAAACGGTATGTTTTTTTATAGGAAAAATATCCCGAACCAAAGGCTGCCGATTAGGATCTCAATCCGGTATATTGAGTAACTGCATTTCATAGATTTGTGAATTTCATCTAAAGTGCCTGACCTGAATTCAATAAGGGACACATTGGTGTGGATTGAGTAGACTCTTTAGATTTTACTGCTATTCTTGCCTTTTGTACAGCTGAGCTGTAGAAAAAGCCACTTGATTATTTTTGAATTGTGCAGCGTGTCACATACATAGAAAATATATTTATTAGTAAGTTGGTGCATTTTCTGCTAATGAATAGCTTGAGAGATAAAACAACCATGTGTCTGGAAAGTGGCTTAGGCCTGTGTCAGAAAAATACTTCCAACAGCAACTTCAAACACCCACCGTTCTACCAGAGTTCTGGGGTCCTTTTCAAGCAGGAGTCTTTTCTTGATGATTTTTACAGCGAGCCATAAAAGAGAAAAAAATAGCCATCAGCTTTTTTTGGGAGCATAGCAACCTGTCAGATGGGTTTCATTTATGCAGTTTGTCTATGTCATGGTTGCCAGCAGTCCCACATTTGCCAGAAAAGTCTTGTTTCTTTGGGTCCTATTCTGGCATTAATACTGGCTATGCCCAGAGATTATTTATTTTATATTTTTATTAAAATGAATGTTTGATTTTTGATTAGAAGATTATAAAAGTAATCCTTTACAAATGAGAGTAGAAAGTTTCCATTTTTCAATATAATGGCACATAGCCATAGTAAGTGAAAGATTTAAGAAGCACAAACCATTGGCACTTGCACTGCTCACGTCTTCCATTATGGAGAAGAGTTCATCAAGAGATCTGACATAACTTCTCTGAGACATTGATGTTTGTCTGCATCTCCCAAGTCTAGCCCTGGGGGAGGAGTAACTCAGAGAGCTCCTTGCTGATGGTGATGGAGTTTTTCTGTACATCTTACTAGCAAAATTGGTGTTCGATATGTGCGGCAGTCCTACATAGATAGATCTGATCCCCAATACATCTTCTGTTGATTTTTTGCAGACATGGGGCATTTCATTAGATGTCTAAAGAAATCAAAAAAGACAGTACCTGGAGTTCATCTTCAGGCTCTTTGCGCTTTACAGGAACTCTTTTATTAGACAGCTGAGCCTGTGCTCGGGCCTGAACCGAATTTGTCATCCCTCCTCTGAGCATGTTCCAAGTCTAGCCCTGGGGGAGAAGTAACTCAGAGAGTTCCTTGCTGATGTTGATGGAGAACGGGATCTGAATTGTGATTGGGGCGGCATGGAGAAGCTAACCCCTTTGCTGAAGAACTATGGTGTAGGTTTCTGCGTTGAGTACCTTTAATGGGAGGCGAGGGTGTTCATGTGCTTATGCTCTGCAAATTCATACTTACTAGTTTCTTCCACCACTGTTCCCCATCTTCTGATATCTCCACTGAACTCCCAACTAGCTGAAGGATTTCCTCGTTTTTTAAATTTTCTCATGGGATCTTTCTGAATTTTTGCATGGGATCAGCAGAGTGGACCTGAAATAAACTCATCCCATTCAAAACTGAGGGTCTTCACAGAAAATTCAGACCATGAGACAAGTGGGACAAGAACCCGGCTGTGATTGGGGGTGTGCGTCCATGTCTCAGGTGAATGAAGTGTCCTTTAAACCCAGAACGCGTACTAAATATAATTATAGAATTAGATGATCTGACATGGTCATCGGTTGTAATCAAGAGGATATAAAGTGGACCTGTCATCTACAAAGGTGTTGACAATCAGGTTCTCTTCAGGTAGGAAATGTGATTGAATCTACATATTTGTTGACAAAATAACCAGAAGATTTTTTTTAATTTCACTTAGTCTTATTGGTAAGCTTCTTCCAAGTGGTCTGAACTCCCAGTGATCAATCCCTAATTGTCCATAGCATTCTGGAATTTAAATCTGGGCATTGTGGATGCGTTCATGTGCAAATTCATACTTTTCTGGTTTCTTCCACCACTGTTCCCCATCTTTTGATATTTCCACTGAGCTCCCAACAAGTTGAAGGATTTCCTCTTCTTCATTCTCCAAAGCAAGTTTCTTAGTATCTCTTGACTGGTTCCAGCCCTCTTTGTGCATTCTAGGCTCTGACTTCTTGATAAAACAAACAATATGACCGGCTCCAGTCTCACAGGCCAGTAATATTTACCTCCTCCGGGCGCTGATAACACAGGGAGCCTACTTCCAGCTCCTATATACATAAAGGTAGGAAAAATGGAGAGCGTGCCAGGTAAACATCCAGAAAAAAGAAGAGGCTTTGTCTTCATATGGTGAAAAAATATATATAAATTCTTTATCGGTCCTTCAGACAATGATAAAATACATAAAGCAGGGACGGTGAGACAAGGAGAGACTAAGCGTTTAACGCGTTTCGCACCAGGGGGTGCTTTATCAAAACCAGTATAAATAAAGTAGGTACATCTAGACATATATATACACACAAAGAATTCAATTAATATACAGTCAACATCTAATAATCGACATACCTCCAACACCTGATCCAGGCAAGGCGTGCTGTGGCATCCGTCCAAAGAGATTGCATCACGGACAAATAAGAACACGCCCACATCCTCAAACAAGGACAGTGGGTTTGCTCAGCCCGAGAGGCATGCCCCCCGGACGGAGACCACGTCACCCACCTGACAGTAGTGCCGTAAATGATACTAAGAAGAGAAACAACATACTATAACAGAAATAATGAATGGAATACATGTATTAAAGTCATAGGGAGAATAGTGTAACGTAAACAGCATTTGGCTAATATCAGACATAGAGTGACTGGGAATAATAAAGAATGATATGAGTTGACATGACATGCGAATGTTACAAAATATAGAGACACAGTCTCAACAAATCTGGACAAAATACAAATAAACTATATACATTTAAAGATAGCAAAATAAATGAGCTGTGAGCACACTGTTGAGTGACCCCATCAAGAACAGTAGGAATGGCAAACCTGGCACCGACAACCAACGGGATTCTGAGAAAATAATAATAATAATAATAATGCACATGCAATGAATACATCACATACATCAAAAAAAGATACAAATATATATACATACAAAAAAAAGTTTACAAAAAATTAAATACCAAAAAGGAAAAATAACTAAAAAATTGTTTTTGTTATTATTCTGATAATGAAATATAAACTCCAATAGTGCTGAGGGCTTATCAGGTAAAACAAGAAACATACTGTGCATTCAAACCTAAAGGTGCACGAGTCTTCAAATAAAAAATCCAAAATACTTCCTGTTGGTTTAGGAGGTTAATCAAATTACCTTCTCTAATGGGAGTTCATACTTTTTCAATCCCTCAAAATGTAAAAAAACATGTGCATCCATTACTAGATTGCAAAAAATGTTTCCCAATTGTGGACCTAGTGTCCTTAAGTTCGATACTCAAGAGATGTTCCCTTATAAGTGCCTTCAACTGACGTGTAGTTTGTCCAATATATTGTATCCCACATTTGGTACAACCAATGAGATAAATAACTGTCACGGGAGGGCTACTAGATGGGTAGCTCCTACCGGAATCAGTTCCACAAAATCACTCCTCAGGTCCAGTAAATATCCAATAGCCAAACGGGGCTATGATCAAGGCTTCCCTGCAAGCAATTCCCCCAACATAGCAGACGAGACTGGCCGTGTTGGGAAAACAAGAAGAACTGTTTATTGACACAAAACACAGGACATATATACAGGAAAACATCTTGATAACAAAAGTTGAACAAAAGAACTTCTTCACACCTACACAAAAGGACAGTACCTGGCAGCCAATCAGATGAAAGGTAGGATTAGTAGCAACCAATCCCCAGCAGGGGGCGTGCCCCACAGATCAGCAAATATATGCAAATTGGGCATTTAACTAAGCAACCAATCAGAACAGTGCTTACACTGGGGCTTGGTCTGAGTGACCAATAGGAAAACCGCCTACCTTTTGAAGAAGAGAATGAGCTCAGCAGCCAGGATAAACCTTTATTGTGAAGTGGCTGCTGAAGCTACATTCCTGGGGAAAGGGTACAAGGGATTAGGCTCGTTAACAGGGCACCATACATGTAAAACACACAGTTAGAACAGGGGAAAATAACATGGGCACTGAGGAACGGAAAAACATGGTTGTCTGGAGGGGTGCTACCGTGACAATAACGTTCTCATTACAACGTACATCCACCTACTGTAGAGGTGAAGCTATCACACCTATCAATGTAAGTGCAGCATTTACAGGTCCTGTGACCCCAAGAGAACATCCCATTCGTGGACAGCCAGGTATCAGTATTACTTGACCTTGGGAGCTTGGGAGGGTGCTAGGTGTGAGCTGACTGGCTAATGTTCGGGCTCGTTTAGGGGCAAAATTAATACCGGCATCAAGAACATCTGATAATCCAACATCTGTCCTTAAAACCGGTAAATGTTTTTTAATGATAGAACGTATCTGTCTGAATTCGGGACTGTATTGTGTGGTAAAATTGAGACTTTCACCAATTTGGTCTATTGGTGATTTTATTAGGGGTAGGCCTATCCCTAAGCAATTGTTGGCAATCACGTTTACTAGCTAAATTATATGAATGTTGAATGTCTCGTTCAGAATATCCCCTCGCTCTAAATCTATCTTAGAGATCTTTAGCTTGAACCTCAAACATTCATTGAGAGGAACAATTCCTTCTTAGATGTGTAAATTGTCTAGTGGGTACACTTCTGATAACATGTGGTGGGTGGCAGCTTTTAGCATGCAATACTGTGTTGCCCGCCACTTCTTTCCGATTTCTCTCCACACTCAATTTTAAATCCAGAAATGTAATAGCATCTAGTTAGTTATCAAAAATAAAAGGTAAGTTGAGAAAATTAGAATTGGTGTAGGTAACAAAAGCCTTAATCTCGGTAGGGGTACCCTTCCATATCATAAGTAAATCATCTATGTAGCGTCCAAAATTATATATGTTTGTCCTGAAGGGATTCGTACCGTAAAAAATGTAGTGCTCTTGTCAATATATCATATAAAGGTTTGCATATGATGGAGCGAAACACGCCGCCATAGCAGTCCCCTGTGTTTTTAGATAGTATTTACCCTAAAAAAAAAACAGTTGTGAGTGAGTAAGAATTCAATTTACTGTACTAGAAATTCAATAGTAGTAAATATATAATTGCTTCTCCCAGACGCTGATATAATTGGTCGGCCTGGTGGGTTAGTCAAGGACTTGTGGACCTTGGGCAAAAAGTAAAACACAGGCATAATAAGACTAGTTTTGTAAATATATTCTATCTCATCGATGTTCAGGACCCCCCTATAAACACCCAGATCTAAAAGTTTGGATAGTTTCTTCTGAAAGGGGGCTGTAGGGTTAGAGGGCAGGAGTCTATAAGTGTTCAAATAGGATAACTGTCTCATGGCCTGCTTGATATAGGATATCCTATTCATTACCACAACTGCCCCCTCTTTCTCTGCATTTTTAATAACAATATCCATATTGTCTGCTAACTGTTTGATTGCATCCAGTTTTATTTTACTCAGATTGTTGTGTCTGTAGGATCTCTTAGCCTTAGCGAGTTTAACAAGATCTCCCTCTACCAATTTATGATAGTTGTTAATGGCATTATTTCTACTATTAACAGGGTATAACTGGGATTGAGGTTTTAAACCAGTGCGTATGGTCACTATATCTTTGGGGGGGACCTGAAGGTCTTCTAAGGTTGAAAAAAAACAGAGATCATCAAATTGCAGGTCAGGTAGTTCTGTACTATCTATGGGTATTAGAGTCTGGGTATTGGGTGTATGTTCAGATGTGTCCCCACTAACCTGGTCAGGTGCAGTTTCATCATAAATCTGAAAATGTTTTTACAAAGTGACTTTCCTGACAAACTTGTTTACATCTATGAGAGTGGAAAACAGATTAAAATGGTTAGTAGGGGAAAATGACATTCCCAAGCTCAAAACCCTTATATGAACAGGATTTAAAGCAAAATCAGACAGATTGATAATGTTAGCATTCTGTACAGTTATGAAGTCCTCTTGTTCCAAGGCAGCACAGCCTTCCTGACTGTGCTTGATTTTCTCTTCCGTCTCCTATTTCTCCGCTTTTTTTTCTTTTGTAAGATGTCCTGCGCAACTTTAAAACTTGATTTGACTACTCTGGCACGTCTGTTTCTATCGTAGATAATCTTGCCAGTCTGCTGGTGTGTGATCCTTCACTCCCCAATATTGATGAAGTGGTAGAGTTAGGGGAAGCTGAGGACGCATAATCATTACTTGAGGTGTAAAGGTTACACGCCGGGGATCGTTCTTTGATTTTTTCAGGATTGATCCTTACTTTGAATTAGTCTGTTTTCGCTTCTTGATGTTAAATTTCTTCTTCAAGAACTTTGTTTTCCTAGTGCTGAAGTCACTACTTGACCTGTTAGAGAGTGGCCTTTCCTCCGATGTCCTCAGGTCAGAGTCATTCTCAGAGATACTTACTTCTGACCTTCTGTGAAGAAAGTAAATGTATAAAAAACTATTTGGGTCATGAATAAAATGTACAAAGCATATATGCCTTACTTGATAGTCTTTGTCATACAAAAGTGTTCTGTACAAAAGGTGTGCACACAATGCCGGGTGAGACACTTTTCAGTCTGAAAAGTGCTGGGAAACTTTCACAATTTGCAGCACATACAAAGATTGGTCAGGAGCAATCATTGTTTCTTTTGTATCACAGCAATTAACCCCCTCAAACTTTGGATATTAATTTAGAAAAGAAAAGGCCTGAATAGAAGACTACCCTATATGAAAAAAGTTCACAAGTATTCATAAATATTAATTCACATGTAAACAAAATTAGCCCTCTGACCTTCAGAAAGAGCAAACCGACCCCCCATAAAAAGCAAACCATCACCCCCCCACCACAAAGCAACCTGACCCCCCCCCCCAGACAAACCAAACGGACTCCGCCAGACACTGGGCTCTGAATTACACACTATTACTGGGCTCTGACTGGCACAATATTACTGGGCTCTGAATGGCACAATATTACTGGGCTCTGACTGGCACACTTTTACTGGGCTCTGACTGGCATACTATTACTGGGCTCTTACTGGCACAGTATTCCTGGGCTCTGACTGGCACACTATTACTGGGCTCTGAATGACGCAATATTCCTGGTATCTGACTGGCACAATATTACTGGGCTCTGACTGGCACACTATTACTGGTATCTGACTGGCACAATATTAATGGTATCTGAATGGCACAATGTTACTGGGCTCAGAATAGCACAATATTCCTGGTATATGACTGGCACAATACTACTGGGCTCTGAGTGTCACAATATTACTGGTAACTGAATGGCACAATATTACTGGTATCTGACTGGCACAATATTCCTGGTATCTATAATTGTACAATTGGACTCTTTTGTGTGGCATAATTAAGGGACTCTTTTGTGTGGCATAATTTATGGGGCTCCTGTGTGTGGCATAGTTAATAGGCCATCTAACTGGCATTACTGAGGAATCTGTTTGGCATTGTATTGGAGGAAATCCAGGGGGGTGACACCATGAGTTACCGCACCGGGTGACACCAACCCTAGTGACGCCCCTGGTATTTTATACATATGTTTTTATGTTATTGGATTTTAGTTAGTTCATACCAAAATGCTTTAGGATATGTGCAATGTTTTGAGTTGTGTATCACGATTAATACATAAAGCAAAGTAATTGATTAAATGCTACTATATTATGTATACATGGATCTGCAATTTGGTTGCTATGTAAGATAACCATTTTTCCTTTTCTTTTTTGCAGCTTTGGTTGTGTGTATGTGTATATGTATGTGTATGCATTTGTATATGTATGTATATATATGTATATATACTCTTTGTCTACAATTTTATATGCTTTCTGTTTTTTATTGTATGTATGTGTGTTTTGTATAATGATTCCCCTTATAAATATTTTGAGGGTGAAGGTCATACATATTTTGAGTGAGACTTTTGTGTATTTTTTAACAAGTTATAGCATTTTATTCCACGTCTGGAGGACGCTGACGTTTTTTCCTCATGTGATTTGGATATTGTGACTTGTTGCTATGACAACGCGTTAGTGGAAATATTTAAATACTTGGATGCCTCGTATAGACGTCACTGCCTGAAGAAGCCCCGATTGGGTGAAACGCGTTGCAGCGATTGTTAGTCATACAAGGTCCGAACCCGGAAGTCAGCTTCTGCACTGCATGCTTCTCGTCGTTGAAGAGAATCTTAATCTAGGACATTCACAGTTTTACAACGAAGAGACTGGTGATATCCCTAAGCTGTTTTTATCTTGTTTCTATGTAAGATTTAGCATTCTGGAGAGATATTAAAATTTGATTATTATATGTTACCATAACTGGCGATTTTTTGTACTTTTCGGTCCCCCTGTTCTATACCATCAACGGAACTCCTGGACAAATATCTGGTATAACATCTAGGTGTCCAGCTCACATGTGTGTGTTCCACTCCATTGTGGATAATAGGACTTGTAGTCCTCTGTGCTGTTAAAACTGAGAGCCAAGTATAGGCTCATAAATGTGTGAGTAAGGTTTTTTGCGGATTATTATTCATCCAGCCCCCTTTTCATACTGTACTACACATTATATGTTTCTTTTCTTTTTTCATATACATACATATATCGACTAAGTACACATTTTTTTCTGAGATGAGTATTTTTCTCCCTTTTTTATCACCTTTAGCGCAACATTTTTTTATTCTTTATTTGTAACCATATCTTCTTGTCTTGTTTAACACCTTCGCGACAAAGAACGTGCCAGGCACGTCCTGGGTGAAACTCCCTTAACGACAAAGGACGTGCCTGGCACGTCCTGCGGTGAATCAAGCGGTTTTTGCGATCAACAATCGCGAAAACCTCTTTAACGGTGCAGGTCTATTGCCTCGATGTCGAGGCAATAGCCAGCACCGAAATTTCTATTTTGGAGCACCCACGATCGCCCCAAGGAGCGATCGTGGGCGCCATATTGATGGAGCATGCCGCTCCGTCAATATGGCTAAGCCCTCTGCCGGTCTGAGCTTCGGAAGTGAAAGTAACTTCACTTCCGTCGCTCTGAATATGCTACTTGACTGCCCCTAGTGGTAGTTAAGTAGCATTGCAATGGAAAATATTTAAAATAAATATGTAATTAATTAAAAACAGGTTATATAGATAGATTAGCCTATAGGGTTAAAATTAAATAACTTTTAGCATAAGGGATAGGGTTAAAATTAAATTAAAATTAAAAAATATTAAGGGATATAATAAGGATTAGATTTGGGGTTAAATTTAGTGCTAGGGTTACATTTTGGGTTCGGGTTGGGGACAAAAGGTCAATATAGGAAAAAACCAAAAAACACTATTTTTGGTTTTTGCCCCATAACTCGCAAAAAAATACCGAAAAATATGGAAACATGCATATTTTTGAACTCGGGACAACATTTATAAACGATAGGGTCTTTTTTAATGATTTTATTTGTGTAAATTATATTTTAGGTCAAAGTTAGAAAAAGTAGGTTTTTTTAAATTTTTCATCATATTTTATGATTTTTTTTGTAGTAAATTATAAGATATGGTATCTAATGAAAGCCCTTCGTATGACGATAAAAACAACATACAATTTGTGTGGGTACTGTATGTGAGAAAGAAAAAAATTATAGCTAAACATAAATACCCTAGAAATGTCAAAACAGCCATTGTCACCAAGGGAAAGTCAAGGTGAAAATGTCTTGCCACTAAGGGGTTAAAACATAAATTTCAAACTCAAGGGAGTAACCAACAATGAAATTAAAAATGTGATCACTTACCATACACAATGGTACAAAACTAAACAAACAGAGCACATGATACAATAAACCTCATACCTTAGTTTGTGTCTTTTCTCAGTTTCTTCTAATTGTAGCAAAGCGGCACTGGCTGGCATCCATGACTGGGTAGGCTGGAAATCAGTAGGCAATGCCCTTTCTGTTGGTTTAGGAGCATTGGTCTTTGCAGCCTGTGTCTTTTCTTCGGTTTACGTGTGTTTTTTCTTAAGAAACCTGCTCTGTGTTCCTGCTACCTTAGGTGATTCATCCTTTCCTTTGTATAGCTCAGTTTCTTGCTCATCTGTTGAAAATGAGTTAAAATGATAACCTCTATTGGATAACTGAGCATTTGATTGCAAGCTTTAAAGTCCAAGTTGCTAGGTCTGTTCTCCAGCCTTTAATGATAGACTAAAAGAACCATTTAACACACTTGACACAGATAGTCCTCTTTAGGGATAAACCCATCAGTACATGTAATTTTAAAGGAAGACTAAACTTTGTTTTTCAAACATAGGGAAACCTAACCCCCACCCCCAAGCTAGTCACTCAAATGTCCATGAAGCAACACGTTTCAGTCCCGCTGTAGACCTTTCTCACATGGGCATTATGAAGGTACTCACAAAGCTACAAATTACCTGCCCTAGAGGGAAAACATACTGATGGATAGCATGGACCATGTAAAAATAGATGATTTTGGACTGGCATTGGAAAATATGTATCAGTGGTGGTTCTAGGGGACCCCAAGCAAAAAATCAGATGGAGGCCTATGCTGCATCTATTCACTCCTTTCTCCACCACCACCCCTGAAATGAGCCAATAATCTTGTCCAACTTCTACGATGGGCATATTGGCACATACAAACAAGGTTCAAGGGTTATTGTCTGCCATCAAATGCAAAGTTAATAGCCTGGTCAGGCAACACATTCAATATAGAAGCAATAAAGAGCTGGCTGTTGAGATTCCCCAGGATGAATGGAGAAGAGCCCTTCGGACGCTCCATAAAAGAGAAAGATCCCTGAGTTTGGTAGAACTACAGTTTAGGCTTATGAATTGGTGGTATCTGGTCCCTTACCGGTTAAATAAAATGTACCCGGATCAACCTAAAGAATGTTGGAGGTGTGGAATCCACATTGGTGATATGGAACATATATGGTGGAAGTGTGAACCTATTAGGATATTCTGGGATATTGTTGACCAGAGGATCTTTGAACTAAATGGAGAGTCAGAAATTAGATCTTATGGTACATATTTTATTAGCGGCTAAACTGGCTCTAGCAAGAAACTGGAGGTCCCCCCTTGTCCCTAGCTTGAAGCAGGTAGAAGCCCAACTGTCATATCAAATGAGGATGGAAAAAGGAATTATTAAACATCAATCTGGCTCCCCTGAAAGGAATGAGGAATGGGACCTATGGATTCAGATGATCGCCCCCATTTGAGCATTTTAATTTTAGAGCATACCTTGAGACAGCGGGAGCTGAAAGGCTCCATGATCGAAACCCCCAGGGACTGCTCCCGTGACTAGCGACCAACCCCATGTATCTGTGAAAGTTCTTAAGATTGATCCGAAGGTTGACTTAGGGGTAGGGTCAACCCCGGATCAACATATTAAAGCACAGTGTTTTGTTTTTTTGTTTCATGTTTTGTGTTATACAGAGAGAGGGAGGTTGAGAAAGAGGTTACGGGGACACCATATAATATGAGTGACTTATCCAAAGCCACTAAGGGTAAATAAGAGAAGATATAGCAAATCGGCTAAATAGTTACGCGGAATTGTTGTATAACTTTCCGGGCCGATCCTGCTAACCTTGATTACTTGCACTTTAGAGGAAATGAGCATCATCAATATTTGTCTTGTGCACTTTATGTGTTTACTGGTTGTATTCCCTGAACCATCTCTGCACATTGGATTTCTGTACTATATGTTTCTTTCTCTGTTTGTATGTTTGATGTATTTATTGGGGGGAAAGGGAAAAACTTTTTTGGAATAAAGAAATAAAGATATAAAAAAAAAAAATATATATATATATATATATATATATATATAGAAGCAATCACTTGCAGTAGAGCAGGTGGTAGTTGCTTTGCTTCCACCATGGAAGTGCTTCCTCAGAAGGGTGGCGGTTTCAGAAACTGTCCCAAGAGGCCACATACGGTAGCTCCACCACTGTTTCTAACATTCAACATAGCTGAAATCTTTGATAATATCATATTTTTTCTTAATCCTTCTAATTTTAATGTTTTTACCTTGTAGATGTCAATGATTGATGTGTGGAACAAAGTGTACAACATCTCAGAGGACTCTTCAGAAGAATCGGATATGCATCCAGAAGAACAGGAAAATGGCTTCTCGTTCGCAAGCCTGATATCCAATGAATGTCTTTGATATTGAGGGAAGAGGCTGCTTATGATTAAGCACTGTCAAGCAATAACACCCCCTTTTTCCTGTCCGTGTTTGCCTTTTCCTTATTATATTTCTTTATTGTACAAAACATTTTACTACAAAAACACTTAAAGACATCAGTGGGTAGGTATTAGATTTACACAACAAAAATACACATTTATACCACATATAAGTAGACAAACAAAACTGTGTTCGGGTGGGGGGGGGGAATCGCCTCGCGAGGGGAATGGGAAAAGAAACGATAGATCCTCACATGTCACTGACGTAATAGCTTTTGTCTCTGAATCTTATTTTGAGGCCGAACAAAGAACAGAGAACAAATTTATATCTCAGGGGCTCTCGATTGAAGGATATTCCAAGTGGACCAATCCTCTATAAATTTGGATGATGCTTTGCCATTCTCGTACATTAAGCTCTCTGCCTCCCTCTGGAAATTAACCTGGGATTTTATTTTGTTCCAGGTTGGGAGTTCCTTACTTCTCCAATATCTTGCCATCGATAGCTTACACGCCAATAAGACATGGATGGCAAGAGATCGGTTGGCTGTCTTGGCAAATTTCAGTTCTGTGTGCAAGAGCCATTCGGATAGATTTTATGTAGCCTCTGAGGGACCAAGTACCAACGGAAAGCAATTTTAAAGAATAATTCCAACAAATTAATCCCCTTCACCGCTTTCCTAGTATTGGAGACAGCCTCAAACCATTGTTCGTTGGAAATTATTATATTGAGTTCTGTCTCCCATCTAGAGAGGGCGTCAAATCTAAAAGAGTTAGGAAGGGCATCTAATAGAGTCTGAAGTTTAGAAATTTTTTTATACTTATTAACTGTTTCGACAAAAGTGTCCAGTTCTGTCTGTTCCACTATAGGGTTGGCAGCTATATAGCTCTTAATTCTGCCATATGTAAATAACTCTTGTCTTGGTAGATTATATTTTAGTTGTAGATCGTTAAATGACAACATCTGGACCCCCTGGAAAATATCACCCACCTTTAGTATATGGTTCCGAGACCATTCGCCCAATTTAAGGTCGTTAATATATAGAGATAATGTTATAAGTGGGGCCAGATAGGTAATTCCTTGTGATTTAGTAAATATAGCTTTACATTTATACATGATTTTACATATGTCCTTTATTATTGGGTTTGAGATTGATCGCTTTTTAAAAGAGGCCTGGTCTAACAAAAAGAGAAGGCTATTGTTCAGCCCTTTTAAATCTGCCTTTTCAATCTGAAACCAGATTGAAGGTGAGTCACTCGCATGCCACCAGGCCAGGTAATGGGTAAACAGACACAAATCCGCCAGTCTAAATAGGTCTGGGAATCCCAGACCACCTCGTTTTATGCCTTGTTTCAGTGTGACTTTTGCAATTCTGGGTCTCTTAGCTCCCCATACATATAAAGAAAACAAGAGACTCAGTTGGGTCAGATGGGTATTGGGGACTTTTAAGGGGATGGTATGCATACAATACAAGACCTTGGGGAGGACATACACTTTAATGATCTGAATCCGCCCCATCCATGACAACTCTAAGCCCCTCCAACGCGAAAATAGGTCTCTTAGTTCCTGTATCAGACACTCAAAATTATATGAGATAGTTTGTCTTAAATCATGTTTAATTTTTATACCCAGATAATTTAGTACAGTATTAGACCAGTTTATATAGCCTATCTTTTGTAGTTCTTTAAGTTGAGATGTGGAGAGATGGAATGTCAAAGTCTGTGTCTTAGAAATGTTTATTTTATAGTTTGAATAAGTGCTAAAGATGTTAATCTGGTTATAACCTCAGGGATCGAAGTTTCCGGGGAGGTTAGGGAGAGGACAACATCGTCTGCATGTAGAGCTATCTTGCAAGATGTTCTATTTCCTTCTATCCCTTTAATTTGTATAGAGCCTCTGATAAGGGCCGCCAGTGGCTCCATCCTAAGAGCATAAAGTAGGGGGCGCCAAAGGGCACCCCTGTCTCGTCCAATTCTTGATCTGAAAAAACTCAGAATCCAAGAAGGGGGCTGAGATCTTAGCACTTGGTGTTGAGTATAGAGCCAGAGCGTAGATTTTAAACAGGCCACCGATACCAAAAGCTTCAAGAGTTGTTGATAGGTAGGGCCAGCTTACTCGATCAACAACACAATTTTAGAGCAAGGGACTCAATTTTCAGCCCGTAAAACAAAGACCTTAAGATCTTGGCTATCACATAGCCACTACCAAGACAGAAATAGCAAACAACAAATAAATAGCAATTGGCTCCGGTGTACTGGTATGTTTAGGTGCGGTGGTAGATGTCTTAGTTGTCACTATGTCCATCAAGCAAACTCTTATATCTCTACAGTGACAGGGGATACCTTCCAAATGAAACAATATATTAATTGCAACACGTCATTTGTTATCTACCTGATTACATGCCAAAAATGTAAATTGCAGTATGTGGGACGTACCATTAGGCCGCTTAAGGAGAGAGTGAGGGAACATCTTAATGACATTGCCACCAACAATCCCAAATCAACAGTTAACAAACATTTCCAACAATGTAGTGGTGGAAATAAAGTCAATTTCTCTTTCCAGGGTATTGAGAAAATAAATAATCCCATCAGAGGAGGGAACAAACAAAACACCCTTAACAAAAGAGAGATGTTTTGGATTTTCAAACTCCAAACACGACAACCAAAGGGAATTAATTTGGAGTGGGATCTTAACCACATTTTCAGACATTAGATTACATTTATCTGAGCAACACTAGGCTCTTTGGATGTCAGTTTGTGTCATCTATTCTAAATATTTTTTCTTTTGTCTTTGCTTTGTTCCCTCACTCTCCCCTGGCGGACCCAGCTGAGTCACACCAATTCCCTCTAATGTTACCATTTTAACATATTTCAAAAACAGTTAGCCTTCTTTTACATACAATTTGTGTTCTGCAACTAAATCTTCTCTGCTGCATCTTGCCCTTAAAGCAACATATACTCTGTTAGTTGTACATGTCCTGTTCCTAGTATTTTGTAATGGTTTTAACTTACCTGCACCTTTAAGGGTTCACCACCTTGTTTTAATCACTTAAGCACTTAACAGTGTATAAATAGGGGGACACACCTCCAAATGGTTATGCCTTGAGAAAGCGCCCTGTTTTGGCGCGAAACGCGTAGGCTTGTTATTTTTCTCACCGGGTAGGAGCACTGCATTGCCTTAGCTGCTTCATGTTCCAGTAAACCACGTTTTGCAGCATATCCCGTGTCTGGTCATTTTTTGCTTCTTCCGGAGCCTCTGCTACTCACCTTTAAACTCCGTTTTCTCCTTTGTTGTTGTTTGCCCGACGGAAGCGCCGGGACAGCAGTAAGGCTCCTTGGCATCACAAAGGATTTCCTCAGTTTTCTTAAAAGTCTCAAGTCACAGGGACCGGACCTTCGTTTTCGCTTACTCGATCAAAGGCCTTTTCTGCATCGAGTGCCATAAACACATAAGGAATTTTTTGGTGTTTTACTTTATGGATTAAATTCAAAATCCGCCTGATGTTGTCCTCTCCCGACCTCCCCGATATGAACCCTGTCTGATCTATGTGAATAAGATCAGAGATCACATAGCCCAGCCTATCTGACCACCTAGACCTGGCAGCATATCTCGGACCCACCTTCATCTGAAGATGCAGTGGAGCATGGTCAGACCATGTTATACTACCTATGTTACTACTTATCACATTCTGAAGAAGACAAGCTCTAGTAAAAAAATAATCGATTCGAGAGTATGAGTTATGAGCGTTGGAGAAGAATGTAAAATCCCTCTCTTGAGGATTTTAAAGTCTCCATATGTCAAAAAGCTCATTCCTCAAGATAAAATTAGAAAATGCTTGTGCCGCCAGCTTAATCTTCTGGTGTATCTTTCTGCCCAGTGGTAATTTTTTATCAATATTTGGGTCGAGAATGCAGGTTATGTCACCCCCCAATATAAGGATACCTTTTTCTATGCACTCCAATCTATCCATTAGATTATTAAAAAATCCAATAGTCCCAGCTGAAGGAGCGTAAACATTAACCAAAGTATATGGTGCGTATTTTTACATACCAAAATACAGAAGCGAGCATTAGGGTCAGATTCAAATTGAATTAATTCAAATTTGATAGATCCAGCGAATATAGTCGCGACACCCCTCTTTTTTTTTTATCTATCATAGAGGACTCAAACATGTAGGGATATTTCCAGTATTTCCATAACCTCTCACTATCTTGTCTCCAATGGGACTCCTGCACAAAGCAGATCTCTATTTTGTTTTGTAATAATAAGTCGTAAAGATTTGCACGTTTTTTTTTTCAGGTTCTCACCCTATTGAGTGTGCTTTGACGTGGCAGGGTATCATTCCGGAGGAGGAGCATGTGACGGACGCACGCACCTAGCACGCTCCTGCCCGCCAAGATGGTCCAGCTGACTGGAGCAAGTACCCCGCGTTGACAAATTATATTCCAGCAAAATTTGTTGTGAATGTTGAGGGAACATGTATAATATTTCTAATACCAGCTTAATTGGTATGCACTGGGCACGCAGGGAAGGCAAAGGAAAGAGAAAAAACGGTTGAAGAGAGATTAAAGGTGATACTGTAAGTTAAAATTTCTCTTAGTTAGCTATAATTAACCGCAGACAGGTTTAAAGTTGCCCCCCCCCCCCCACGACATGAGCAATTAATACCCCTGGATATAACTACTAGGAGAGCAACCATTTGAATTAAATTGTAAGAATTGTAAGAATTGAAATGGAACATTCAAAAGTAATCTAAATATTCTCTTTTTTTTTTGTATTCTTTTTTTTTTCTTTCTTTTTGTGTCTTCTGCCCAGTGCGTGCTAACTTTTATGTTGAATCGTATGTTCCAGATTTTGAATTGATATCTTAAAGTTCTAATACAAATAAAAACAATAAATGTAAAAAAAAAAAAAAGATTTGCACGTTTTTGAGGAGAGTTGAGGCCCTGAGAATTTAAAGAAACACATCTAACCGGCATCTCTTATTTCTATGTTGATTCTGACACCGAGACAAAGGTCCCACCCATACACATCCTAGAGACAGCACCCCCAACCGAACACAGATACAAACAACATATAACATATTCCCATTCCGTAATCTGTGATGAGATAAAACTCCACTGAACGGATAAGCCCTACAAACATTGTAGGAAACAATCAAGTGTCCAAAAATCTGGATAGGAGCTAAGGGTGAGAGATAATAGGTTTTCTGAGGGAAGAAGGAAGAGAAAAAGAAAAAAAAAGGGGGGAAACTGTAAATACATCCAAATTTGAATATTTCCCTGTATAGTGCTATGAGTTCCGAAAGATGCATATGGTAGTTTATAGGGGAGAAGAAATGTAGGGGATAAACGCTAGCATATCCATTCATATTATGTCTCCTTTCTTGGGTACATCGATATAGAGTTTAAATGAGACACACGTATACTGGATTCATATAGTTATATATCCTCATATCTAAGCTTCAAGAGAGTCGGCAGAAAGGGAGTATTAGACAGTCGTCTAGATGTTCGAGATGTATCTTTTTATTCTCTTTTTTCCCCCTTCTTCCCTCCTTTCTCCCTCTCTCCTCCTCTCCAGTTAACAATAGAGAGTTAGTATTCCAGAGGATATAACCTATCTCCTCAGATCGTCTTTGCAATTATCCCTCTACGCGTATATATCAATATACAAATACATCAGCAAATTTAATCAGTATAGCAGCATACACTTATATTTATATCTTCTCCCCGAGAGTAATGTGTAGTAATGCATAGCCTCAAAACCAACCATACAGCTAGTAATTAAGTATGTCCTGGTTGTTAATATGTTGAACGAATATAGCAGCATGCATTCCATTCACATTTCCCCACGGGGATAGCACATAACAAAGACATCACCAGATAAAAAATGTAAAAAAGGAATCTTTTACCAGGAAAAAAGGAGAAATAAATAGGAAAAATAAGTTGCATATTAGATTAGTTTGAGAGATAAAAAAAAAAGGAAAAAATAACAGTTACATATCTAATTATATTACTAGTTGAAGAGATTGATATGACGTATGTGTAGTGAGTTCATATAACAGAATATGCTCGTATCTAAACTTCCAAACAGACAGAGAGTATTAAGTAATCAAATATAATAAAAAGTGTTAGCTTCCCAAGGTTCCAAAAATGGTTGTTAAATGTGAATAGTGTTTCTGATCAAGAGTGCAAAAAAAAAAAGAAGGTGAACTCTAGCTTAATTACTTCTGTACCTAGGATAAAGTATCCTAGATATCACAGAGTGCTTATTATAGTGGTCCTAAAAGGGGAGTAAAAAGTGCATTCCAACTTAATTAAATTTGAATATTGTGGATATCAAAATTGTATATTACCATAGCCCTATAAAGGAAGGGGAATTAAGTTCTCATAAAGTGTAGAAATACCGCAAATCGTATAAAATTTTTAACAAGTATGTGCAAAATGAGTTTGTTTCGTGCTTAATTAGTTTAAAAAAAAAAAAAATCTGTTTTATCAATTATAACAGTGTGCATATAAGTGAGTGAATTCTAGTTACTTTAATTACTTTTCGCATATTAAACTAAGGTGCTATAATTTAAACAAATATTTCTTTACATATATCTCTTCCTATCCTAGTTTTAAGATACCTCTCAGCCTGCATCTGTCTTAATTATTAGCATGTTGAGTCAAAATAGCAATGTGTATTCATGTCTATATTTTCCAACAGCCGCCTTTAAAAAAAAGGCCTTCCTTTCTTCAATCCCTCCTTCCAAGATATCCCTCTCTCAGGGTCTTCTTCCTCGGTATTAATAGGTCCTCATGCCATTATTCGCAGTTAATCTTTACGAGGCAATTCCCATAAGTGTAGAAACTCTTTAACTTGAATCAGGGTGTTGGCAATATGGTTTTTCCCTTGTTAGTAAATTAAAATTTTAGTCGGAAAGCCCCATTTGTATGGTATCCCAAAGTCCCGAAGTGATTTCGTGACCAGTTGGAATTCTTTTCTTTGCAACCTGGTTGTTTGGGAAATGTCTGAATATAGGGACAGTGATGCAAATTTAGGGTCTTTCGGTAGATTTTGCCTCGTGTGTTCTATTAATAATTCCTTAAGTCTGGCATTGTGAAAGCATACTATCACATCTCTAGGTATTTCAGAGGGGAGGTTTGGCGGTCTCGGTAGTCTATGGAACCTTTCAAAGGGAAGTTTCCCTATTATTTCAGGGTCCAAGGAGGTTTTCAAGTATTCAATAAGGAATGATTCCAAATCTTTAATCCCTACAGATTCTGGGATCCCTCGGATTTTAAGGTTTCAGCGTCGGGAACGATCTTCCATTTCTGTAGTCTTAGTTTTTAAAGAGGTAATATCCTGTTTAAGGACCTCATTTTGTTTTCTTATTCCTTTCATATCTTCTGAATATAAGTATCTGAATCAGATTTTATTTTGGCATAGAGATTATCTAATGCCATATTAAGTGAGGATTGGGATACTGGTGTATGGAGTTCCAATACAGTGTCTTATGCCTTAACATTCAGTGTTGACTGATTCACTGCCTTGTTTGGGTTTTGAGCCGATTTCGGGGAATAAAAGTTTGAAATCCCTTTAGGCTTGTTTTTATCTTTCTCATGCTCCTTTTCTCTGTGCTTTGGTGGCATTATGAAAAAAAAATGTCCTTTCTTTTTCTTCCCCCTCTCCTCTCCTTCTTTCCCCTCTCTCCTTTCTCCTTTCTTTCTGTTATAGAGGTAAGGGAAACCTACATATGGTATCCAGATAACAATTAGGTCCTTTTTCCCCCTTTCCTTCCCCCTCCTTCTCTTCTCCTCTCCCTTCTTTTTTTTCCTTTTTATTATATGGCCCACTAGCCAAGTCTGATATCTGCTCAATATCCCAGTTTCAAGTCCAAGTGTATATATATAGCTACCAACCGCTTACCAATATACACACAATAATATTTGTATATATATTTAAAGATAGCTAGTCAACCTTCTGATAAATCAACAGTTTAAGTCAGCGGGTGAACATGCACTTTGTATACTCATCTGTATCAGCCTGTTAGCCCGAGGCGCTGTTCAACATACCCGACCCACGGGCAGGGAGAACAGTTCCTTAGAGGCTGGAGAAGAGGGGATCCAGGCATGCAGCAAAAAAACAAGAAGAGGATGTCTCAATCGGGATCACCGGGCGCGGCTCTCCAACAGACTCAAACCACGCTCCGCACCAGAGAAATGACTGAGCCGACTCTCCGACTAAAGACTCAGCACAGACCGAGGAAGAAAGACCAGGGACACGGCAATTGAAAAATAAAATAAAAAAAAAACATCGAGGTCTGCATTCGAGATGTAATAGGACCGCAGCGTACGGGAACAATGGGAACAGCGGACAGTCTACCGTTATATGAATCCACAAGCAAAGGTGTAGAGCTTTCCTGAATTGCCTCCCTTTGAAGATCAGACACGAGATGGGGACACCATAGTCTCAGCCCTCAGCTCCTCCGATCACAGGACACGCCTCACGCATGCACCACCGTCATCACCTGCTTCTTGCCAAACCGTGTTTGACTTTTTTGACTTTTATTTGATTTCATGGTCTATGGATTATTACGGCTGGCAGCTGGCGATTCAATAGCAAAAAAAGCCGAAGTCATCCAGAATAAAATAAATAAATAAACTAATACCATATTTTTTAAAATTTTAAAATCGCCCACCCCCCAAGGCTAGTGGACTGTCGCTAGCTCCATAAAAAAGGAAGAGGAAAAGATTCCTTCTATCAAGAAATGGGAGAAAGGTTTGAAAACAGATTAATGAAGGGTAGAACGGATCAGAATCATTAATCAAGTAAACAAAACCATACATTGTTTGAATCTAAGGGAGACCCATTTTAAGGTTCTTAACAGGTGGTACTTAGTGCCAAGTAGGATCTCAAAAATATCACCAGGAGAACCGAATAATTGCTGGAGATGTGGGGTCCCAGAGGGAAATTTTGTACATATATTTTGGCAGTTCCGTTATTTAATGAATTCTGCAGTGAAGACTAAGGGCAGTTGAATAAGTTGACGTGAATGAGTGTGCCATTGACGGCAGAGATCGCCCTCCTCCATTTAAACTTGGAAAGAATAAATAATCCTATTAGGGCCGGGGTCCGCATATATTGATAGCAGCAAAACGATAGATCACACAGAACTGGAAAACAGATAACAACATTACATGGGAGATGGTTAGACAACAAGCACGCCAACAATGTATACTGGAGAGGGGGGTTGCAGTACGGAGTAGTTCCAAGTACTAATCATAGGAAATTTGGGATGCCTGGGTAAAGAGACTTGACAGAGATTGAGTTGTTGTTTTTTTAGGCTAATATGTGATAACGTTTATCTTCAGGCGTTACCCCATATCCACAGGCTAAATATGTGTTTGAGTTTTTTTGAGGCTCTTCCCAATAGACCTCCCGGGTGGGCCAAAAGCACCTACCTGGCCCAAGTATGGGGGACGAGTCACTCAGAAGCTTGGGCAGTGGAAATCACTGCCCAGTGATGGAAATAGTTACTTAATCCTATAGGGTTGGCAAGTTTTACTGTTAAAAATCCAGAACATTTCTTGCTTATTGAGCATGTTCTGTTTGTTACCTATTCTACTGGGGAGGGTAACTTTGATACCTTGAAAACAAAAATATGATTTATTACCTCCACTGCATAGTTGAAAATGTTTATTGGTGGTGGAGGTTTTTTCATTAGTAGAGATGTCATTAAGATGTTCATTCATCCTCTCCTATAGGGGTCTAGTGGGATGACCAACATATTGCAATCTGCATTTCTTGCAGGTCACTAGATAAATCACAAATGACATACTACAATTTAAAAAATGTGTTATCTTAAAAATGTCACCAGTGACTGTAGACTGAAAATTAAGCAGTTTGTTTAACATAACTGCAATATAGACACCTGCCTCCACCTTTGTACATGCCAATGCTGCTAAACAAATTGCCCATTTGTTCTTTGTCATTAACTTGATTTTAAAATGACTTGGGGACAAGAAAGTTGTCAAAGGTTTGGTTTTCCCTGCCACGATTTGCTATTAGAGCCCATTAGTAGCCACAGACCACACAATAAAATATACCACCCTTCAAAACCCATCTGCCTTTAATCCAGTTACGATTAGGGGTAGCTAGAGAAAACATTCCAGGACCTTGAGGAAAGGGATCTAGAGGAGCTGGCAAAGACACAAGCTGCAACCATCTGACAAAATCCCCCAATTGCCCAAATAGACAAAACAAAGAAAACAAAGTGACAGTGTGCTTTTGTGCTAGAAATAAAGTGCACTATATTTCAGGGGAATATGTTCGATTTTCTTAAACATACAAAAGTAAAAACAACACACAGTTTCTTCAGTGTAGTAAGTCTAAAATATATGTGGATAGTGTGGTATGATTCCATTATTTGTACTAACACTCCCTCAAAGGATAAGCAGTATAGATGGTGGTCTTTTTCCATGGTAAGATGTCCTCTCAGTCACCTCGGAATAATTAGAAGCATAACAATGTAAGCAAAAAAAGTACAATATTTATTTGATAAAATAGATAAAATACCTTACACTTAGGTATTGAGCAGAAAACTGTAGATCAAAAATCAGGTTTGCCAAGTCTCATTCCTACAGAAGCTGTTGTTTACGCGTTTCACCTCTCAACAGAGGCTTTCTCAGGACTAGAGTTGAGCGGACACCTGGATGTTCGGCGGGGTCGAACTTGACCCCGAACCTTATAATGTTAGGGGGGACCTAATGACCCCCGGTCCCCACCCATTGCTGGCGGGTGGGAACCCTATAATAATAATGAGGGGGGACCTAATGTCCCCCCCCGGTCCCCACCCATTTCCGGCTGGTGGGGACCCTATAATAATAATGAGGGGGGACCTAATGTCCCCCCCCCCCGGGCCCCACCCATTCCCGGCGGGTGGGGACCCTATAATAATAATGAGGGGGGACTTAATGTCCCCCCCTGTCCCCACCCTTTTCCGGCTGGTGGGGACCCTATAATAATAATGAGGGGGGACTTAATGTCCCCCCCTGTCCCCACCCATTGCCGGCAGGTGGGGACCCTATAACAATAGTGAGGGGGGGACCTAGTGTCAATGGGTGGGGACCGGGGGGGGAGGCCTTATTTTACTAGTGACTGGGCAGCAATAGCTGTCCAGTCACTTGTAATTTAAAATTTGTTTAGGCGATATGAATCGCCGAACCCTGAACTCCAACCCGGATATACAGTGGAATGTCCGTGTTCGGGTCCGGGTTCCAAAAATCTTAATATTCGGTACGAACCCAAACTTTGCAGTTCAGGTTCGCTCAACTCTACTCAGGACGTGACGGCATCAGCGGGATTTGAAACTTATATGCAGAGAACATTGCACATAACAGTGGAAACCGTCCAATAGAAAGTTCGGAATGAATTATCTTGTATTTCCGTTTCACTTCCGATATTGAAGCATGTAGCATCACGTCACATCCAACTGGATATCCAATGGTTGGACTCTATAGTTGCTTGACTTCCGGTGCTTGAAATATGTTGCGTCACGTCCCATCTGGCTGACTATCCGATACTCAAACTCTGATAACGAAAATAGACGGTCAGAATCGGCTGTTCCCTTGTGTATTGTGTCGAAAAAAAGTCTGAAAAAACATTTTCTTCAGTTGGCATTCGTATTTACTTACAGAAAACAATATAATACAAGGAAGAAATAATGTTATATCCATAAAAAAAAGTTTTTTTTAAAAGAGTATATGTATAATCATATATAGACAAATCTTACCCAGCATAGCTTTGAGTGACCTTTTAGTACAATTCTGATTTTTTTTAGATATATGGTATTATCAATTAACATCAATTTTTAATACATTCCCTAAAATACACAAAGACACACTGAAAACCACCACAGTAGGCCCATTGTGGCTGAAACCAATTCCATTTTCCAACCAGTGGCAGTATTTTTAGATAAAATTCTTGCCCCCTTGGTACCCACACAGATATCCTTCTATAAAGATACCAATTATTTTCTGGAAATACTACCAAAGTGTCATTTAGGAATACTACCCTAAATGACATTTTGCAATATACACTGGTGTATTGGAATGGTGAAGATTAGTAAATGCTCTATCTAAATTAATACCAGATATGGTATCAATTGGTGTCTAACACTTTACAGTTTGGTTCCCACGGTTACACATAACAATAGAAGCCAAATGAGCATTACCTCAACAACAAATTTATAAATGGAAATAATATAACAATACAACGATTATATTATTCCATAAGGTATTATTTGAGTTATATTCAATAACTTAATAACAGAATATCCACACACTTGAATAGGTTAAGGCATAACAAAGTTTAATGATAACTCTACAATATCTACTATAGGTTATACAAATAAACAATGCTAAAATACTCAATCTATTAATAGAAACAAGAATAGTTAACTCTATTCAAGTAAAAGAAAGTAAAATAAAATATAAATGCTGATACTTAGATGTTACGGTGCCAGGAGAACTCAGGTGGAAGGACTGGCTTCAGCAGCAGCTTCTCCATTGTTGGAGCTTCAGGAGAGTTCTGAAATCTCTTTAACTGTGTATCTCTTTTAACATGAAGCCCTTGTTGGTACAGCTTTCCCATAGTAACCATGGTCAGGTGACCAAACTGTCAGACTCCATGTTGTTTACAGTCCAGTCTTGAACAATAGCCAGTATGTTTACCTGGAAACATTGTTGCTTAGACCACCAGTCACCTGCATATACCCCACACATATAGACCAATATTTATATATATATATATATGTATAAGATCAACAAACTAGCATAAATAAAATGCGTGTCTATAACACTCCACCTCTGGTCAAATACCACAGACATCACTACTATAATACTCTAAATGTTGTTAACTATTTTTTAAATTAATAAAGCTACACATATAACAGTATAAAAACCATATGACCACAGCTACTAAACAGTCCATGAACAATCGTGTTCCCAAATAATCCCAAACTCCCAAGCCACCCAAAAGCCGGTATGCACTTTTCCCACATGGTAGAAAGTCTGGTAAAATCATGGTTAAAGTCTTCTGCATTGTTAATGAGGTAGCTGCAGCACTTCTTTGCTGACCATTGTCAGTCTTCCCTCTTGGTGGCTAACACACCAAGGCCTAGATGCAAGGTTACAACTCTTGTGTGCACAAAGGTGTTGGAGGACCATTGGTTCCGCTCGCTCAAACTGCCACCAGTCAGCTGGAAGGAAAGAAAATAGATTTAATATCACAGCATAATAATACAACCTTAGTATCATCAGGTCCATCTGATATTATTTCGACCTTCTGCCTCTGTTGCTTGCTAGATCTGGGTAGCACCCACACTTTGGTCCCTATCTGAATCAGCTAGCTCTGGTCCCTTGTAACTTACACTGTTTGAGTTACCCAGATGGCTATCTCCCCCAACACAGTACACGCACACAGCTCACCACCTTCACCTCACGCCAAATACTCACATGCATTCACAAGGTTCCAGGTCAATCAGACAAGGGGACTGTCACAAACAAACACTCACCACCCCATGAAACCTGCTTAACACTCTAACATGTAATACAACCCAACATCCCACACTAGAATCTTTGTGGGCAGTACTGTAAAAAGGAAAAATTGAAAACCCATTCCCACCCACAGTCTATCACTACTGGGGACTGTACTCAAATGTGCTCTCCTGAAAACTCTTTGCACCACTCTATCAACCTAGAGGCTTTAGGGTGATAGGCTAGGCACCACAATATGCTTAGTGGTAGCCCGATAACATAAGCACTACTGTCCATAGATAACAAGTTCTTGTCTCTGGTTCTTCTTTGAATTCTTTTTACAGTGTTCTTGCTGCATTCTCTGCAAGCCACAACGCTTCAGAATAGTTTTCCACAACAATGCAGCAATTCAATCCACCTCTTGGTCTTCGGCCTCCACAGTTCACCTGCCAAGTCTGCCCAACTTTATTCTTTAGGGCTACTTGGTATGGCCAACTTTCTTGACAGGTGGAATCAGCTGCTCATCCTCTTTCTCTTCTGAGTGAGTTCACCTCTTCTGTGACCCATATTTTTGACTAGGGTGCCAGCTTGCAACTGCAGGAGTGCAGAAAGACAATGTGCTGTGTCATTGGCAATCTTGCTTGATGCTTTCTTCTTTGTCTGTATCTTCATATTCTTCTTGCACTGTGTTCAGGTAGACGGTTTATTTCTGGACACTGATGTCTGTCCAGGCTTGTCAAGGCTCAATCAGTGCTGGGAGTATCTCTTCTGTTTCTTTAGAGACACCAAAGTCTTCAGGATACACTGACTCACAACCCCGTTCACTGTCTTGATGCACTACCTGGATGTATATGATATCTTCTCCCAGGCAAAGCTAGCTTATTAGTGCATTTCTGGTGCAAGGAGAATTAACGAGAGAGCATTCACTGATTCAATCCTAGCTTGCCACGTGTCTGCCTGTTTCCCCTTCATCTGCATTGATGGTACTCAGAACCGCAGTGCTCACTGGTGGCACTACTGCATCCACCTCCTGGTAGTCAGCAGCCAACCCAGAATCATGTGACTATTAAAACGGGCAAGACAGACGTGTTAATAGAGCTCACAGCGGGTTGAATATCTATCTCTTCTGTCTTTCAGGCTATTGGTTCTGCACATAGCAAACCAGCATAGCTGAGGAAGAAACTTTACCAGGTTTTACATGTTCCCTTATGTGGCTTTTACTAGGTAATCATGAAAACAAACACTCCTCTCTAAATGTTTCTGTATTGTCCAGCGTCAAGAAATTAATCCCTGATATCTGGCTAGTAAATTGGGAAAGAGTTAAAACACTTGTGAGGACTACATCAGTGGATGGACCACACAAGCACTTTACACAGACATTCAAGTCAAAACCCTACTGGACAATGGGATCCCTCATTAGAGCCCTCCCACCCCAGGTCGGTTAAACACACAAATACCTACTGGACAATGGGATCCCTCATTAGAGCCCTCGCACCCCTGGTCAGTTTATACACAAATACTTACTGTACAATGGAGTCCCTCATCAAATCCCTCCCATCCCAGGTCAGTTTGTACACACAAATACATACTGGACAATGGGGTCCCACATTAGAGCCCTCCCACCCCAGGTCGGTTAAACGACATCGAGGCAATAGACCAGCACCCTTTAAGCAGTTTTTCCGATCGTTGATCGCGAAAACCGTTTGTTTCACCACAGGACGTGCCAGGCACGTCCATTGTCGGGAACAGAGTTCCTGGCAGGACATGCCTGACACGTCCATTGTCGCAAAGGTGTTAACTGGATTGTGTCTGTGTTTATATGCATCCTACATACTGCCGGGCTGCACTTTGCATGGTCTTTCTGCAGCATGTGGAACAAATATGTGTCCCTGGAAACATGGCTGATGTTGGCAAATATGCGAGACGTCAAAGGTAGTCAATTGGGAAGAGGTTTTTGGGTGGGAGAGGGGAAAGGTGGGAAGGATATTTGGCCTGCAGATGACAAATTTTTAAGTCTGTATTCTTGAGTAATAATGTGGTCTAAAATGGTCAAATGCAAAAACAAGACATGAATAGCAGCCCCACAACCTGTCTTACAAACTCAGTTCTTCAAAAGTCAGACTTTCGTTAAAAGGCATTTCATGGTGTTAACTTAGCAGGAAATCCTTATCAAAGTAATTATGTGTGTGTTTTTACCTCCTTTGTGTCCTCCAGTGTGGTATAGTGGTATATTTCACTTTCTAGAGAGCTCAGCGTTGAGAGGTATTGCTGCCGAGCCATGTCCACAAAGCTCTGGGTCTAGGGTTGCCACCTGGCCGGTATTTTACTGGCAGGCCGGTAAATTATTGGCATCATGCCAATGTTAAGTCTATGGAGACAGTACCAAGGCCGGTATTTTTCTGAAGAAAAGGTGGCAACCCTATCTGGGTCAGTTGGAGCTGCCGCTTTAACATATCATTTAGGGCCAGAGCCATTGGGTTGTATGAGGTCAGGGCTGGAAAAATGGTCAGGGCTGAAATACTAAAATAAATATATTAGTAGTCTATGTATACCATTGCACACTGATATTGATGGTTTTTAAGTAAGGTTAGATCAATTAGTGTAATATTGTGTTTTAGAAGATTCTGGTTCTGCATTATTGTTGGTTACTCTGATACACTAGGATTGTGTGGCTAGAAGTCACTACATTGCTCACAGTAAAGTCGGCATTGATAGATTGTGTGTGTATGGTATGTTTGTTTACTCAGCCACTGCCTTTGTTTTGCAACCTATAGTTATTAGGCCTGTTACTGTTTTGTTTGTTCTGACTAATAATAGGTTGTTGTTTATTGGAGTATTGGGCTCAATTAATGTACTCTTATTTTTGTGTGTTATTTCTATATTAGTGTGTGTTAATACATTTTAATATTTTGTTACCGTATGCTTTATTTCATATATATAGTAGTTTAAGTGTATGTCATATTATCGCCTTGTAAAACGAACTTGGGAGATACTGTTTTTATCATCTTAGAATGCTTTCATACATCACAGACAGGGCCGGACTGGCCCACCGGGATACCGGGAAAAATCCCAGTGGGCCGCCTGCCCCGGTGCCGCCTTTCCCGGTTAAAGTGACTAGGCGGCGGCCGCCACTTTAATAAATTCGGCTGCTGCAACAACCGGCGGCAGCAGGTGAATTTCTTAAAGCGGCGACGGCCACCGAATTGCTTATAGTGGCAGTGGGCCCGTTTACTTACCTGCTTCCTTGCTGCTCTGCAGGTCCTTGGCTGTGAGGGAAGCGTTGTGTGCTCCCCTCCAGCTGCGCAGATCAATAAAGTTTGTTTAAACTTTTTTTCTTCCAACAAACTTTATTGAATCCGCGCGGCTAGAGGGGAGCGCACAATGCTTCCCTCACAGCCACGGACCTGCACCGGGGGACAGCAGCAACGAGGTAAGTACTGAGATCTGGGGAAGGAGGGAGGAGGGTGTCAAAACGAGCATACTGAGGGGAAAAATCCTGGCATCTTGAGGGTCAAAATCCTTGCTTATTAAATGGCAATATCCTGGCATATTAATTGGCAATACCCTGGCATATTAATTGGCATTATCCTGGCAAATTAAGTGGCTTTATCCTGGCATATTAAGTGGCTATACCCTGGCATATTAATTGGCTATATCCTGGCATATTAATTGGCAATACCCTGGCATATTAATTGGCAATATCCTGGCATATTAATTGGCATTATCCTGGCATATTAAATGGCAATATCCAGGCATACTAAGTGGCAATATCCTGGCATATTAAGTGGCAATATCCTGGCATATTAAGTGGCAATAGAGGGGCAAAATCCTGGCACTACAGGGGGGATGGGTTGAAAGACACTACTGAGGGGATGGGGTGAAAGACACTACTGGGGGGATGGGGTGAAAGACACTACAGGGGGAAGGGGGGGAATAAGAGACAATACAGGGGAAGGGGGAGAAAGACACTACAGGGGGAAGGGGGGAAGAAAGACACTACAGGGAAAAGGGAGGGAAGAGAGACACTACAGGGGGAAGGGGGGGAGAGAGACACTACAGAAAGGACAGAGAGAGAGACGCTACAGAAAGGACAGAGAGAGACGCTACAGAAAGGACAGAGAGAGACGCTACAGATATGTGAGAGAGAGAGAGACGCTACAGATATGCGAGAGAGACGGTACAGAAATGCGAGAGTGAGAGACGCTACCGAAATGCGAGAGAGAGAGAGACGCTACCGAAATGCGAGAGAGAGAGATGCTACAGAAATGAGAGAGAGACAATACAGAAATATGTATTATATTATGCTATGGGGCTGGTTTAAAATTTTTATGCTATGGGGCTGGTATACAAATTATTTTCCAGGGCTGGTTTTTGTTCCCAGTCCGGCCCTGATCACAGATCAAACTATTTAAAGGACAATGAAAAATAGTTCTTTCTACAGGCTCTCTCGAGTTGACAGCTAATCACAGCGTGATCTGCATAGTTAAGGTCGCCTCTGTTGATTCCATGCAAATGAGACTCTCTCTGCACTATTAGAGAGAGCCGGACACCAGCCAGTCCTGCCTGCTTCCCATGGAGCATTGCAGAAACTGGTATGCACTGTAAAACATACTTGTGAGTGTATCCTTGAAAGAAGCATGGGTTAAAAAAAACTGTTTAGTTGGCCTTTAATTATACAGGACTGTAAAACAGAACTGTGAACAGGTTAAACCTATTTTTCCAAGAGAGTAACAGGAACCTCCATTTAAAAGGCTCATCTTGGCATTTGTTTTCTCATCTGGTGAATGTATAAAATGATATGCCATGATACGGATTCATCTTAGAACCTCTATGATATAAAAGGCATAGTAGGAAATACAACAAATATACTAGTAATGGATTTGCGAACCTCTGTCCACCTCCCAACAGTGTTGAGTTAGTCCACTAAATATTTTAGTCATAGTTTTAGTCAACTGCATGTTTTCATTGACTAAAACTAAACAATAAATAAAAAAACTAAAATAGGACTAAAATTCATTGCAATTTCCGTCAACTGACTAAAATGTTAGGGAGGGACTATTACATTTACCTATTTGGAATTATGATTCTGGTTCCCATGGATCTCTGCCACAGCCCAGTCCCCTGACTCTATCTGAAACTTGATTGGCTGAGATACAGGCTCCCTGTGTCTGTCTGCCCCCTGGAACAATGTCCTGCAAACTACAGATGAAGAGAAGACTCCTCCATTTGATTCGTCTGGTACTGTCACATGAGTGTTTGTTTCCCACTCCTATCTTCCTAGCAAGTTAACCTAATACTGTATAACAACCTTCTCAGGTCTGTTTAGTTGATCAAAATAGGGCTTGACAAACCCCAGATGCCAGGTCGCCATTGTGACCAGGACTCAGACCTGGTGCCCGGGTAATGTGAGCCCCGCTTGGTGCACTCGGATGTTTTTTTTTTCTTCTCCTTCATCCAGCAGTACACAAGGGATCATAGCGTGTGTACTGGCTGCACAGACTTCCTGCTCCATCCCTCATGCACCGTGATATAGTGCAGAGCTATATTGAGGGACTGAAAGGAAAGCTGCTCTGTTCCACCGGGCTGTAGTTAGCAGCAGCGAAGGGGGGGGGGGGGGGGAGCGAGACTTATTAATAAGTTAAAACATAAAAATAAACTGCTGCCTTGTGTGTATGTATGTGACTGACTGCATTTGTTTGTGTGTGTGTATATGTATATATATATATATATATATATATATGTGACTGACTGTATGTGTATATATGTGACCGACTGTATGAGTATATATGTGACTGACTGTATGTGTATATATGTAACTGACTGTGTGTCTGTCTTTTATAAATGATACATTGACACAATGTAATATTTAGAAGATCAGTTTATGACCTAATAAATCCAAATAAAGATATATTATTATTATGGTTATTCCATTTTATTTGCAGTTTTTAGAAGATAAGAAGATATGAAGTAAAAACTGATAAGAATGATGCTTCTTTTTCCTTAGTTTACATGATGCAGAATCTTTTTTTGGGGCTCTCGCTAAGTGGAATAGAACTGCCCCTTTAACTAGCAAATCTAAATGTAATCATAGATTACGCCGTGCTGTACTGCTGCAAAACTGTGTTCCTGGTAGTGTACAAAACAACTATTATTGATCTTGGACATTCGAAAAGAATTATCAATGGCTAAAAATCGGCCCTTTGCTGCTTTGACGTCAGCTTTTGTGAACTACATTTCTCATGATGCTCAGCCAAACAGCAGTGCCAAAGGTTAGCCATCCCTGATAGGCGCATTTACCATGTGGCCAGTAATAAGTGAATCCTGCTTCACTGGTCTGCACAGCCTTCTCCTTCATGGGCACTTTTCCATCACGTTTTTTATGATGCAGGGATTTGCTGTGGTGAGAGTAGTTGGTTTCTGATTTACGATCTTTGTCAGATGTAGTGGTGTTCAAAGAATGTTCAAAATCCTCCGAGTAAACGGAGTCAGCAGTGTTTTCATCATATCTTCCCACAGAATGCTCCGACGAGGAACTAGAAAGATCTTTGCTCACATTTTCAGAGATCTCGGAGCTCTCATTACTTTCCGTCTGCACCTCTGAAGCAGATTCCTCATCGGTGGTGGATTTCTGCTTTATGAATAATTTACCACTTTTCTTCTGCAAGGGTGTCCTGCTCGGACCATTGGAAAGCAGAAGATCTTGCTTAGCAGGTTTTTCATTTACGCTCTTCTGCGGAGAAAAACAAAACATACATAGGTAAGTAGAAGAGACATATGAAGATCACTCATGGGCCAAAGTTCTAAAAGAGGTCACAACTGAGGATTACTGTATGTTCAAGACAAAAAACACTTAAACTGCTGCAAAACACAGAATAAATGCTTAGTGCCACACCCCAAAAGGCAATAGCAATGATACCCCAGATTTGCTATCACATCTCTGTGACAACAGAGCAGTTATTGATTGACATCTACAAAACAGAAAACTAGAAATTTCATCCACAGCTCACCCGGCCACTTCCTTCCTGTCTATCTGCAGATGGAGCCAGGTCATCAAGACTCAAGATATTTAATCTGAAATCTAGGACAGAAACAGAAGTAAAATCAGCATAATACATATGGACGGAAATATAAAAAAATAAAAAAACACACAATACAATTAGCTCCTGTGTTGTTAATGTTAAGTCACATTAGGAACATTAACCAATAACATTGTATGTCATGGAATGTGCTGCTTTTACCAGAGGTCTACTGTAGGACATCTGAAGCTGAACTAAGTTAATTAAATATCAGGAAATGACCAGCTTTTAAAACAAAAAAGGGAATAGGGAGCATAGCCCTACCATTAAAGTTGTCTAAGAATCTGAAGTATTCACTTGATAGGATTACTTTCAGGAGTTGGTTTCATATAACTATTCAGTTTAAAGACTACTGCCATCTTGTGGCAATTTGGAGGAACAACAGACCAAATAAGCTGTGATCACCAGCAGTAAAATCTTTTAGTTTGTAATGGTGTTCAGTGTGTAGCTCATTTACTATCAGCACAGATTTATTTAATATTTTTATTCAAATGAATGTTTGAATTTTTGATAAGAGGATTATAAAAGTAATGCTTTACAAACGAGAGTAGAAAGTTTCCATTTTTCAATATAATGGCAAACAACCACCACTGCTCACGTCTTCCATTCTGGAGAAGAGTTCATCAAGAGATTTGACATCACTTCTCTGAGACATTGATGTTTGGCTGCGTCTCCAAAGTCTAGCCCTGGGGGAGGAGTAACTCAGAGAGCTCCTTGCTGATGGTGATGGAGAACGGGATCTGAAGTGGGTTAAGGAGCGTGATCGATGGAACCTGGGAGTTCCATGACTTGGTGGAGAGGGAGTCCTGGAAAGAAATTGTGATGTGAGGCGGCGTGGAGAAGCCAAGCCCTTTGCTGAAGAACTATGGTGAAGGTTTCTGCGTGGAGTACCTTTGCTGGGAGGCGAGGGTGTTCTAGGTGGTTTCTGGTTTCAAGGTAAAGATGAAAGGTAAAAGTAAAAGATTTTTTAATTACGGGCACATGAAGAATAAAAGATATTAAATCAGGCACAATGAAATTTACATAAATAACTTTACAAACTGTTTTAGTAAAATATTTATTGTTATTTTCATTAAACCAAGCTTTAGTAAATGTAGCAGTAGTTAACTTATGGAGATAAGAAGTGTGGAATGAGTTCTTGTCCCACTCGTTTGATCATGGTCTGAATTTCCTGGGGATCTCTATAATAAACTCATCCCATGCAAAACTGAGGGTCTCCACAGAAAATTCAGACCATGATCATGACAAGTGGGACAAGAACCCGGCTCTGATTGGCGGTGTGCGCCCATGTCTCAGCTGAATGAAGTGTCCTTTAAACCCAAAATGAGTGCTAAATATAATTATAGAATTAGATGATCTGACATGGTCATCAGTTGTAATCAAGAGCATATAAAGTGGACCTGTCATCCACAAAGGTGTTGACAATCAGGTTCTCTTCAGGTAGCAAATGTGATTGAATCTACATGTTTGTTGAGAAAATAATCAGAAGATTTTTAAATTTCACTTAGTCTTATTGGTAAGCTTCTGCCAAGTGGTCTGAACTCTCAGTGATCAATCCCTAAATGTCCAGAGCATTCTGGGATTGAAAGCTGGGCATTGTGCTTATGCTCTGCAAATTCATACTTACTGGTTTCTTCCACCACTGTTCCCCGTCTTCTGATATATCCCCTGAACTCCCAAATAGCTGAAGGATTTCCTCTTCTTCACTCTCTAAAGCAAGTTTCTTAGTATCTCTTGACTGGTTCCATCCTACATATTTCTCTTTGTGTTTGTTAGGCTCTGGCTCCTTGATGTTAACTTTCCTTTTCAAGAACTTTGTTTTCCTAGTGCTGAAGTCACTACTTGACCTGTTAGAGAGTGGCCTTTCCTTGCATGTCCACAGGTCAGAGTCATTGTCAGAGATACTTACTTTTGACCTTCTGTGAAGAAAGTAAATGTATAAAAATCAATTTGGGTTATGAATAAAATGTACAAAGCATATTTGCCTTACTTGATGGTCTTTGTCATACTTACACATAGAGTGTTACGTACAAAAGGTACACAATGCAGCGTGAGCCACTTTTCAGTTTGAAAACTTTCATAATTTGTAGAACATACAAGGATTGCTCAGGACCGATCATTATTTCTTTTGCATCATAGCAATTAACCCCCTCAAACTCTGGATATTAATTTAGAAAAGAAAAGGCCTGAATATAAGACTACCCTAAATGAAAAAAGTTGTATTCATAAATAATAATTTACATGTAAACAAAATTAGCCCTCTGATCCTCAGACATAGCAACCGATCCCCTACACAAAGCAGACAGCCCCCCCCCCCCCCTTCGGCAGACAAACCGAACCATATTGCGGAGGACACTTTTGAGATGCTAATATAACACAAAGACAGTTCTACCCCCATGAGTAAATATGATTAAGGCCTTCAAGAAAAGCACATCTTATTTGTAACCATATCTTCTGGTCTTGTTTAAAATGTAAAAGGTTCAAACTCAAGGGAGTAACCTACAATGGAATTTAAAAATGTGATCACTTACCATACACAATGGTACAAAAACTGCACAAACAGAGCACACACTACAATGAACTTCATACCTTAGTATGTGTCTTCTCTCAATTTCTTCTAATCGTCTCAGTGCGGCACTGGCTGGCATCCCTGACTGGGTAGGATGGAAATCAGTAGGCAATGCCCTTTCTGTTGGTTTAGGAGGATTGGCCTTTGCAGCAAGTGTCTTTTTTTCGGCTGATGTGTGCTTTTTCTTAAGAAACCTGCTCTCTGTTTCTGCTACCTTAGGTGAGTCTCCCTTTCCTTTGTATTCTTGCTCATCTGTTGAAAAGTCACTCAGATCTGCAAACGATGGCTGAGCAAGTTTTAAAACACGTGACTTTTTGTTGAGGGCGTTCATGTATTCCTATCAAAACATATGAGGGATGTACAAAGGTCAGATGTTTAAAAACCTTATACCTATTTCCGAAACAATGTATCTGTATACTGGACATTGTCTTTAATTCATACTTCTGTGTAGTACCATTCAAAATATATGGTAAAGTCATGCTGCCTCATTCAGTCTGTCGAGCAACTGCCAGCTGCTCTTAGTAGTGTTTCTAAGTGTCAATCATTCTAACTGGGAGGAAGGAGAGTATTTGTTAACATTTGAATTCCCGTTCACCTATTTGGAAGAATGATACAGAGCACGATAGTGTTACATAAGTGGATAGATTTGTATTATTCGGCACTTTAGGGGTTAATATGCACCTGGATTATAACAGAACATATAAGGAAGACTGGAGGAGTAGGACTATAGAGTCTGAAGAAGCCTTTTAGGGCCAAAACACAGTGCGCGTATTTCCACTCATACCGGAGTGACAGGAAATTTCCCAGTATCCCGGTAGCCTGTAAATCTGGCCCTGCTTATACACAACGTTTCACTTAATCTCTAGAGGTTTTCCTTGCCAATCTGCTCATCCACAAGTGAATGCCATACTTGGAGGTGGGCATGGATATACCTTAAGTTCTTTACAGTTTTAAACTATGTGTATTTTTTTTATTAACTTTTATATAGCCATGTCCACCTAACCAGAGGTATTTAAATTCTACTTACAAATATAGAGTTTTTCTGTACATATCACCAGCACACTTGGTGTTCGATATGTGCGGCAGTCCTGCATAGATAGATCTGATCCCCAATACATATTCTGTTGATTTTTTGGGGCGTTTCATGAGGTGTCTAAACAAATCATAAGTCAGTACCTGGAGTTCATCTTCAGGCTCTTTGGGCTTTACAGGAACTCTTTTACCAGACAGCTGAGCCTGTGCTCAGGCCAGAACCGAATTTCTCATCCCCTCTGAGCATGTTCCAAGCTGTATAACAAACAGGAAAGTGTTAGGTACTAAATAAAAACAAACAAATCACAGCCCCTGGATGAGTATGATACCTCATATCAAATTCTTACTGGTTAGGAGAACAACTACAAATACTGTCTGATCATCAAGAAAACAACTCCATTAAATGTACACGTGTATACTGGTAATGTTCAGGTCACCCATATATATATCTGAACTGTCAGTGCTTACATTGCCGCGATGAAGTGGCCGTGTTGATCTTCACCGCTGACAGTTCATCGTTCAAACTACTCAGAACTGTCAGCGGTCAAGCAGCCGCAAAGAACTGTCCTAGACCACCTCCTCCACCCTAGAAAACGGCACCTCCAGGTCCACAGAGAACAGGATGCTAATGTGGAACTGTGATAAGTGGGGAAAAGAGAGAGGACTGAGCCTAAAACCTGAGAGGACGGACATTTAATTTATTCAGAGCAGTGGCAGAAATATCAGTAATAACAGCCTGAATCCTTCTCAAAATCAGCAGCCAGAATCAGCTCATCTCAGCAGCACGAGCAGGCTGTCTTATAAAATCGTGACATGGAGGTGAGAGAAAGCTGGGGACGGTGTATATATTAAACATCCAGACGCTGTCTCTCTGCTACATTTATTTATTTCTACAATAACGTTTATATCATATGTGATTTACTATTGGAAAATACTGGACTTTTTTTTTTTTTACTATTTGTGCAGCTGTTGTGAGTGCCTGTATTTTTTTCCCTAACTCTGGATGTTTTGTACCTGCACTGTGGACACCCCGTAAGCAGCACCTGACTGCATGGGGAGCTTCACATATCGCTACAAACAGGAGGGCTCATTTGATTAGTCTGGACTCTATTGATATAAATTTCTGTTCATAGTATATATTGCCTTAAAGATCAGTGTGTAGGCAGTTCTGCATTCTACAAGGTACTTAGACAACCCAAGGCTGAAATTTCACCACTACAAGTCCTATTACCCAAACTCAGAGTGGTAATGCATTGTGGCCCAAAGGCTTTAGATTGCCAGATGGTGGTCACACAGACCAAAGTTTTGGGTCGCAGAGTTAATTTCCTCTATTTGGTCAGGGGTTATTACAGGCTGTACATGTGCTAAAAATATTTGTTTATTTGTTCCCCTGGCTTAATTTTTCCACCTGAAATTTAAACTGTTTTAAAGAATTACACGGTTATAAAGACTGCAGACTTTTGCGCCCTCACCATGGGGAGCATGTCAGGAATGGAGTTTAGATTTATGCAGGGGATGGGCCCAGACCATTGCCTCACATTTTCTGATGGCTGCCCTGGTTGGCAGAGGCCCCATGGCCCCTAAAATCCATGCCTTAATCCAGCACTGCACAAGGGAATCTGCAATAATAGGGTATTAATAGCAGTTTTTACATCTGTTATTAATGCCTCATTTCTGCAAATTGCTTGTGAGTTCAGTTTTAATAAATACCCTTGTAGGAAAAATAAAATCATAAGTAAGAACATGACTTAATTACTAACTTTTGCTGCTACTTTTCCAATTACAATGTAAACTAGTCACCCTAATGTATGCAGTAAGGATAACTTTATTTTGGACAATTGAATCCCATTTACTCTAAACACCAACAGATGTTACATATTATAAACACATACCTCCCAACATTTCAAATGTCCATGTATTTTTGTGGTAGTGGCTGAAGGTGTGGCTCTGGGTTGAGCTTTATTGGAAATTGTTTAGCAATTTTATGGCTAATTGATATCTATCTATTAGACATGTGCATTCGTTTTCGGACGAATGCATTTTCGGACGAAAATAGCATTTTCGTCCATTCGTCCGAAAAACGAATAACGAAAATTTTAACTAACAAAATCCGAATGAACAAATGGTTAATAAACGAAAATCATTCGTTCATTCGTCCATTCGTCCATTCGTGCTATTGGCATTCTAAACCGAAATAGAGTCGGTTTATACAATACCAATAGCATTGTACTACATTCCATAAACCGACATGAATGACTTTCGGTTTATGGAATGCATGTAATGCTATTGGCTTCCTATAAACCGAAATTGAGTTCCCATTCATACGAATAGGTCAATTGACCTATTCGTATGAATGGGGACTCTTTCGGTTTATAGAAAGCCAATAGCATTGCATGTATTCTATAAGCCGAAAGTCTTTAAAACGAACAACGTTCGGTTTATAGAATACATGTAATGCTATTGCTGTTCAATAAGCCGAAAGTCTATAAACCGAACGTCGTTCGGTTTATAGACTTTCGGCTTATAGAACAGCAATAGCATTACATGTATTCTATAAACCGAACGTCGTTCGTTTTAAAGACTTTCGGCTTATAGAATACTATTGGCATTCTATAAACCTAACTAGAGTCCCTCCTTATTCATAAGAATTTCTTATGAATGGGGACTCGACTCTAGTTCGGTTTATAGAAAGCCAATAGTATTCTATAAGCCGAAAGTCTATAAACCGAACGACGTTCGGATTATAGAATACATTTAATGCTATTGCTGTTCTATAAGCCGAAAGTCTATAAACCGAACGACGTTCGGTTTATAGACTTTCGGTTTATGGAATGTATAATGTAATGCTATTTGCAATGGCATTACTATAAACCGAAATAGAGTCGGTTTATAGAATGCTATTGCCAATTCCATAAACCGAAATTCGTTTATTATGTCGGTTTATGTAATGGCTATATTGCTATTGGTATTCCATAAACCGACTCTATTTCGGTTTATAGAATTGCCAATAGCATGAAATGATTTGAATTTAGTATTAAAAAATAAATTGAAAAAAGTGGAGAGTTTTAACCCCTTTGTGACGCATGGTGCTTGCGTCCCAAATGACGTAAGCACCAAAACGTCACGATTTGTTCCTGGCCACTGATCACAAGGTGATCGTTAGCCAGGAACACTATGGCAGAGACCCAATCAGGGTCTTAATAGACCCTGTGGGTCCCTGCCCAAAAATTGCAAGCCCTTCGGACGTCACGCACGATTTAGAGAAATGTAGCTGGTGCTCGTTTTGAGCACCAGCTAAATTTCCCCTGTCAGACTGAGGCCATTTAAAATGGCCTCATCTGACAGGTGGGATCCCGCTGCAAGTGCCTGCAGCATGATCCGAGCCGCGATATGAGCTGTTTAACACAGGACGTACTATGCCGTCCTAACGACTTTAAGGGACTTAAAATCAGGACGGCATAGAACGTCCCAACGTCACGAATGGGTTAACGTTTGCTCTGGTCATAATCACAGCACAGGCTTGTAGGAGTTAACTGTAATTACATTAATACATGAAAAGAATATACGTAATATAGTAAAAATGTACAAAATAAAATTTATTTTGAAAAAACTAAATGAGGTCCATAAACTTGGAAGGAAACGGATCACAGTAAAAAGAAACTGTGATCAGCAAGGGAAGTGTTAATACCCCTTTTATAATCGAGGTCGTCTTATAATCTGACCTCAAATTGAGGTCAGACTATAAGACTGGGATCCAGGTCCCCAGCAGAGCTGCAGGGGACCTGGATCCCCCTCTCTAACAGCAGGGGATGTCTGCGCGATGAGCGCAGATCTCCCCTGCTTCCGCCCGGCATGACCGCCGGGACTTCTATGATGAAGCTGAGTACTTCCGGCTTCCTCATAAAAGTCCTGGCGGTCGTTCCGGGCGGCAGCAGGGGAGGTCTCGCTCATCGCTTTGTCTCCGTGTAGTAAAATGCCCACAGCCTATAAACCGAACGTTCGGTTTATAGGCTGTCGGCTTATGGAATACATGTATTCCTATTGCTATTCTATAAACCGAACGTTCGGTTTATGGTTAGAATAGCCATAGGATTACATGTATTACATAAGCCGAAAGTCTATAAACCGATCGTTCGGTTTATAGGCTTTCGGCATTTTACTACACGGAGACAAAGTCTCCATTCATAATTTTATGAATGGAGACTCTGTCTCTGTATAGTTAAATGCCGACAGCCTATAAACCGAACGACTTTCGGTTTATAGACTTTCGGCTTATGTAATACATGTAATCCTATGGCTATTCTATAAACCGAAAGTCGTTCGGTTTATAGAATAGCAATAGGATTACATGTATTCCATAAGCCGAAAGTCTATAAACCGAAAGTCGTTCGGTTAATAGACTTTCGGCTTATAGAATACAAGTTATACTATTGCCTTTCTATGAACCGAACGAGAGCCCCATTCATAAGAATTTCTTATGAATGGGGCTCTCGTTCGGTTTATAGAAAGCCAATAGTATTACATTGTATTCTATAAAACGAACGAATAATAATGAACGAAACGAAAATAATGAACGAATTTCGTCTGAAACGAATGCATTAATGAACGAAATTCGTTTTAGACGAAATGAATAACATTTTTGTCCGAATGGACGAAAACGAAACGAAAATTTTAGTTTTGCACATGTCTACTATCTATGTAATTTGATAAGTAATTTAGAACAAGAACTGAGTATTTTATTTACACAAATTAGTATAAACCCACACTTTCTGCAGTTTCTATTCACTTTATTGTGAGTTTTATTGCTGTAGAGTTCTGTTATACAGTTGTATAAACCAAAAATTCTGAGCACGCAGAAAAGAGGGACAATAGAGGAGGAAAGAGGGACTGACCCTCCTAAATAGGTAAATAGGAACACTTGGGAGGTATGTAAACATACTATAAAGTGCTAAAGTTAGATACCAATAAGCAGGAACATTCCATTAGATTATATGGGGAGTTGTTTTGTTTGCACCAGAATTGCTCCTATATATTATGACCAATGTACATGAAATATAACGATTTTCTTTGAACTCAATAGCTATCTATGCCGGAGATGAGTAACCTTTTCTGATCCAGCTTTTGTTGACTAAATTTCTCATGATACTCAGACATGACTGCAAGAGAATCATGCGAAGAAATATTTCTTTAATATTTATTAAACTTGTGGACATCATACTTCATCCTATATACATTACCTTTTCACAACGGAATCTATTATAAGTCAAAGGGCACAACAACGGTTCCAGGCAGTCCCCGCTGACGCTATTTTTCTGCAACCAAGGTAACCGTTGGCACGCGCGATTCTGATGTCATCTACAACAGCCAGCTGCACTCCAAACCTCATTTTCATTATGTCTCGCCTTCATATAGAGTTGTAGGTGGCCTTTAATGGCACAATATTACTGGCATCTGAATGGCAAGATAATACTTGCATCTGAATGGCACAATATTACTGGCATATAAATTGCACAATAATACTGGCATCTTAATGGCACAATATTACTTGCATCTTAATGGCACAATATTACAGCCATTTGAATGGCACAATAATACTGGCCTCTGAATGGCAAGATAATACTGTCATCTGAATGGCACAATATTACTGGCAAATAAATGGCACAATAATACTGGCATCTTAATAGCACAATAGTACTGGCATCTGAATGGCACAATAATACTTGCAAATGAATGGCACTATAATACTCGCATCTGAATGGTACAATATTACTGGCATCTGAATAGCAAAATAATACTGGCATCTTAATGGCACAATATTACTAGCATCTGAATGGCACAATAATACTGGCATATTAATGGGCAAATCTGCTGTGGCATATTAATGGGCACACTGTGGCATATTAATGGGCACACTGTGGCATATTTAATGGACAAACGGTGGCATATTTTAACTGCATATGTTAATGACAAAGTGGCTGTGGCATGTTAATTGGTACCTGACAGTGGCACGTTCTGTGGGGCAAAATAACATGAACTATGGGAGAAAGTGACAATGGGGCTTGTTCTGCATGGGCAGTTCAGTGGGAGAAAGTGACAATGGGGCTTGTTCTGCATGGGAAGTTCAGTGGGACAAAGTGACACTGTGGTATGTTCTGTTGGGCGTGTCTGATAGTGTGCATTTGTTACTGTGTGAATGTGTAACTTTTTGACTGTAAGTGTGTATGTATAAGTGTAAGTGTGACTGTGTAAATGTGTGTACACCACCTGAACCAGCCACCTCCTTGCAAACAGCATTTTTTTAAAAATCTGTGCGTATATGTGTGTGTCTGCGTTTGTGACAGTGTACATATTATTATGTGTCTGCATGTGCAAGTGTGTCTGTAATTGTGACTGTGTGTATATCTATAAGTGTGACTGTAGGTGTGTCTGTGTAACTGTAAGTGTGTGTGTAAATGTGTGTGTGTATTTCTGTATGTATGTGGGATTGTGTGTGTGTAAGGGTTTATGTCAGGAAAAGTAGCAGGCTGGAGCCTGATAGACATCTTCTGTGCTGGGGCAAGTCCTGTGAGTGCATTCTAAGTTCTGGAGCATGTAATGTCATCAGCTTTGCTAGGCTAAGTCCTGGGTGCTAGGGCAAGTCCTGTCAGTGCATTCTAAGTGCTGGAGCATGTGCATGTCACGTAAGTGCAATCAGCTTTCTGAGGTGCTGGGGCAAGTTTTGTGAGTGTAATCCATGCGCTTTGGCAAGTCCTGTAAGTGCAATCTGTAAGCTGGGGTAAGTCCTAGGTGCTGGGGCAAGTCCTGTGAGTGCAATATTAATTTTGGGGTAAATCCTGTGTGCTGGGGGCAAGCCCTGTGAGTGCAATCTGTATGCTGTGATACGTCCTGAGTGCTGGGGAAGGTCCTGTGAGTGCAATCTATGTGCTGGAGTAAGTCCTGGCTGGGGCAAGTCCAGTGAGTGCAACCTATGTGCTAGGGTAAGTCCTGTAAGTGCAGTCTGGGTGCTGGGGTAAATCAATATATCCACCCAGTATGTATTCAAGTTTATATCTAACACACTGCCCTGATATATACCCCATGCACTGGCAATTCCTATAACCTTGTGTACACACTGGGGCTTATGTATTGCTCTGTGCATGGGGTATATATTAGGGCACTGTGTTCGATATAACTTTGTGTACATACTGGGGATATATATTGCCCTAGGCAGGGTTTTATATCAGTTTTATCTATAAATAATACACTCTTCAAATGTGATTTGAAATGCATGATTTTCCTTTTTATGAACAAGAAAATAATGTTATGCTATGGGGCTGGTATAATGATGTTATGCTATGGGGTTGGAAAAATGATGTTATGCTATGGGGCTGGTATGCAATTATTTCCAGTGCTGGTTTTTATCCTCAGTCCGGCCCTGGCTGTACGGTGTCTACTCAGGTGCTCTGGCCGCCGCTGACAGAGTGGAGTTGAAGGTATGCAGATGAAGTGAATCAGCACTCCGAGGACACCAATATAATGAAGTAAATAATTTATTTAAGATCACATCCAAATGATATAAACACATGGAAAGGTGGGAAAAGGCGACTTGAAGGATGCTTAATCATAATGATTTATGAGAAATAATAATGAGAAAACCAAAACAAGGGCCATCAATTGGGAAGAAAACTGAAAGTATGATGAACAAGGGATGGGAAGGGTTAACTTTTTTCTTTCAGGATATTGTTTTGTTCTTTTTTTCACTTGCTGTCACTCTCCATACTTCACAATCAATATGTGAAGTACAGATAGTGTATTGGAGGCAAATTCAATATATGAAAACATTGACTTTGCCATCTAATTTGCATGTAGGGTTGCCACCTTTTCTTCAAAAAAATACCGGCCTTGGTACTGTCTCCATAGACTTAACATTGATCTGATTCCAATTTTTTACCGGCCTGCCGTTAAAATACCGGCCAGGTGGACACCCTATTTGCATCTGATCACAGTGATTGACTGATCACTGCAATCACATTGCCGCAAGCCTTCTGATTGGGTCCAGGAACTCTGCCACTTTTCCGAACATAGTCCCAAAATGTATTTTTGCAAATATATAACCTTGTCGTATCTGAAGAAACGGTTATAAATAAATCCAAACTGTAGCTACCTAGAGCTTGCACTGATTACATTTCTCAGGTCAGTGCTCATCTTTCTCTCTCTCTCTCTCTCTCTCTCTGTCTTCAGTGTTAATATGTAATTGTCTACAGCAGGTTGATCATGATCATGAACAAATAACTCCCATCAATCCTCAGTGGGTGCCAGTGTGCTCCATAACTTTGTTGCAGTTGGAGTGGTGTATATTCACAGGGATATGAGATACTTGTTCATATAAGTGTCAATACAACAGCAAAGAGATTACAATATCTGAATGTTTCAAATCAATCCCACAGCATGTGGAAGGCCATACATTATAAATAATTTATTTTATTTAGTTCCTGACAGGAAGTAGTATTATGTGTGTATGCAGGTATGCCCACAGTGCTGTCAGATTTTGTTTTGTGTAGTCAACAAGCACTATGGGAACTCACAGTTAAGATGAAAAAGGGATTGTTTTATAACTTTTATATCACTTATTTGTATTTTTAATATATTGTACATGGTTTATTTATTTTATTTTTATTTACAAATTTTTTTTTTTTTTTTACTTAAAAAAAATCTGGTTTGGATGTTGGGGGACCTGGGCAGACTGCTACTACATTCCTTACTCTCTCCCTGACCCACTATCCCTGCGGAGCAGTGAGAGACTATTGCTGTCAAAGCAGGCACTTCTGGTTGCTGTGATTGGCTGTCACAGCAATTGGATGTTTTAGTGGGGGCCTCTGCAGACATAGCTATAGTGCCATGAAGTCCCTAGTGCTTGGTACAGAGCTTAGAAGGGAACTACATAAGACAAATAGAGATAGACCAGGTCGCCCCCAAGGACAACATGAGTCGCCCCCGCAGGCAGCAGACCCGCCATCAGGGGGTGATACTGGCGTCCCAGGCCCGGGTCACGCCAGGTAAAAAAAATAAATATTTTTTAAACAAACTTTATTGATCCGCGCGGCTGGAGGGGAGTGCACAACTCTTCCCTCACAGCCACGGACCTGCACCGGGAGACAGCAGCAAGGAGGTAAGTACTGACTGAGGAGGGTGGGAAAATTGGCATATTAAATGGCAATATCCTGGCATATTGAGGGGCAAAATCCTGGCATATTAAATGGCATAATCCTGGCATATTAATTGGCATAATCCTGGCATATTGGCATTATCCTGGCATATTAATTGGCATTATCCTGGCATATTAAATGGCATAATCCTGGCATATTAATTGGCATAATCCTGGCATATTAATTGGCATAATCCTGGCATATTGGCATTATCCTGGCATATTAAATGGCATAATCCTGGCATATTGAGTGGCAAAATACTGGCATATTAAATGGCATATTGAGGGAAAAAATACTGGTATGTTAAATGGGAAAATAATGGCATATTGAGGGGCAAAATCCTGGCATATTAAATGGCAAAATACTGTCTGTGTAAGTGTATCCTGTGTAAAGGTGGCTGTGTGTGTATTTATGTGAGTGTGACAGTGTGTATAAGGGTGGCTCTGTGTGTGTGAGTCTGACAGTGTGTGTGTAAAGGTGGCTGTGTGTGTGACTGTGTATAAGGGTGTCTGTTAATGTATGTGTGTGTGACTGTGTATTTATGTGTGACTGTGTGTATGTGTGACATCATGGGAACAGTAGTAAAAACTCATTCTGCTAGCCAGCAAAAAGTCCCACGTTGCGTTTTTCCTATGAAATGTAGTGTTGTAATTGATCATCTAAAAATGTAACAACAACTGAGATTAAAGTGCTGAATATCGATATGTTTCCCTCCTTATTGTCATTGTTGCTAATTATTGTGAGAAATCATTTACGTGATTAGTGTCTTCATATAGATGAGTATTATTAATAATGTATAACTAGAGGCAAGCTGAGCAAATTTGATATTTCAGAAGAGCGTATCAAACTGGTAGCTCTTCGTATGACTCAGTACCCATGAAGTAGCTCTTTCAAAAAGGTTGGTGACCCCTGGACTAATACATCAGGTAGAGAGCCCTGCTCACAAGCTTACAATATAGAGGGCGTGGAGACAGGAGATACATGAGGAGAACAAATGAGAGAAAGATGGTGGAAGTGACAATATTTGGAAACAGTTGGAGTTGGGTGGGTTTGGCTAGAGGTTAATTAATGGGTGTTCTATTGGGATGAAGATAAAGAGGGGAGTTTTTGAAGATTAAGAATGAGGTAATGCGGGCGTGACATGACGTGATGTTGCACGCCTACGCTGGGTGGTGTGTTCCTGGTGTGGTGGAGGAAAATTCCTCGCTTGTGGATGGCCTAACGCTACCTCTTTAGCCACAAAAAAAACCTCGATGGGGAGAAGCCGAAAGGCGACAGGGGAGGAAGGACTCTGAAAAATCTCCAGTTTCGGACCGACGGCTGCCGAAGAAATGTAGCCAGACTTACCTCTATCGAGGTTGGAGCAGCGGCCAGCGGCGCGTCCGCCTGGGAGAGGAGGAGGAGGATCAGCTGTCGTTCAACTGCAGAGGACGGGGAGTGCGGTAGGAGTATCCATCTTTCTGTCCAACTTCAGATTTAACGGAGTGAGATATTAACTAACTCAACAGCTGAAAACTAACATTGCTCCCTGGTAAATATAAAAGTATCTCTGAGCTGATTCTTCTTCCTGAAAGGAGGGGGAAAAGAAGGAAGAGACAAATAGCTTGCCCACTGTTCAGGTGATTTATATGTATCATTATCAAGTTGCAATATCTACTGCTTCCTGGATTTAAGAACCGGCTACTTAGACTTCCAATCCCCATTTGGTTCTTTATGAAGGGGATTTAACACTTCAGCCCTTCTGTTTTACCTGATGTCAAACCTGCTCTTTTTCAAACATCCATATGGCAACAGCATACATAATTAAAAATTGACTATTTTTCATTAGATAGGGATTGGAAAAAAATACATTTATTTTCTACAGGAAACCTGATTATTGCAACAGAAAAAACACTTGTGGCATAATAGCGCCTAATCACCTCCCCTGGAAGAAATCGAGCACTTTGAATAAAGCCTCCATAACACGAGCCACTAGCGGGCTTGAGATTTGTCTTTTCATATCTAGAGGCTCTCACATTACGGCATTCTTTTTGGACTATTTGTCCGGATATTTCATTGTCAATTTCTCTGCAACAAAATCAGAATTAAAATTGTCTGAGTTGTTGTTACTCACCTATTGAATACTGATACTGTCGGTCCAGGTGGTTGTCCGTGTCTCTGGCAGTTTCTGCCCGACCGAAATATGCCTCCTAAAAGAGACAAAGATAAAGATAAATCTAACCAGGAGAAAAATAGACCCATTAATATGTTTTGCTCCGCTGGTGTACAATCTACAGATCGTAGGAAATCTCTGTTGGAGCATACCAAAGAAGATAATCAACCTCTCACATTACAGAACCAAACCACAGAATCGTTGATTACGACAAATCCGCTTACTAAAGATTTCATTACCGAACTAATGCAGACCAAAATCAAAGCAGACCTAGAATCTAACTTATCTCAGATAAGAACTGAGGTTTCTCAAGTTAAGGAGATCCATGAAACAAAAATACAAAATATATTACTGGATAATACAAACTTACAGCAGGTAAACAAGACTCTAGAAAGTAAGATCATACAATTAGAGCAAAAACTTACGGATTTAGAAGACCGCAGCAGGAGGAAGAATTTAAGGTATCCCGGAATCCGTCCAGAATTAACAATTGGAACAATATCTTAAGGACTTCTTTGCATCAATTATTCCAACTCAATCCCTAGGAGACCACCCTTTTGAAAGAACTCATAGAATTAAGGGATATGGCAGACAGGATACGTCAAGAGATGTCATCATATGTTTTGCAAGTTACTTTATAAAAAATCTTATTTTGACACAAGATTGAAAAATTAGTGAGAGACAAGAACCATATAAAGGTATACAAATTTTTGGTGACATCTCTGCGGCCACAAGACAGGCCAGAAGATCCTTTCGTGATATAACCCTGGTCCTCCGGAATAATAAAGTAAAATATAATTGGAACTTCCCGACTGCTCTGAATGTAACCTATGAAGGAAAGAAATTCCAGCTCAAAGACTGTAAATCGGCCGAAGAACAACTGATACTATGGGGTTTGATCAAACCGGAGCAGAATGAATCTATCTAAGAAAACGTTTTGGCAAAAACATAAGAAATAAACTTGATAACTATGTGATCTTTCAAAGGGAAGGGGACAGAAACATACATATTGTCTTGTAGATATGACAGGGAAAAGTTGGGATGTTTATTATGCTTATGTCTCAGGGGCCTAAGGGGGGGGGGGGTGGAGTGGCGGAGGAGTGGGGGCGAAGATGTGATGGATAATTTTTTTGTTGTTGTTTTTTTTTCCTTTCTCCTTTTCTTTTACCATACTAAGAAGGATTCACATTCACATTTAAACACACAAACTCACTAATGTAACAACATTATATATCTTATTTCAACATTAGTTCGGATCTGTGAGCCAGAGGTCCCCACTATCCACACAACACTTACAGCACACACTATATTGGAATGGCTCCGTAACTTATTCACTTTTTTATTATTATTATTATTTTTTTTCCTTCTTTTCTTCTCCATTCTTTCTTTACTTCTCTCCCCACATTACTGCACAATTTCACGTTATATATTGAAAGGATTAATTTGGATCTGTGAGGGTTAAAAGCCGACAGTGTGTCAAAGAAGCTGATGTCTGCAGCAGCTTCTGGAAGGCCAGATCACGCCAGTAGCATAATTGTTATTAGAATGGTCTTATCTTACTATTCCAAGGCTAGAACAGAGGTTTCTGGAACATCAACAAGTTGTCTCTGAAAGTTCTGTAATTTTCCATAAGAACGACTTTTGTAACACTATTTTACATATTACGTTTTAAGTGCATTTTCTTGTAAAACACGCCTTTCTGCATATTAGAATATTAGAATAACCAATTATATCGTAGTAACTAATGTTTTTATCTTCGTATATATACGCTTGTTTAAACAATTAAAATCAGAGTTGTTTCACAGTTGCATTGGTGTCGGTCTCAGTTATTTACTGTGAGATAGCTCTCCTGGATCCAAGGGGCAGAACCAAATTCCTTACACATATATCACACTAACTTAATAGTTTCAAACACTTGTCCCACAAGCCAATTTGTCCTTTTTTTTAATTTATTTATTTTTTTCTTCTTTCTCTCCTCCTTTTTTTCTCCCTGTTTCTTCTTTCCTCTTCTTCTTCTTTCTCTCTCCATCCCTTCCTGCCCCCGCCCTTCTTCTGCCGGTGTCCCCGGTTCCCTCTCTTATGGCTCTTACTTCCTATTTGGTTCCGAAATAAAATATGTCTTACGTACAGACCGGCCTAAAGACAAATTACGGGAGGGGAATGATACAAGAGATTGAAAGATACGCTTATTAAGATTTTCGCTTTGGATGAGCCTTTCTCACCATATTACTGGCCCGCTTTGACCTTAACTATATTCTCCCACACCGGGAACAACTTATTCCTGCTGTGGACGCAGGATTTAGAGTAAGATACAAACAAATTTGTTTGAATAACTCTCGTATACATGAAGTATGTCTGTATGTTGTGTAGAATGAATAACTGGAACGAATGGATGGATTGTTTGCTTATCGCGACATGGATGGACAACAAGACAAACCAAAGATCTTGGAATGTCCCTTAGGTTGATGTCCTTGAATGCCCAGGGACTGAACTCCCCACAAAAAAGAGGCCATCTATACAATACATTGGTAGACAACAAAATAGATATCATATTTATTCAAGAAACACACTGGACAGAATTACCAACAAGATTGTGGAGATATACCAAATACTCAAATATCTTTGTTGCCAACCTAGAAGGACATAAAAAAAGGAAAGGGGTAGCGATTATAATTTCCAGCGATCTTAAGTTTGAACTTGTCTTTTATGAACCAGACCCTAAAGGTAGATACGTGATAGTAATAGCTAAGATAAACGACATCACCTATACTTTTTTCAACATTTATGCCCCGAATCAAGCTCCAGCAACATTTCTAGACAGCGTATTAGACAAAGTTGAATCTATAAAAATTGGATCCCTCATAGTCGGAGGTGATCTTAACGCAGTAGCTGACCCAAAAGTAGACCGTAGCTCAATTGGAACAAATACTGGTCCCACTCGTATCCCTCAATCAGCCAATATTTACCAGACATTTAACAAACATCTCCTATTTGATTGCTGGAGGGTCAATAATATACTAGAAAGAGACTACACATTCTATTCCAATTCACATCAAACATATTCCCGCATAGATAATTTTTTACTTCAAGCTCAATTGTTGGATACTATCCAGAAAATAACAATAGGACCAATCACATGGTAGGATCATGCACCGGTCCTCATGGAGATCAAAAACAATCCACAATATAAAATTCAGAATAAATGGAGATTAAATGAACAGCTTCTAAATAGGAATGACATTCTCCAAAATCTTACTGATAATGCAAAAATGTTTTTAGAAACTAATGATAATACAGAAGTATCAGATATAATATTATGGGCCACGTTCAAAGCTTTTATGAGGGGTGCGATAATTAAAATAGCTACACAGGAAAAAAAAAAAAGAGGTATACCCTTAGCAGATCTATACGTTAGATTGGCAAAATTAGAGCTACTAAATAAAATATCAATAAATCCTAACACTAATAAAGAAATATAAGACATTAGAGATGAAATTAAAACAAAGGAACTAGATAAAATTAACTTTTTGATGATGAAATTAAAACAAAAATGGTATCAGACTCGGAATAAAGTGAACCAATACCTGACAAAAAAACTAAAGAATAGTAGAAAAACCAATACAATAAAAAGAATAATTACACATGGGAAACAATTTCTCACCCCCAGGGAGATCTCAAGATCCTTTGCCACATATTACAAATCACTTTACAACTTGCCAACTCAGAATAGCAACCGCGAAAAAGGGAAATAATTTCTTGATACAATCGCGCTCCCAAAAATCTCAGATGAACAAAGGGACTTTTTAAATAGGCCACTCACACTACAGCAGATTAATATAGCTATAGCTAATTTAAAAAGCCGTAAAGTCCTGGGACTAACTATCATCCATAGTGATCAGACCGGGTTCGTCGGCGGTAGGAGTGCTTCTGATAATACACGTAACATATTTAATTTGATACACATAGTAATTAACTCATCGGATTAAGACCGCCTTTGTAGCATTGGATGCGGAAAAGGCATTCGACCGAGTGAGCTGGGAATATCTAGATGAAGTTTTAAACAAATTTGGAATAACTGGGACCTTTAAGAAATACGCAATGTCTTTGTATTCAAATCCATCAGCGAAAGTTACCGCTCGGATGCTGGATTCAGAATGGTTCCCTATTAATAACGGCATGCGACAGGGTTGCCCATTAGCCCCGCTATTATATATCCTAAGTATAGAACCATTAGCCGAGTGTATTAAACAATCAATAACGATATCTGGAGTCGCAACAGCGGTAACACCCCAAAAAATATCTCTTTATGCAGACGATATTCTCCTGTGCCTGAAGAACCCAATCCGATCAATACCAGCTGTATTTAAACCAATAGAAAAATTTGGTTCTATCTCAAACTATAAAGTTAATATTAAGAAAACGCGGACCCTAACAATGTTTTGCCAAGAAACAGATTATAAAGATCTGGAATCAATGTATAGCCTCAACTGGAAATCAAAACTATAGATTATTTAGGTATACAAATTACCAACGATCTGGAGTCCATAGTGGATGAGAATTATAGATTTATAATATCTAAAATTAAAACCCAGACTAGAAAGTGGCAAGGATTAGAAGTCTCATGGCTAGAACGTATAAACGTTACAAACGCCTACATAGTCCCTAAAATAACATACTTATTTAGAATAATCCCCTTAAGAGTTAAAATTAAATATCTAACTCAGTTACAGGCTATATTGGGGAAATATATTTGGCAGGGCAAAAAACCAAGGGTTAGCCAAAAAATACTTAATAAAAAAAGTGATAAAGGAGGACTTTCATTTCCAAATGTTGTGAATTTGCATGAGTTAGTAATGCTTACACACTTTCTAGCATGGGATAAACATGTGAATAACCGTTCAACATGGTACCAAATCGAACAGACTGAAATTCTGAACTGTAATCTGTTTTCCCTCTTTTGGGCTTATAATCGTAATCTCAAAAAGCTTATAAAACTCAATTTAAACCCAATAATCAACAATATCATTACTACTATAATTAAATTCAAAAATAAGAATGCACTGAAAGATTCTCTTCTAATGTCTACTCCTATAGAGACTATACAGATTTTAATCCCCGATTTAAACCTGAATAATTGGATTCAGAAAGGCATATTAAACGTAAGCAATATAGCGGCTCAAGATTTTCCATTTAATCAGATCAGACAGACATACAACCTCTCCCAGGATGAAGTTTTTACTTATCTTAGACTAAGAGGTCTGATTAATTCTGCCAAGATAGGTGTAAACACACCCATTGAAGATTGGTTGGGGTCGCATAAAAGGCTTAAGCAAATTACTAGAACCTCAAATGTAATTTCCTACTTGTCAAAAAATTCTAAGGACCCTCCAGTCATTAAATGGGAGAACGAATTGGGAATAAGGTATTCCGAAGATGATTGGAAACAGGCAGTTGTCTACACTAAAAAAAAGCATACATTTCCTGAACCTATTGGAAACCTATCATAAGATAAAATTCAGATGGTATCTTACACCTAACAGGTTATACAAAATAAGTAAAAATAATTCCGTTGCATGTTGGCGTTGTATGTCCGACATTGGAACAATAAAACACATTTGGTGGGATTGCCCAAAGCTGGATAATATCAAAACATCCTTAAACGACTTGGTAACAGCTCTTTCTCTGGGCATAACGCCAGTTTTGCCACAATCATTTCTTTTCCACCTTCACCTATCTATGCTTATGGACCACCAAAGAAGCTTAATTATACATCTCTTTATAGCAGCAAAAATCTCTATAGCTAGGAATTGGAAAAAAAAATGGCCTATTTTCTGGACAGAGGTAATTAACCAGATTGGTTTCCAATACGCAATGGAAAAGGGCTTATATTTGAGACTAGATAAGCTGGACGAGTTTGGGAAAATTTGGGCTCCTTGGGCGAGATACACTCAGAGACCTCCAGAAGTTGGTTCACCCCCTGGGCATTACGTATAATAATACTTTGGGTCCTATCCATGTCGCGCTCTGCAGGCAATCCATAGGAATGACTGGAATATGAATGAAAGTGTAAGTATGGGTATGTTGAGATTTCTTTCTTTCCTTTCTTTTTTTTCTTTCCTTTCCTCCTTTGATTAAGCATTACTTGCAGTGCATATTTAAGTCGCAATCAGTGGAACATATTAACCAATGTAAAAGCTTTATCCAACATTCATAGGTACAATTTATATGTGATACAGAAGACGCTTGTCAGTAGATTTGTATTTATTTGTTTACTTATTTAGGGTTGTGCCTGAGAATATTTCTTGGTCCTGTCTCTCTGGTTTCCATTTTAACATCAAGAGAGAGGGACACAAGGAAATCGAGCATAAACCCATACTTGAAGAGAATTGTACTTACCTCCACTGGTTCCTGATTTTGACAAATTGTAAAGAAAGCAATAATCATTCTAATAAAGAACTATAAATAATATATAAAAAAAAGAATGAGGTAATGGTAGCTTGGGTAATGACTTGCAGGCGTGAATGGGAAGGGGTGATGCATAAGGTAGTATTGGTTGATGAGGGAGGTAATGTAGGGAGGGGCTGAGCGCAAGTAAGAATGTCACCTTACATTCAAGCAAATACAGTAAATTCACAATATAAACATTTTAGATACACATTTACAGTAAAAACCTTGTAGGTGACAGAATACCATTTATTCCAATGAAACAAAATCTATTCAATGTGTTATTTAAATAAATATACGTAAATATGTATTTTGTAAATTTGGATGTCTTGGTTTGTTTAACACGTGAAAATATGTTTCTTTATAGATCTTCTGTTACTAGTGGAAAAATAACATCAGATCTTCTATAATGCATGCTACCATTGCTGCAGTCATGTTCCCCTGTGAGCTGTGTCATGGCCACTGCGTGTGAGCAGAATAAACATTAATGTCATCGCGCACTAACCTGTTACACAAACCACACCAAAGATTTCACCAGACATACAGGACATGCTATATAAAACATTCAATTCTAACCTGTACTTTACTCTTCATACCAAATGTATACGGAACAAAGTCTACTTCAATATGGAATAAAATGTAATCAGGACATCTGTCTTGTTTTCAATAGTTCTGATGACATCACAGAGGTTTTGGTCAAGCAGCAGACTTCAAGCTTGAAGTCTTAAAAAGTGCTTTTTGTGACTGACATCCTGCACTGAGTTGTTGGCATTATACAACACAACGGAAGATGGAAGGAATGAAGATGGAAAAGAATAGTACACCACCTGTAAAGAAGAGAATATCCTTGGCCATTTGTCGGTTAACTTCACCATAAACAGCACCTGGAAAGTCACCTGTGAAGAAACATGGGGTTTGTATTTAGCACCATTCATAACCTAACCTTAACCCCTTCATGACGCATGGTGCTTGCGTCCCAAACGACTTCAAGCACCAAAACGTCATGATTGGTTCCTGGCCACCGATAACAACGGGATCAGTAGCCAGAAACACTCTCGCAGAGAAGGGTCCCTGCAAAAAAACCTGCAAGACCTCCGGACGTCAGGCGTGGAGAAATGTAGCCGGTGCTTGATTTGAGCACCGGCTACATTTCACCTGTCAGACTGAGGCCACTCAAAGTCCCAAAAAAAGTCCCACCTCCTGAATCCCAGGAGTGTTACTCTTATCCCCTACCAAATGTCGACGACAGGATATATTGAGACGGGTGGCTGGGGGCTGCTTGTGATAGCTCAATTGCAGGTCAGCACCCCTTGCTCCGTCTGAGGGTCAGTAGCTAATATTCACTGTGCACCTATATTTATACCTTCCTGCTATTTTTTTATGCCACGCACCTTAGAACGCTATTTCTACCAATCACATTAAGCAGTTCTGCATACACTCATTTTGATCTATCCATCACGCTAGTTCCAGCATCTTTTGGAATGCAAACTAAAATTGCGCCAAAATATTAACCCTATCCTTACTACACTATACCAATGACTCGGCACAATTTATGGCTTTACCTCAACCCCATGTAGCTGCCTCTCTATTCTATCTGTCAGCTTAACATTGAGTAGAGAGATCACGGAAAGACCAGGCAAGAAAAGGAAGGGAGACTAAAAGAAGAATAAGCTGACAAGTCCCTCAATAGGATATAAAACTGAGCAGACCAGAGGGGGAAAAACGTAAGAGGATTAGTACTGAAGATGGACAAAAGAAGTAGAGGTAGGAGTTGTGAAGTGGGTTTTCATCAACAGGGGAAAAAAATGACTGTCCAATGCTTACATCCATGTAGCCAGTGGTGTATCTTGGTGTTGTGCTGCCCTAGGCAGACAAAATGTGGGCACCCCCCCCCCCCACGTTGCAGACCAACGACATGCCCATTCACACCCATTACATTGCCATCACCCACATTGAAAACACATTAAATGCCCCATCACCCCCATTACATGCCACCATCACCCTCATTACATGCCCCCAACACACCCATTACATTAATTGGAAGGAGCTAGAGCTTGCTGAATGGTGGGGGAGCGAGCGAAAATGTTTGAAGCACCAGAAGTGTGCTTTAACACCCTCTGGAAAAGTGCCGCCCTAAGCGAGTGCCTTGTTTGCCTTGTGGAAGATACACTACTGCATGTAGCACATAGTTCCCAAATAGTACATTGACCAGTTTTGTTGAATAACATAATAACTGCTAATGGTAGACTAAATATTTAAAAAAATATACTTCCTTTACATTTCACTTAGGTCAGAGAAGTACATGGGAAGCCTCAGGGAAGAGAGACAGGTATGGGGGGGGGGGGGGGGGCAGAAAAAGACATTGGGAGCATGGAGGTGACAAAGAAAAAGATGGGAAGAAGGACATTGGGGGATATAAAAAATAATGGGGAGCTGGGGGCAGAAAAAAACATGGAGGGCAGAAATACATAGTGGACGGAGAAAAACATGGGGAGCATTGTGAACAGAGAAAGACTTGGGGAGCTTGAGGGGGACAGAGAAAGGCGTGGGGCAGAGAAAAAAACTCAATCAGCGTGCTGGGGCAAGTCCTGTTAGTGCAATCAGCATCTATCCAAATCGGGGCATAAAGCCGCATTCCAGAGAAATCTGCAGTTCAAGTACTCAATATAGTCAATTTCGGCACAAATTACTGCCACATTCGGTTTGGAGTGTTGGAAATCCAATGGATTTTGTGTGCACATAGGCCATAATTGGAAGTGAATTGAAACTATCAGACATCCGATCTCAGAGTTTGGGTTCCTCTTAGAGGTTGAGATTGACCTTCTCTTGCCTCATCTTGATCGCACAACAATTGCTAGTGATACCATTTTGCGAGATTGAGATGGGCCATCTGAGAGGGAATTAGTCTGTTCCAGTTTGGAGGTCGTGGTTAGTGTTAAGCTCAACCTCCAAACTCAGACTTTAGTGAATAGTCCCTCTCAAAATCACATTTCACCTCCCATTATTTTCAATTAACAGATACTGTCCAAATTCAGAGGTTGAATTTGACTTATAAAAAAGAACTAGTGTAATTTTCCCCATAGAATATAATGGAACTCACCAATCCTAGGGTAGAGGGGCGTTGAAAGCAATGACCTTCGACCTTCCCACGCAACCACCTGAAAATGTCAATATTTTAATGCTTTATATGGCGAAATGGTAGATCGAATTTGACTTTGAGACCCCACAGTCACATTCAGACACGAGCAGTTTAATAGAATTAACCCCTCTGTTAGCAGATATGAGCAGTTTCAGATAATTAACCCCTCTATTACCTAATACGAGTAGTTTTAGAGAATGAATCCTTCTATTACCAGACATGAGCATTTTGTGAGCATGAACTTCTCGGGACAGTACCTGAAGAAACAAGACTGTCCTGGCAAATTTGGGACTGCTGGCAACTATAACATGAACAAACTACATAAATGACATGGCTAACATGCTCATAAAAAATGCTGATAGCTAGCTTCTCTCTCTTTTATCTCCCACAGGCCAGGTTGGCAAGAAGGTGTGCTAGTATCAAATGGCTCTCTGTCAAAATCATCAAGAAGAGACTCCTGCTCTGACACAGGCCTATGCCACCTTCCAAACACAGGTACCAGAATGGTTGTTTTACCTCTCAAGCTATTCATTAGCAGTTAATTCTGCAGACATCTCCCAGCTGCCCGATTCTCCTGGTGGCTAGCGGGGCAATGGAGGATGTCTGCGCGATGAGCGCAGACCTCCCCTTCTGCCACCAGGCACGACCGCCGGGACTTTTATGATGAAGCCGGAAGGAAAACTATTCGCCATCGGAAACTAAGACCTCCAGCTGAGCATAAAAAGAAAGAGAAGAAAGAGGAAAAAAAAGGGGGAAATAGTCTAGAAGAAGGAATCCCCCAAGAAGGGCATACACACATAAAACCGTAATATAGGGAAAGACTCTGATCAAAGCTCTTGATCACTCTCCAAGACTAAAATATATAGTTAAAATAAGACGATAACAGCACAAAGAGAGGGGGGGAGGGGGGTTAGGGGAAAGGGAAAGAAGATAGAGGATATTAATGATGACTCACTGTACCGCGTTCTTGATCTAAACGAAAAGCTGATGGTGGGCAGAAACCGGTACATGTCTGAAATAAACAAAAAAAAAAAAAAATAGTTACATTATCCTCCCATTCAATGCAAGTCTATGATCAGAATTCTGACTTATAGACTGCATTCTGTGTCCCTGGCCCCAAAGTGAGATACAAGTGCTGTAAAGTCTCTGGGGATGGAACCCAAAAACACTATATTTCACAAAATGGCATCACCCAGTCACACTAAAATATTAAAATCTTTGGTAAAATAAACTCACATAACAAAAACAAAAGACATATGTGAAATCAACAAAGCAAAAAAAAAAAAAAAAACCCTTTTCATTTTTTGGTGGTAGTGTCCCTTTAAAAGAAAGTCTGATGTTAAGGTCATACCCATTGAAATACACCACAACATCTGCACTAGCCATGATGGCAAAGGATAATTGTATAATACACTAATTCAATTTACCGTATTTGCTTGAATTTAAGACAAGGTTTTTTTTCAGAGCAAATGCCTCTTATATTCGAGGTCGTCTTATAAGACTATAAGACTGGGATCCAGGTCCCACGCAGAGCTGCAGGGGACCTGGATCCCCCTCTCTAACAGAAGGGGGATGTCTGCGGGATGATCCCCCTGCTGCCGCCCGGCACGACGATATATTGTTTTTATCGTCATAAGAAGGGCTTTCTTTTGATACTATATTATGATATTATTTTGATAATAGAATATAATTTGATATAAAAAAAAATAATAAAATATGGCAAAGAAATGAAAAATAAATTTTCACTTTTATTTGAAAAATCGTACACTCATCTACAAGAGACAACAAAAAAACACTGCTAACTAGTTTCTAATATTTGTCCTGAGTTCAGAAATAGCCCATGTTTTATGTTTTTGTGCTTTTTTATTCATGTTACAGGGCAAGAACTATAAGTAGTGCAAAGCTATTTCAAAATCCTTTTGTTCCCAAAATTAGCGATGTGTGCATGTGTGGAAAGGAGTCAGTGTGCATGTGTGGGAAGGAGTCTGTGTGCATGTGTGGCAAGGAAACTGTGTGCATGTGTGGCAAGGAGTCTGTGCATGTATGGAAAGGAGTCTGTGTGCATGAGTGGAAAGGTGTCTGTGTGCATGTGTGGAAAGGAGTCTGTGTGCATGTGTGGCAAGGAAACTGTGTGCATGTGTGGCAAGGAGTCTGTGCATGTGTGGAAAGGAGTCTGTGTGCATGAGTGGAAAGGTGTCTGTGTGCATGTGTGGAAAGGAGTCTGTGTGCATGTGTGGCAAGGAGACTGTGCATGTGTGGAAGGGAGTCTGTGTGCATGTGTGGCAGGGAGTATGTGTGTAGGTATCTGTGTAAGGGAGTTAGTGTGTGTGTGTGTGTGTGTGTGTAGGTATCTGTGTAAGGGAGTGTGTGTGTGTGTGTGTAGGTATCTGTGTAAGGGAGTGTGTGTGTGTAGGTATCTGTGTAAGGGAGTGTGTGTGTATCTGTGTAAGGGAGTGTGTGGGTATCTGTGTAAGGGAGTGTGTGTGTGTGTGTGTGTGTGTGTATTTATCTGTGTAAGGGAGTGTGTGTGTAGGTATCTGTAAGGGAGTGTGTGTGGGTATCTGTGTAAGGGAGTGTGTGTGTGTGTGTGTGGCTATCTGTGTAAGGGAGTGTGAGTGTGTGTGTGTGTGTGTGTGTAGGTATCTGTGTAAGGGAGTGTGTACCCATCCCCCTGTGTAAGGGAGTGTGTGTGTGTGTGTGTGTGGCTATCTGTGTAAGGGAGTGTGAGTGTGTGTGTGTGTGTGTGTGTAGGTATCTGTGTAAGGGAGTGTGTGTGTGTGTAGGTATCTGTGTAAGGGAGTGTGTGTGTGGGGGTATCTGTAAGGGAGTGTGTGTGTGTAGGTATCTGTGTAAGGGAGTGTGTGTGTGGGTATCTGTGTAAGGGAGTGTGTGTGTGGGTATCTGTGTAAGGGAGTGTGTGTGGGTATCTGTGTAAGGGAGTGTGTGTGTGGCTATCTGTGTAAGGGAGTGTGTGTGTGTGTGTGTGTGTGGCTATCTGTGTAAGGGAGTGTGAGTGTGTGTGTGTGTGTGTGTGTGTGTGTAGGTATCTGTGTAAGGGAGTGTGTGTGTGTGTAGGTATCTGTGTAAGGGAGTGTGTGTGTGGGGGTATCTGTAAGGGAGTGTGTGTGTGTAGGTATCTGTGTAAGGGAGTGTGTGTGTGGGTATCTGTGTAAGGCAGTGTATGTGTGGGTATCTGTGTGTGTGTGTGTGTGTGTGTGTGTGTGTGTGTGTGTGTAGGTATATGTGTAAGGGAGTGTGTGTGTGTAGGTATCTGTGTAAGGGAGTGTATGTGTATTTATCTGTGTAAGGGAGTGTGTGTGTGGGTATCTGTGTAAGGTAGTGTGTGTGTGTGTAGGTATCTGTGTAAGGGAGTGTGTGTGGGTATCTGTGTAAGGGAGTGTGTGTGTTGCTATCTGTGTACGGGAGTGTGTGTGTGTGTGGGGTGGGTATCTGTGTAAGGGAGTGTGTGTGTGTCTGTGGGTATAAGTGTTAGGGTGTGTGTGTCTGTAGGTATCTGTGTAAGGGTGTGTGTGTGTGTGTGTATGTATCTGTAATTAATGTGAGCTTTGCTGTGTGTTTTATTGTGTACTGTAATACAGTAATGTGCAGCGTGAGTGCGTTTTATTGCTGTCAAGTCTGTGATACACTCACACACTGCACATTAATGTGAATTTTATATATATATATATATATATACTGTATATATATATATATATATATATATATATATATATATATATATATATAATGAATACGATATATTATATATAATTGTCTCTCAATGAAAAATGAATGTGGCCCATGCACACATACATTTCTTGTGAAGTGGCCCACTGAAGTAAAAACTTGGACACCCCTGCCCTAGGGTATTTCAAATGGTAGTATTGTAACACTTTCCATGCACTAATTCTACCACCAGCCTTTGTCCAATTTTAGTTTTTTTTATGGTTTTTTTTTCACATACATTGTACTTCAGGCATGCATTTACAGATCCTGTTATGTGTCAGTGCCAAACAACACCCCAATATTTGTTCGGTAACATCTCCTGAGTACAGGGATACCACCCATGTAGAAGTTGGTTAAGTTATTTGGGGGTCAAAAGGCCACATTTGAGAGGTGCGCTTTTTGGTTTTCCAACTTGGAATTTTGACATGCAGAAAACCTGTGCCCATGTTCCATTGGGACATTTTTGAAGCCAGAATGTGTATTTTACCTCACAAAACCATACATTTTTGAGAACTAGACACCATAGGGTATTTCAAATGGAAGTATTTTAACACTTTCCATGCACTAATTCTACCACCAGCCTTTGTCCAATTTTAGGTTTTTTAATGTTTTGTTTCCACATTCAGTGTACTTCGGGCATGAATTTACAGCTCCTGTTATGTGTCAGTGCCAAACAACATCTCAATATGTGTTCAGCAACATATCCTGAGTACAGGGATACCACGCATGGATAGGTTTGTTGGGTTGTTTGGGAGCTAAAAGGCCACATTTAGGGGGTGTGCATTTCCAACTTGGAATTTTGACATGTAGTCAGCCTGCGCCCATGTTCCATTTGGGACACTTTTGAAGCCTGTCAAAGAATAAAACCATATCTTTTGGAAAACTAGACATCTTAGGGTATTTAAAATAGTGGTATTTTAACACTTTTCATGTACTAATTCTACCACCAACCTATGTCAAACGTTGGGATGTCATTTTTCTTTCCACACACATTGCAGTTCAGACATGAATTTTCAGATTCTGGTATATGCCACTGCCAACGAACACCTCAATATGTGTTCAGCAACATCTCCAGAGTAGAGGGGTACCACCCATGCATAGGTTTGTTGGTTTGTTTTGGGGCTAAAAGGCAACGTTTGGGATGTGCGCATTTCCAACTTGGAATTTTGACATGTAGTCAACCTGTGTCCATGTCCTATATGGGATATATCTTTGAAGTCAGCCAATGTAATTTACCTCCACCAAACCATATATTTTTTAAAAGTAGACACCCATGACTCCTTGTGGCAAGGGCTCAGCAGCCACCAATACATCACTAGCTGAAATGAATCCATAAAAAAAGTGCAGACAGCAAAACATACTGTTGCTGTGCAAGATTACTGCTTATACAGTGATTAATGGCAGGGAAGGGGTTAATACACAGGGAATGCCTTTCATAAAACCTGACAATTTTATAAAATGTTATTTTATATCACTAATACTGATCTGTCTCTTTCCCTCACAAAAATGTAAGTGAGGAGAGGGAGGCAGATCAAAATTGGTCGGATCAATATTCACAAATATTGGTCTGACCAGGCGAGTGGTGATGCTCATCAGAGCAATCACCAAACCGCCTTTGCCACTAATTCGCTATTACTGATCGCAATGCGCTCAGACAGCTTAAATAAAAATCAAAAATATTTTTACTTCACACGTAACTCCCTAGCGAATGTGTGTAAAAAAAGATTTGTGTAAAAAAATACGCAGACAGATAAAAATTACTTTGGCGTCAATATCATTACGTAAGCAGTGATCAACGGCAAGGAAGGGGTTAATAACTCTTAAATGAACCCCTAAAAAATGCAAAAATAGCAAAAATAAATGCGCTGATGTGCAAGATCACTGCTTACGCAAGATCAATGGCAGGGAAGGGGTTAAACGCAGGGAATTGTTTTTATACATTTTTAAAAATTGTTTTATTATTAGTGTATTTATTATTTTATTGTACTTTAACTTACTTTTATTACTTTGGTCTGTCTTTCTCCCTCACTAAAAAAATGTGAGGAGAGGGAGGCAGATCCTAAGTGGTCAGATCAATATTGGTTAAATATTGATCTGACCAGGCAGTGGGGACTGACTGTCAGACATAGATTGCCTCTGTGATGAGGCAATCGTGTGACTGCCACAGAGCACAGGAAGCAGCTACTTCCTGCCTCCTGCCCTTAGAAGGGCAGCGCCATCTTGGTCACTCAGTGACCAAGATCATGCTTTTTTTGTGTGTGTTGCTGATTGCCTTGACTTGCGAGGCAAGTCAGCAACACTTACAGAGCATAGGAAGCAATTACATTAGCTTCCAATGCTCTTTTTAAATGCCGGCATTTCAATAGCTCTCCATACAGAAGCATCGTTGCAATGGCGTTTGAGCACTGAAAGCGGAAAAAATCCGCTTTCAGTGCTCATTTTGACACAGGACGGACTAGGTTAAATAAAATTAAATAATTTTTAGTAAGGGATGGGGTTAAAATTAAATAAAAATATATTAAGGGTTAGAGTTGGAGTTAAATTTAGGGTTCAGGTTGGGGTCAAAAGGTCAGTATAGGAAAAAAACAACACTATTTTTGGCTCCATAACTCAAAAAAAATACCGAAAAATATGGAATCATGCATATTTCTGAACTTGGGACAACATTTAGAAACTATTTAGACGGGGTCTTTTTAATGATTGTATTTGTGTAAATTATATTTAAGGTCAAATTTAGAAAAAGTGTTTTTTTTTTTTTTTTTACATTTTCATAATATTTTATGATTTTTTTTGTAGTAAATTATAAGATATGATGAACATAATAGCATCTTATGAAAGCCCTTCTTATGATGATAAAAACAACATATAATTTGTGTGGGTACAGTATGTGAGAGAGAAGAAAATTACAGCTAAACACAAACACCCCAGAAATGCCAAAAAAGCCATTGTCACCAAGAGAAAGTCATGGTAAAAATGTCTTGTCACTAAGGGGTTAAACAAGATGGACAAGAACTTCCTGCACAGGAGTGAAATAACACAAGATGAAACCCTGTCTTTTTTAAAACTGATTTTGGTTTTATCCGTCTGATAAGGGGAGGCATGTTGTTGTAGATTACTGGAGCCAGGAGGTATTTGTATTAAAAACTAACATTCTTTATTACTTTGAGGTGTCTAAGTGTCATCAAGTGCAGTAAAAAGTAACCATTTTCAGCAATAATATTGTAAACTGAAGTTACTGGTTTTATTTTTTATTTGCTACTTGTTGTGTTACTGGTTCTCTGTTTACAAGAACATGCAGCATCTCTACTCACACTTGTAAAAGGGGCCCGGTGTGGATAATTAAATATCGTGCAGAGAGTTAAAGATTCTGCTAAGCACTTAGTAGGTGCAAAACAATATGAGAAGCACAGTGACTATTTCCAATAACATTCTGCAGATGTTCACCAGCAACGGGCCCCATCCCTCCCTCCCTCTCGCCTGAATTTTCAAGGTGTTTTTTTTTTGTATAATTTAAAAACTGAAGCTGAAGACACCTGTTTTAAGGGAGCTGTGACAGGATCAAATACAAAGTTCTCTGTATTTCCAAAAGCATCAGGTTTCTCACAAAAGGGGTTCTGTAATGACGACGGGAATGATGAAATATCTCCATGTCAGCTGGTCCTCACGGATTCCGCTAAGTGCTGCATTTGTGAAAAGTTTTTGTGTTTGGGAAGATTTGATAGTACAGCTTTTGTTTGTATGCGAGCGTTCATTCTTTCAAACTATCTTTTGTAAACTAAAATACTAAATATTAAGGCTTGCTTGTGTCATTTCTTTGTGAATACTCTGCTTTGCTGCACACACATGCAAATATATACTTCTGTATTTATAAGTGTGAAATCAATAGCATTGTATGCTTGAATGTTAACTCTCCCTTCCCCTCCTCGGCAGTGTGAACTGCTACCCTGTACATGGCAATGCTGCAGTATTGCACTTGAGATCTCTGTTGGTTATAGTGTTAAAAAAGAGACATACTGGTGGTGTGTCCTCTTTGTAGTAGCTTAATATAGGACAGCAATGCTGTGACTTCATGATGTGCTTGCACATGGCTATATCATCATGTAACCTTCCTGCACCAACGTAATGCAGCTTTCTTATTGGATAAACCTAAAAACAGGAATAAAGACTTGTCTAATGTGCCTCTCTCTTATACATAATACACTAAAGAGTATGAGAATATTTGGTGGTGACGGAGGCTCCAATGTACAGAAGATGTAGTTCAGACATTGTTTGGCCTGTTGGGATTTCTCTTATCCCCGCAACACTGAGGATAAAGAACACATTTGCAGATCACACAGACATACTGGTATATTCCATTGGTACAAGTACACATAAGTGTGATCTCCAGTTTCAGGGGACACTTCCCAGACCAGCGCTAGACCCTTTGCCCAAACAGTGTTGGCTAAAACACATGTTAACAACATGAACAGTATTCTGAATGTGAGAATTAATGTCATATATGTACATGTTATATTTACTCCACAAACACCAAATTCAGCGCATTAATGCTTTGATGAAGAGATGCTTACAACATGGATAATTTACTATGTGCCTGTAAAAACAAAAATGTACCTGAACTTCATTTCAAAATGTGGTTAACCTACACACAGGGTCTAGTTGTGTTCATATTTTAAATTAATCCAAGGAGTTCATTTATAGTGGTGTGGCACCACCTGAGGCCAAAGCCTTAGGCTATTCTGAAAAATGCTAATGCTATTTTCCCCTGCCTCATGATGTTGTTTACATAAATAGTTAGGAATAGCACTCCACCTCATAAACCGTTCCTCAGAACTGAATAGAAAATGGAGTTTAAAATTGTCAGTTGTTATACTGTGGCCCTCCGGTTATTACAACGTGCATACTATGGTAGACATCAAGCGAACTATAGTTCAGCAACATCTGGAAATATTCCATCTGCATTCCAACCTGACAGAGTTGTGAGTTTAACCTGGAGGGATGGCAGGTCTATTGGCACAGAAGACATGACCAAGCCAAAGTTGCATAGAAATAAATCAGGTTTATAACCAAAAAATTATACAAAAATATTTCTATTTACTATCATGAATAGTTCATGAGGATATATACACACACACACACTTCAAAATAAGCCTCTGTCAGCATCGATTCTTTACTGTTGCCTTTCTCCAACTGCAATGGCCGATGTCTGCTGATTTTCCTCCCAACCGCTGTTTGAACCTCAAAGGCTTCTGGTTTTTGATATACTGTTGACACAAAACAAATTATCTGCATAAAATTCATATGAAAATAATTACAGCAACAGAAATTTTAAATCATATCAAGGTTCTTTATTTTACTGGTTGGATTTACCATATGCATAGCTTTCAACAACAATACACAGCAATCTGTAGGATTTATATACGCACAGACACAATCCAATTAAATAATTTTGGTAGGTCCTATGGGATCTCCACCCTGATTACTTAACTGGATTGTGTCTGTGTGTATATGCATCCTACATACTGCCGGGTTGCACTCTGCATGGTCTTTCTGCAGCATGTGGAACAAATATGTGTCCCCGGAAACAAGGCCGATGTTGACAACCATGTGAGCCATCAAAGGTAGGCAATGGGAAGGAGTTTTTTGGGTGGGAGAGGGGAAAGGTGGGAAGGATATTTGGCCTGCAGATGCCAAATATTTAAGTCTGTATTCTGGCGTAATAATGTGGTCTAAAATGGTGAACTGCAAAAACAAGACATGAATAGCAGCCCCACAACCTGTCTTACAAACTCAGTCAGACTTTCGTTAAAAGGCACCAGCATTTCATGGAAATCCTTATCAAAGTAATTCTGTGTGTGTTTTTACCTCCTTTGTGTCCTCCAGTGTGGTATAGTGATACATTTCACTTTCTAGGGAGCTCAGTGTTGAGAGGTACTGCTGCCGAGCCATGTCCACAAAGCTCTGGATTCGTTGGACCTGCTGCTTTAACATATCATTTAGGGCCAGAGCCATTGGGTTGTATGAGGTCAGGGCTGGAAAAAGTGTAAATACATGATTAAATTACTAGTCTCACCGGCATTGTACTCTTCTGAGTTGCATTTCTTTAACATTCATACAAAACCAATTACCGGATATATTACTCCAGTGTACACAAGCAATCTTAATGGGAACATATAGGTCTTGGTGCAGGAGATACACGGATCCAAATAGACCAATCTAAGAATGCTTTCATATATCACAGATCAAACTATTTAAAGGACAATTAAAAACAGTTCTTTCTATTGGCTCTCACGTGTTGACAGTGTCAGAGTTGACAGCCAATCACAGCAGGGGCTTGTGTGATCTGTATAGTTAAGGTCCCCTCTGCTGATCCCATGCAAAAATGAGACTCTCTCTGCACTATTAGAGAGAGCCGGGCACCAGCCAGTCCTGCCTGCTTCCCATGGAGCATTGCAGAAACTGGTAAGCACTGTAAAACATACTTGTGAGTGTATCCTTGAAAGAAGCATGGGTTAAAAAAAACTGTTTAGTTGGCCTTTAATTATACAGGAGTGAAAAACAGAAATGTGAACAGGTTAAACCTATTTTTCCAAGAGAGGAACAGGAACCTCCATTTAAAAGGCTCATCTTGGCATTTGTTTTCTCATCTGGTGAATGTATAAAATGATATGCCATGATATGGATTCATCTTTGAACCTCTATGATATAAAAGGCATAGTAGGAAAGACAACAAATATACTAGTAATGGATTTGCGAACCTCTGTCCACCTCTCAGCAGTGTTGAGTTAGTCAACCAAACATTTTAGTCATAGTTTTAGTCAACTGCATGTTTTCATTGACTAAAACTAAACAATAACTAAATAAAAAACTAAAATAGGACTAAAATTCATTGCAATTTTTGTCAACTGACTAAAATGTTAGGGAGGGACTATTACATTTACTTATTTGGAATTATGATTCTGGTTCCCATGGATCTCTGCCAAAGCCCAGTCCCCTGACTATCTGAAACTTGATTGGCTGAGATACAAGCTCCCTGTGTCTGTCCGCCCCCTGGAACAATGCCCTGCAAACTGCAGAGGAAGAGAAGACTCCTCCATTTGATTTGTCTGGTACTGTTACATGAGTGTTTGTTTCCCCTCCCCTCCCATCCTAGCAAGTTAACTTAATACTGTATAACAACCTAAAAAGGTGCGACTGTCTGCGACTACGTGTGATTGTGTTTATGTGCCGTTGTCTGGCTCCTAGATTTTTAAGCTGGCTCCTAAAACTCAGCTAAGTTTGTCAAGCCCTGGACTAAAGCTAGACTAAAACAATTCAGATGACTAAAATGACAGATACTAAAATGACATTTTAGCCAAAAGAACAGGACTAAAACTAAAATCAGTGCTCTAAATTAGTGTACCAACTGTTAGGGTAAATTTATATTTATTGTGTTAACACATAACATGAGTTAATTCAGCATTGGAAGAGTTAACTTCAGGGAAGGGTTAAACCCCCCTCCCCTATTGGAGGGAGCACATTCTTTGTCTGTGTCTATCACATAATCTACCCACATAGACAGTCAGTCTCCTTTCTATGTAATAAATATAATGATGCAAGACCTTCTATGTGTCAAGCCTAGGTTAGAGAAAAAGATGTATAGGAGAAATGACCTAGGGGTCATATCCTGTGTCTGCATCTCAGGAGTTTTGTATTTCTTAGTAGAACCATAGATATATTACTGTTAGTTAATTATATAACTATTTGCAACATGTATGTATTCTATGTCCACTCCCCTTTTCTTTGTACACCAATTATGTTACACCAGCCAACCCTTGTTGCTTCTATATAAGTGCTTGTCTTTACAATAAACTTTAGAGTTACTTAACGAACGACCTCTGTGTCAGACTTGAGTTACTCTCCGAACGCATTCGCTGATGTGTTTCCAACTCCCACCACGTGAATCCAAATAAGAGTGATACATTGCCGTATACCAGAGACTTGCTGATAGAGACCTGAGACGAATTGGTCCCTTTCACCACCAACACTGCTGGAGCACTGGCCTTCAGATTGGTATCAACATATTTGTTGGTACTTTTAGGGATGATTGTGACGGTACCCTCCAACACTGGGATTCTTGAAAAGAAAAAATGGCCTGCCTCCTCCCAAATGACTATGGACTATCTGTGTATATGATAGGTTTTAGGGGTACACGCTTTAAAGCCACCAGCAGCATCCTGTCTTCAGTACAGGAAGACTTCTAACACAGGGTGCCGAGGGCTAGCTCATTCAAGATGTCAGCTAAGTCATTGTGTTACCCAGGTTGAGATTGTCTCCTGTCCTTCACACTCAAGTTTCTCAGGAGGTGTTAAGGAATGTTATGTTACTGTTGAAATAGGTTAAATATCCAGTTCCTGGTTAATATGTGTTTAATTTTATTGTTGTCATTATGTCAAATTTCCCATTGTCTGTATGCAAGTCATTCAGTGTCCTTTTGTATCTGAGTGTATTATGGTGGTATCTGAACTTGAAACCTTTGTATTATGAAAGGTGTGAGGCACGATTTCCCAATTGTATGCCCTACTGTTATGTTGTGTTCATTATGTGCCTCAAGGTGTGGTTATGTTATATCTGTACTGTATCTACTGTATCTAATTACCTGTTTTAAATGACTATCTAGATTGTAAGCTTGCGAGCAGGGTTCTCTACCTCATGTTGTTCCCTTGTATGCGCTGTACCTAGCGCTGCATAAATTGTTGGCGCTACATAAATAAATGTTAATATAATGTAATTGTTATAATTAGTTTCTCCTGTGCCTCACCCTTAGTCATATTTGTCTGTGTATAAATATCTGTGCTGTTTTCAAATAAATGTTAATTCCTGTTCTACTCCTATACTGGTGTTGTCTGGTACTTGGAGTAAATGGCTGAGGGTCCTGTCTGATTAATTGGAGTAGCTACCTACAACACTGGTTCTGTCTGGTGGCTTGAGATGGCTATCGCAGCAAGGAAGCAGAGCTATGACGGAGATATCCAGTCAGGGAACCAGGGGATTCCTCCACAATGATGTGTTAACTTTAAACATGTCACATTCTAGGGTTTTGGAAGCTAAAATGTGCATCGTATTTGCACATCTGAGCATGCAAGCATTTTGAAACATTTGATTGTACAGATATAAGCCCCCAACGTTACCCCTATTAAAAGAAATGTGCAACAGTAACCTACATGCATGGTGCATTTAAAAAAGGTATACACACAAAGATTGCACACCCACGCATTCCAAAGTTATATTACCGTCTATTATCTCTGGACTCACAACGTGACCGGCTATCGAGACCGGCTCCATATATATGGGTGCAGCATCATGTCCAAAGCTACTACCTCCTATGGGAAATAAAAAAAAAACATAAACAACGTCAGACGCAATAGACAATAGGCCAATATGTCAAAAAACAAAACCAAACAAAATAAAAGCAGTATTTAGCAGGAATCCACAATTTAGCATTATTTAGAAAGAAGAAAGGGTTATAGATAAATGATACACTGGAAGAAAACATAACAGACGGATCAAAATTCCATGTGAAGAGAACCAATAACATATTATTACTTTTTACAAAACACTTGAAATTCATCAAAAGGAATTTTAGTAATATTAGTGACAGATTTGTGAAGAATCAAGCAACATAGATTTAAAGGGACAGTTCCACTAGCTTATTTTCTATATGTTACATGCACTTATTTTTACGTTAAATGTTGACTATTGAAAATAATTTCACAGAGGCCTCAAAATTCATTGACATCCAATAAAGAGGACTTGGGGAGAGAGAGAGAGACAGGATTGTAGCTATAGCTACAGAGATAACGGTTATTCCATTTTATTTGCAGTTTTTAGAAGACAAGAAGATATGAAGTAAAAACTGATAAGACTGATGCTTTTTATTTGCTTAGTTTACATGATGCAGAATCTTTTTTTGGGGCTCTCGCTAAGTGGATTAGAACTGCCCCTTTAACAAGCAAATCTAAATGTAATCATAGATTATGCCGTGCTGTACTGCTGCAAAACTGCGTTCCTGGTAGTGAACAAAACAACTATTATTGATCTTGGACATTCGGAAAGAATTATCAATGGCTAAAAATCGGCCCTATGTTGCTTTGACGTCAGCTTTTGTGAACTACACTTCTCATGAAGCTCAGCCTAACAGCAGTGCCAAAGGTTAGCCTTCCCTGATCCGAACATTTACCATGTGGCCAGTAATAAGTGAATCCTGCTTCACTGGTCTGCACAGCTTTCTCCTTCATAGGCACTTTTCCATTATGTTTTTTATGATGTAGGGATTTGCTGTGGAGAGAGTTGTTGGTGTCTGATTTACGGTCTTTGTCAGATGTAGTGGTGTTAAAAGAATGTTCAAAATCCTCTGAGTAAACAGATTCAGCAGTGTTGTTATCATATCTTCCCACAGAATGCTCCGACGAGGAACTGGAAAGATCTTTGCTCACATGTTCAGAGATCTTGGAGCTCTCATTACTTTCCGTCTGTACCTCGGAAGCAGATTCCTCATCGGTGGTGGATTTCTGCTTTATGAATAATTTACCACTTTTTTTCTGCAAGGGTGTTCTGTTAGGAAGCAGGTGACCATTAGGAAGCAGAAGATCTTGCTCAGCAGGTTTTTCATTTACACTCTTCTGCGGAGAAAAACAAAACATACATGGGATAAGTATAAGAGACATATGAAGAGAGCTCATGGGGCAAAGTTCTAAAAGAGGTCACAACTGATGATTACTGTATGTTCGAGACAAAAACCACTTAAACTGCTGCAAAACACAGAATAAATGCTCAAATGCTTAGTGCCACACCCCAAAAGGCAATAGCAATGATACCCCAGATTTGCTATCACACCTCTGTGACAACAGAAAATCTTTATGTTCTCAGCAGTTATTGATTGACATCTACAAAACAGAAAACTAGAAATTTCATCCACAGCTCACCCAGCCACTTCCTTCCTGTCTATCTGCAGATGGAGACAGTTCATCGAGACTCAAGATATTTAATCTGAAATCTAGGACAGAAACAGAAGTAAAATCAGCATAATACATATGGACTGCAAAGAAAACTGGAAGAAAAAAAAAACTATAAAACACACAATAGAATTAGCTCCTGTGTTGTTAATGTTATGTCACAATAGGAACATTAACCTATAACATTGTATACAACAAAAATAGTGAAAAAGTGCGCTTTAACCAACACTTAATATACAACTAAAAAGGGATTACCCTTAATTCGGTAGCAATCCACTTGGTAAATACATGGAGGGAAAAACAGAAACAAAATAATGATAATATAGTGTAGTATTTTAGTGCAAAAACAGGGAATGTGAAAAAGTGAAAATACACTCACATATCCCTGAGCAGTATACTGCTCAGTACATCAAGCCTCATGGGAGCCCACGCAGGGTAGATGATCCAAGCGTATCCCAGAAGATGAGAGAGCAGAGGAGAGACGTAAGTAAGGGTATAAAATTTATTATAGACAAAGTATAAAAGATCTTACATTCAAAATAAACAGGATCCAGCAGGAATATGCAGAATACAATAAGTCCCAATGTCCTCAGATAGTCCCAGCAAGTCTCCTCCTCTCCACTTATTTGTGGAGAGGAGGAGACTTGCTGGGACTATCTGAGGACATTGGGACTTATTGTATTCTGCATATTCCTGCTGGATCCTGTTTATTTTGAATGTAAGATCTTTTATACTTTGTCTATAATAAATTTTATACCCTTACTTACGTCTCTCCTCTGCTCTCTCATCTTCTGGGATACGCTTGGATCATCTACCCTGCGTGGGCTCCCATGAGGCTTGATGTACTGAGCAGTATACTGCTCAGGGATATGTGAGTGTATTTTCACTTTTTCACATTCCCTGTTTTTGCACTAAAATACTACACTATATTATCATTATTTTGTTTCTGTTTTTCCCTCCATGTATTTACCAAGTGGATTGCTACCGAATTAAGGGTAATCCCTTTTTTGTTGTATATTAAGTGTTGGTTAAAGCGCACTTTTTCACTATTTTTGTTGTTTACTGTACCGAACCAGGAGTGAAACACTGGTTGATTGAGTTGCTGCTATTACTATCACATTTTGGCGCAGTGTATTTCTTGTTTTTCTCTCTATAACATTGTATGTCTGTAGGACATCTGAAGCTGAACTTAGTTAATTAAATATCAGGAAATGACTAGGTTTTGAAACAAAAAAGAGAATAGGGAGCATAACTCTACCTCTTAAAGTTGTCAAGTATCTGAAGTATGTTGGGGATGACTACATTCAGGAGTTGGTTTCATATAACTATTCAGTTTAAAGACTACTGCCATCTTGTGGCGATTTTGAGGAGCAACAGACCAAATAAGCTGTGCTCCACAGCAGTAATATCTTTTAGTTTGTAATGGTGTTCAGTGTGTAGCTCATTCACAACAGCACAGATTAAATATTTTTATTCAAATGAATGTTTGATTTTTGAGAAGAAGATTATAAAAGTAATGCTTTACAAACAAGAGTAGAAAGTTTCCATTTTTCAATATAATGGCAAATAGCCATAGTAAGTGAAAGATTTCAGAAGCACAAACCATTTGAACTTGCACTGCTCACTCTGGAGAAGGTTTCCTTAACAGATCGGACATCACCTCTCTGAGATATACGACTTGACCTGTTTGACTCTGACCTGAGGACATCAGAGGAAGGGCTACTATCTGAGACTATTACTTCTGACCTTCTGTGAAGAAAGTAAATGTATAAAAATCAATTTGGGTTATGAATAAAATGTACAAAAGCATATATGCCTTACTTGATGGTCTTTGTCATACTTACACATAGAGTGTTATGTACAAAAGGTGTGCACACAATGCAGAGTGAGACACTTTTCAGTTTGAAAACTTTTATAATTTGTAGCACATACAAGGATTGCTCAGGAGCAATCATTGTTTCTTTTGCATCATAGCAGTTAACCCCCTCAAACTCTGGATATTAATTTAGAAAAGAAAAGGCCTGAATATAAGACTACCCTATATGAAAAAAGTTTTATTCATAAATATTAATTTACATGTAAACAAAATTAGCCCTCTGACCCTCAGACATAGCAACCGACCCCCCAGAAAAAGCAATCCCCCCACAAAGCAACCTGAGCCCCCCCCCCTCCCCCGACATGTTGCATATTGCGGAGGATACCAGACACTTTTGAGATGCTAAAATAAGACAAAAACAGTTTGTTCTACCCCCATGAGTAAATATGATAAAAGCCTTCAAGAAAAGTACATCTTATTTGTAACCATAGCTTCTTGTCTTGTTTAAAATGTAAAAGGTTCAAACTCAAGGGAGTAACCTACAATGGAATTTAAAAATGTGATCACTTACCATACACAATGGGACAAAAACTACACAAACAGAGCACACGCTACAATAAACCTCATACCTTAGTTTGTGTCTTTTCTCAGTTTCTTCACTAGCTGCCATCCATGACTGGGTAGGATTGGCCTTTGCAGCCAGTATCTTTTCTTTGGCTGATGTGTGTTTTTTCTTAGGACGCCTGCTTACTGCTGAGTCGCCCTTTCCTTTGTATTCTCGCTCATCTGTTGTAAAGTCACTCAGATATGCAAATGATGGCTGAGCAAGTCTTAAAACACGTGACTTTTTGTTGAGGGCGTTCATGTATTCCTATCAAAACATATGAGGCAAGTACGAAGGTCAAATGTTTAAAAACCTTATACCTATTTCAGATACCATGTATCTGTATACTGGACATTGGTACTTCACAGAAGTATGAATTAAAGACATTCAAAAAATATGGTAAAGTCATGCTGCCTCATTGAGTCTGTCGAGCAACTGCCAGCTGCTCTTAGTAGTGTTTCTAAGTATCAATCATTCAAACTGGGAGGAAGGAAAGTATATGTTCACATTTGAATTCCCATTCACCTTTTTGGAAGAATGACAGTACAGCTAGAGAGAGGATAGTGTTACATTAATGGATAGATTTGTATTATTCAGCACTTTAGGGGTTAATATACACCTGGATTATAACAGAACATATAAGGAAGACTGGAGAAGTAGGACTATAGAGTCCGAAGAAGCCTTTTAGGGCCAAATCACAGTGCGCGTATTTCCACTCATACCGGAGTGACAGGAAATTTCCCAGAATTCATAAGAATTTCTTATAAATGGGGACTCTATTTCGGTTTATAGAATAGCAATAGCATTACATGTATTCTATAAACCGAAAGTCTATAAACCGAATGTCGTTCGGTTTATAGACTTTTGGCTTATGGAATACATGTAATGCTATTGGCTACCTATAAACCGAAATAGAGTCCCCATTCATAAGAAATTCTTATGAATGGGGACTCTATTTCGGTTTATAGAAAGCCAATAGCATTACATGTATTCCATCTGTATATCATACAATGGAATGTCCGTGTTCGGGTCCGGGAACAAAAACCGTAATGTTCGGTACAAACACGAACAGTGCGGTTCGGGTTCGCTCAACACTACTAATGATAGTACACCATAATTACCTACAAATTACCAGCATATACTCTGCTTAGTTAAGGTAATATTACTAAATCATATAACAAGGTGGATATTTCTTAATATGCCCGGTAAATGACAATGTATGTATTCTAGCTTAGGCTTTATGAATAAAAATATTAGATCATCTCTGGAGATTAGATATTACATATTTGGGTAAATAGCTAGACTATAAGAACATATGGTTCTTGGTAATATCTATATGATTTTTCCCCTGGTTTCCTACTGCAGAAAGGATGACAGATAAACACCTAGCTAAAACATATAGATTAAGTTTAATTTACCCAAATATATATACTAATTACATCTATAAAAATTGAGATTATGCTAGAAAAAAATTACCACATTTATACATTACCGGCAGAGGTTGGTTTGCAGTTGAGACTCCACTTCCACTGAAGAACTGAGTGATGGGAGATACTCCTGGGACTTAGCTCAATCCTATGTGTATGGAGATGCCTATTGTTATAGTGGACATGTGCTATTAAAAGCATCATATTCCTGAGTTCTCCCCAGAAGGAGAGAGACTCAGCCCTTTTCTAAAACATTCTCATCTCTCACCCACTAGTGGCAGCTCTCCCAAAATCAGTCCCCCCCAGGTCTTTTCAGGTCTCCCTTCTACACCTCCAGTATCCACCTATCAACCAAACCTTATCTCAGCTTCACACCATGTTCTCTGTAACTTCTAGCCAATTAAAAGTGAATGGGTGTGTTTAATTTAAATGAGATGATGTCATGATTTATATACCTGGATTGTGAAATATAATGCAAGACAATCTATATTTTCAAATGTATAAAAGTGTTAATACAGTTTCAAATTAGAGTAAACATTCTTATCAATATCATTCCTCACTAGATTAAAACTTATAATAAAATGTATACCACACTAATAAAACAATAAAAGCAATATTCTAATTAATATGTAGGATTAATCATACTTTACATATTTATTAGTGAAGGTGTGATATAATTATATATTTTAATGGGCAATTTGAATCAACTAAGTGTGTTTATAAAAGCCCTTATTAGATTCTTCACATCTAATATCCAAATAATTTCAGTCTGTGTCTTCAGTTTCTGTCAGTTTGGGTGGGCTAGCAAGTTGCAGAGAACCCCCCTTCTCCTCTTGTTTGTATGGACACAGCTGGTACAATGAAATGTGGCTAGAGTCAGAAACCTTCCACTAACAATGACCCCTTATCTATTCCCACCTCAGCCAATTTTATCAGTACAATATTTGGTTTCAGATAACATAGTTAGGAATGTGGAAGAATTTCTTTTATCCTCAGGGACACAGAATAAGATTTGAACACACAGAAGGATGTCCAAAAACTGACAATTGGAGGCTGCTGGCATCCATCTTGTTATCCTTGGCTTCTGCTTTATTCATATGTTCCAGTCTCGAGATTACTGTTCAATACCTCTGACAAAGTCCTATTATCCAAACTCAAAGTGGTAATGCATTGTAGCCCAAAGGCTTTAGATTGCCAGATAGTGGTCACACAGACCAAAGTTTTGGGTCCCAGAGGCATGCTCAAACCCCTGCTTTTGAGCACGTCACTTTGTCATTATTACAGCATTTCTACTCATTTAATTTCCTCTAATTGGTCAGACGTTATTACAGGCCGTACATAACATATTTTTTTTATTTGTTCCCCTGGCTTAATTTTTCCACCTAAAATTTACACTGTTTTATAGAACTACACTGTTATACAGACTGCAGACTTTTGCGCCGTCACCATGGGGAGCATGTCTAGCGTTTTCCTTCAAAAATACTGGCCGTAGATGTGGGTGGAGCCACAACTGGGCAGGGCTACAACACACACAGGGAGAGTAGCGCACACACACAGTGACAGTCTCACGCGCACACACACAAGTGACAGTAGCACATACACACGGTGACAGTCTCACATACATACACACAGTGACAGAAGCACATGAAGCACATACACACAGTGACAGCAGCACACACATACAGTGACAGTCTCACATACATACACACAGTAACACTAGAACATACACACAGTGACAGTAGCACACACATACACACAGTAACACTAGCACATACACACAGTGACAGTAGCACACACACGCACACAAACCAGTAATTTAGAGGCTTTTTTTTCATTCAAATTTTATTGGCTAAATTGCGACAAAATTACATATAAAAATAAAATATAACATACATAGAGGCTTTTTTTTATTGTTAGCAAAAAGAACAAACAACGGACTCTTCTCTTAATGTGTCCCCCCTCCATTCTGTTTTACCTGCTTGCAAGGGAGGGGGGCATTCCTGCCTGGTCTCTGCACTCTTAGTTTCACTCCTGCTGAGTGCCAGGAGAGGAGACACAGTGATGATCAACTCCCCCTTGTGCCGGAGCAACGAAAACAGATGCAGCAAGGGGACCATGTGGATGAATACCGGGTACCAGGTCTAAATTCCTGGTGCCATGGCGACCGGGATTTATCGTGCCCTGCTTGCTGCTCACCTCTCCCTGCTGCCTGCAAAACAAATACCGGTCTTAACATGACCGGTATTTCAGTTTTACCGGCACCTACCTCTCAATTACCGGCTGTGTCCCGTGGCCCCGAAAACCCATGCCTTAATCCAGCACTGCACAAGGGAAACTGCAATAATAGGGTATTAATAGCAGTTTTTCCATGTCTGTTATTAATGCCTGATTTCTGCAAATTGATTGTGAGTTCAGTTTTAATAAATACCCTTGTAGGAAAATAAAATCGTAGGTAAGAACATGACTTAATTACTAACTTTGAAGGCTACTTTTCCAATTACAATGTAAACTAGTCGCCTTAATGTATGCAGTAAGGATAACTTTGTTTTGGACAATTGAATCCCATTTACACTAAACACCAACAGATGTTACATATTATAAACACATACCTCCCAACATTTCAAATGTCCAAAGAGAGACGTTTGTATTTTTGTGGTAGTGGCTAAAGGTGTGGCTCTGGGTGGAGCTTTATTAGAAAATGTTCAGCAATTTTATGGCTAATTGGTATCTATCTATGTAATTTGATAAGTAATTTAGAACAAGAACTGAGTATTTTATTTACACAAATTAGTATAAACATAAAAAAACATAAAAATGCGCTTGAGAGCAGCCTGTGATTAAGCACCTTAGTGAAAAAAATATATAGTGGCTCTCAAATGAGAGATAGTAGATCTGTATCCCAAAAATCAGGGAGATGGTGCGGGTCCCCCTCATGGGGATACACTTACAAACTCTTTGAAAAGAGACAGCACTTCAGGTATGTCCTATAGAGATCTGGCTTCAGAGTAGTAATTCTCATGGAAACAATGGGGATTCTGGTAGTCACATGAAGTGGGCGCCACACATAATGACAGGAATCCTTACAGCAAGTAGTGTTTTAAAATATCAAAATATACTTTAAATATAAAAAAACAATAAAAGTACAATGGTAAGAATAGCAGGTTGAATCCAGAACGCTACGCGTTTCGCTCTACATGAGCTTCGACCAGGCGTCTGGACTCCCTGCTTCAGAATGACACTTTTATCCTCCGATGGTATTGCCGGGTCCTGGCGTTGCTTCCGCATTCGTCATCAAATTAGTATAAAACCTCACTTTCTATTCACTTTACTGTGAGTTTTATTGCTGTACAGTTCAGTATTGTATTTACCGCGACGCATCGTAGGCGGATGCCTAGGGTGCCAAATTTTGGGGGCACCCCCAGCACTGGAAAAAATTAAAAATAAAAAAATGCGCTTGCTGGCAAAGACGGAGGTGAGAGGAGATCGGAAGATTCCCCCTCACCTTCTCTGCCTGCCAGCAGGCTGCACAGGGAGTCGAACAGGCAGCACAGAGAAACCTCCGTGCTGCCTGTTCGGCTCCCCGTGCAGTGTGACACGGAAGTGCCGACAGGTCACGTGACCGGCGCTCTGACGTCAGACGCGCGCCGGTCATGTGCCCTCTCTGCACAACCGCCGGGGAGCCGAACAGGCAGCATGGAGAAGACATGCTGCCTGCCACTAGTCACCAGGGAAAACAGGTAAGTGCTGGGGAGATGGGGGGGAAATTGTCTGGTGCATATTAATGGGACATAACACTGGCATATTACTGACAAATTTGCAGGGGCATATTAATGGGACATAACACTAGCATATTATTTGCAAATTTACTGGGGCATACTAAATGGCAAATAATACTGGCATTTTATTGGTCAAATTGGCAGGGGCAGATTAAATGGCAAATAATACTGGCATATTATTGGGCAAATTGGAAGGGGCATATTAAATGGCAAATAACACTGGCATATTAGTGAGCAAATTGGCTGGGGCATATTAATGGCAAATAACACTGGTATATTATTGGGCAAATTGGCTGATTATATGACGACCCCCCCAAACTTTTAATATTCCTTCAGGAAAAAAACTAAAAGCCTGAATATAAGACTACCCTATAGGGAAAAACAAGTTTTAACTTGTATATATTCACATGTAAATTGCTTTTTAATATTTAATAAAAATGATAATATAAAAAAATGCATTTCTTGTTTTTTTTTTCCAATGCAGCCTCTCTCCCCCTAAACGCTGTTTCTCTATCCCCCTCCCTCCCCCCAGCTTTGTCTCTCTCTCCCCCCTTCTCCCAAGCGCTGTCTCTCTCCCCCTCCCCCCAACCTTTACTCTCTCTCCCCCAAACATTTTTCTATCTTCCCTCTCTCTACAAAAACATTTCTCCCCCCTGCCTCCAAACATTTCTCCCCCCGCCTCCAAACATTACTCCCCTCCTCTCTCTACAAAAACATTTCTCCCCCCCCCCCGCCTCCAAACATTACTCCCCCCCTGCCTCCAAACATTTCTGTCCCTCCCCTGCCTCCAAACATTTCTCCCCCCCCCCTCCAAACATTTCTGTCCCTCCCCCCTCGTTTCTCAGTGGTGGCTAGTGGGGCAGCCGGGGGGATGTCTGCACAATACGTGCAGCCATCCTCCATGCTGCCCGACACAGCAGTCTATTATGACGGACAGCCGGTCCGTCATAATAGACTGCCGTGTAGGGCAGCATGGAGGATGGCTGCACTATCGTGCAGACATCCCCCGCTGCCCAAATCTCCTGGTGGCTAGCGGGGCAGCGGAGGACGTCTGCGTGATGAGCGCAGACCTCCCCTGCTGCCGCCCGGCACGACTGCCGGGACTTTTATGACGAAGCCGGAAGTGCTCATCGCGCAGACATCCCCTGCTGTTAGAGAGGGGAATCCAGGTCCCCTGCAGCTCTGTCAGACTATGTCTTATAGTCTGATTAACTATAATCAATTTGAGGTCAGATTATAAGACGAACTCGATTATAAGACGAACTCGATTATTGGGGAAATTGGCAGGGGCAGATTAAATAGCAAATACTGGCATATTATTGGGCAAATTGACTGGGGCATATTAATGGCAAATGATACTGGCATATTATTGGGAAAATTGGCTGGGGAATATTAATGGCAAATAATACTGGTAATGTGTATGTAATGGGGTGATGGAGGCATGTAAATGGTGTGATGGGGCATGTCCTTGGTGTGCAACGTCGGTTATGGGTCATGTCGTGGGTGTGCACCGTGGGTAGGGGGGGGGGGGGGGGTGCCCAAATTTTGTCTGCCTAGGGCAGCACAAAACCAAGATACACCACTGGTAGAGTTCAGTTATACAGTTGTATAAACCAAAAATTCTGAGCTCGCAGAAAAGAGGTAAAATTGAGGAGGAGAGAGACAAGGGTATTTGGATACAAAATGGGGACTGACCCTCCTAAATAGGTAAATATGGACACTTGAGTGGTATGTAAACATACTATAAAGTCAAAAGTGCTAAAGTTAGATACCAATAAGCAGGAACAATCCATTGGATTATATGGGGAGTCATTTTTTTTTTTGCACCAGAATTGCTCCTATATATTATGACTAATGTACATGAAATATAACGACTTTCATTGAACTCAACAGCTATCTATGCCGGAGATGAGTAACCTTTTCTGATCCAGCTTTTGTGGACTAAATTTCTCATTATACTCAGACATGACTGCAAGAGAATCATGCGAAGAAATATTCGGCATTGGCTTGCGTGGCAAACTCCACTAATGTGTGATTTATTAAACTTGTGGACATCATACTTCATCCTATACACATTACCTTTTCACAACGTAACAAATTATAAGTTCAGGGCACAACAACGGTTCCAAGCAGTTCCCGCTGACACTATTTTCTGCAACCAAGGTAACCGTTAGCACTCGCGATTCTGATGTCATCTACAACAGCCAGCTGCGTTCCAAACCTCGTTTTCATTATGTCTCGCCATCATTTTGAGTTGTAGGTGTCTTATTGGCTGAGTCAGCCAGTTCCTCCGTTTTTGACGTCACCCCCATGACAACGGCCATCTAGTTTGTGCGCAAGAGTAAAACAAAGTGATGCTAGTGATTGTTTCCTCCGACTTCTGTTATGAAGATAACAAGGTCATTAGTTAGTGGCAGAGGTAGTGGGATGTGGCAATGTTAACAATGAGAGTAGATTGGCTGAAAGAAATACAAAAAGCATTTGACCAGTTTATTTGGGAAATAAAGAAGCTAATAATAGTAAAGAAAACCAATAAAGGAGGTATAGGTTCAGTGGACATTAGATTCAGTGGCAGGGGTAGAGGGATGCATAGTAACAAAAAAACAAAGATGCATAAGATAAAGATAAGTGCACCCGGTGACTTTCTAAGAGCTGCATGCTGAGGAGATTGTAAGATCTCCCCTCAGCAGCACTCGATGCAGAGACAGACAGGAGGTATCTCGCGCTCCCCGCACATACAGCGAAGACAGAGCGTCTGGGTCACATGACCTCATGGCACTCAGCCTGCCGCATTGTGCATGGCTGTCTACCCCCACGTATCTTAAGAAACTTATTCAACAAAATATATAGTAAAAGGTGAAACACGAGATCCTTCAGGCAAACATATTCCCCATTTTTAAATCTGGAAAATATCCGGTGTTCTGACAAAAAACCCAAGCGAATTCTACTGCACAGGCGCAGTAGAATTCACTCATCACTGTAGATTACAATTCTAAACCGATATTAATAATATCTTAATTCTGGCAAATTCGTCCTGTTGTGTCCAAAATGAACGTATTTGTGTCTTGTGTTTTGTTTCGGGTTTGTTTTTATGTCCAAGCTCTGTTATGAATAAGGACCTTGGGAGGTGGGTTTTATATTCTTGGAGAGTAAAAGAAAATGTTGATGAAATAAAATATATTTAAAAAAAAAAAGAATTCACTCATCGCGCATCACTGCTAGGGTTGCCACCTTTTCCTCCCCCCAAAAAGTACCAGCCATGTGTGGGCGGAGCTACAAGAGGGAGTGTAGCGGAGAGCCGATTTCTCACAGCTAAACTCCACCAAGTACTTTAAGAGGATGCAGGAACAAGTAATAAATCCAAGAGAATATCCAGCACAACCAGCATTACAGTCCAAGAATATCCCATCACTTTCCCCAATCACTGGACGACACACAGTATCAGGAGTAGAACTGACCAGAACTCTTTATTGATACAGAAACACAGAATATATACAGTTGAACATCTTGACAAACCAGATTAGACAAAGGAACTATAACAGGATTATAATTTAACCTAAGGAGATACAAAGGGAAATCCTGCCTCACACCTTTCAGGATACAAAGGTGCCCAGCTCAGATACACACAGGAAACTAAATGACTTACATAAAACAATGGGAGAGGTGACAAAAACAGGGATTAAAGATAGGATCCAATCTTAACTTGGGGAAAACACAGTGAATAGGACAAAGACTTGGATCCTAGTAATTACAGTACATTCCTCTGCTTGGGAGATAATTGAGTTAACCTTTGTATCAGCTCAATTATCTCCCAGCTAAAATATACAGGTTCTATACAATATTAATAACTTTCAAAATATGCATCACATTCACATAAAACATACATTTTCAGAATCAGCATACTTTAAATATGAAAATAACTAAAAATCAAACAATTCCACCCAGAAGTTCCAAAGTTACCTTTTTGGGCATTTTTAAAGGGCCACACACCCCAGGGCCATAGTCACAGGGGAGGAGGCTGGCAAACAGGCCTCTCCAAGACCAAGTGGCGAAGGGCACTTCGTCACAGGGAGGAGCCATGAGGGGTGGAGCCACAAAGGGGGGCTGATTATCACTGAAGTGATATATATATATTTGTATATTGAGTGGCAGAATATTACTGGCATATTGACCAACTGCTCCCAACCACCCTCCATATTACACTAGACAGTCTAGTGTAATATGGAGGGTGGTTAGGACCAGATGGTCAATATGCCAGTCAGTATTTTGCCCTCAATATGCCAGGATTTAGCCATTCAATGTGCCATTCTTTTGCCATTTAATATGCCATTCCTTTGCCATTTAATATGACAGTATTTTGCCCCTCAATATGCCATTCTTTTCCCATTTTAATATGCCAGGATTTTGCCATTCTATTGCCACTTAATATGCCAGGATATTGCCAATTAATATGCCACGATATTGCCATTTAATATGCCACGATATTGCCATTTACTATGCCAGGATATTGCCACTTAATATGCCAGGATATAGCCAATTAATATACTAGGATATTGCCAATTAATATGCCAGGATATTGCCAGTTAATATGCCAGGAATTTGCCATTTAATATGCCAGGATATAGCCAATCAATATGCCAGGATATTGCCAATTAAAATGCCAGGAATTTGCCATTTAATATGCTAGGATATTGCCAATTAATATGCCAGGATATTGCCAATTAATATGTCTGGATATTGCCATTTAACATGCCAGGATATTGGGGCAATTGCCCCCTCTCCCCCCCAAGAAGAGGGGGGGGCGCCGCTTTAAAAAAAAAAAACACGCTTGCAGGCAGAGACGGAGGTGAGAGGAGATCAGAATATCCCCCCTCACCATCGCTCTGCCTGCCAGCCTGCACGGGGAGCCGAACAGGCAGCTCAGAGAAACCTCCGTGCTGCCTGTTCAGCTTCCTGTGCAGTGTGACAGGGAAGTGCTGATAGCACAACCGCCGGGGAGCCGAACAGGCAGCATGGAGGAGACCATGCTGCCTGCCACTAGCCACCAGGGAAAAGGTAAGAGATGGGGGAATGTATTGGGAAAATTGGCAGGGGCATATTAATGGCAAATAACACTGGCTTAGTATTGGGAAAATTGGCAGGGGCATTTAAATGGCAAATAACACTGGCATATTATTGGGAAAATTGGCTGGGGCATATTAAATGGCAAATAACACTGGCATATTATTGGGAAAATTGGCTGGGGCATATTAAATGGCAAATAACACTGGCATAATATTGGGCAAATTGGCTTGGGCATATTAAATGGCAAATAACACTGGCATATTATTGGGCAAATTGGCTGGAGCATATTAAATGGCAAATAACACTGGCATATTATTGGGCAAATTGGCTGTAGCTTATTAATGGCAAATAATACTGGCATATTATTGGGCACATTGGCAGGGGCATATTAATGGCAAATAATATTGTCAATGTGTATGTAATGGGGTGATGGAGGCATGTAAATGGGGTGATGGGGCATGTCCTTGGTGTGCAACGTGGGTTATGGGTCATGTATTGGGTGTGCAACGTGGGTGGGGGGGTGCCCAAATTTTGTCTGCGTAGAGCAGCACAAAACCAAGATACACTACTGGGGGGGAGAGAGTAGAGAACACTTGATGTGGGGCGGGGGGGAGAGCAGAGAACACTGATGGGAGGGGAGAGAAGAGAGTACACTGATGGGGGAGAAGAGAGAACACAGACGGGGAGAGGAGTAAAAGAGACAGCTATTGTGAAGAGGAGAGACACATACATGTTTAGAGGGACAAAGAGACAGTCATAGGAGGTAGAGAATAGAGAGAGACGGGAAGGGAGAGGAGAGAGACATAAATGGGATGGTAGAGGAGAGACAGATATGGGATGGCAGAGGAGAGACAGATATGGGATGGCAGAGGAGAGACAGACAGACAGACATGGGAGAGGAGAGACAGAGAGCTGGGAAATGAGAGGAGAGTCAGACGGACATGGGAAAGAAGAGGATACAAAGACGGACATGGGAAGGAAGAGGAGAGAAACGGACATGGAAGGAAAAGTGACAGAGGGACACGGGGAGAGAGAGGAGTGCGACAAACATGGGAAGAGAGAAGAACGTTACAGAAGGACATGAGACAGAGGAAAAGACAGATGGACATGGTTGAGAGGAAAAGACAGACGAACATGGGAGAGAGGAAAAGACAGATGGACATGTGCCCCTCCCGAGATCAGACTCTGGATCCGCCCCTGACTGTAGCATATAGATTTAATCAATTTAAAAATATCTTTACTATTCATCTATGTGCAAATACTTACCTGGACAGGCTGTATCCTAAACATCCATTGCTAACTGCAGCATACAGATTTAACAAATGAAAGACTCAATCACAGCAAAATTAGTTCTGAAAGCCTAAGTACCTTTTTGGTTTCACATTGTATCCATCACGTGTGTGTTGCTATAATAGATACTTCTACATTATTTATTTCATTATACAATGGTACACAGGTGGCAGATAAGGACCTTGGAACCCTTTCAGTAATTGGTCTTTCTACAATATTAACCCCGAGTATGCACTGATATTGACAATAATCTTTACTTTTTACCAAAATTGTACCTTTACTGATCTTGTTACCCTTTGGAATGTCTATCCTAAACATTTATAATTAGGGGTTTGCAAGATTTATTTTATTTCACTTTATTCACTTGTTCTCACTTAGCTGGTTAGTTATATGTGTACGATTTTAACTTGTTGCCAATAAAAGTTATGTCTTTATTGGAAACGATTCCTCACATGTTTATCAGATCTCAATGTTGGAAGCACCAGAAGCGATGCTGACTAATTACTTTCTGAGTATTTTATTCAGATCGGGTTTGACAGCATGTTGGCAGCTGAATAGGTAACATATTTACAGCAGTAATGTATAATAGCACATGATAAATGTTTATCTCCCAACTTTTATCCCCGGCCAATTGGTATTCTGGGGCGGAGCTTGGAAGGACAAGTGTCAGGACTTCCACAAATGCGCGGTAGCGCTTTCGCTCAAACTGGTCATGCTATTGCGCATGTGCACAATTCTGGAATGTGCAGTATGCATACCCTGGTTTTCCAGACACCAGTCCCGAATCCCACCAAGTTCAACTTCTGTCTCAGTTTATGCAGCACAGTTCTGAAAAAAGCGAAAGCTCGTTGGGACAGTGTGCCAAAATCAGAACGGTCCCGCGCATATAGGGGCAGTTGGGAGGCATGTATATGTAACTGAAGCCATTGTTACAAAAATATGTATATACTAATAAAGCATAACAGCCTGAACAAACATGTCTGTACATATTCTTTGCTTGAATATAGATGGGTCAGCTAGCAGCTTCCTACTAACCAAGTATGAAAGTCCTTAAAAGTTAAAGCCACTGCTCAAAATAAGCTTTAAATGGTTAATTTATTTTTTTTTTAAATCATATTTTATTGTTTTTTAGACAAAAAATACAAAACAGATATTTCAAACAAGAATAATGGAAGAGAGCATTCAGAAAAATACAAAAGGAATACATGAGAACAGTACACGGGTTCGATTAGATAGACAGGGGTAATTAAATGATTACATTTAAAATAAAACTGTGATAATAAAAAATGCATGTAGGTTACCCCCAGACTGCCATTTTCAGCAGATTATGCATTTCTTTCTATTCAGTGTTTATCCTCCAAATGATTTTTTTCTCTACTTATTACTACTTGACATCACTCTACTTGTTCTTACTCCCATATGCCTTTTCCTCTTTGTAATCCTGCTCTCTTTTGTCTCTTACAAGTATTTTCAATAGAATACAAGCCGTGATTTCACTTTAAACATCAGTTTAATAAAATGGCTTAAAGCAACTGCCACCCTCTCTTGTTCTCAGGACTTTTATATCCAGTGATACATTCTACTTCCCAAAATGTTAAATGGCCAATGAGGTACACTTAGGTTTTATGGGTGTGACTAGGTTCAGTGCCAATAACTTGTAGATGGTTGCATACAAGAGATATTTATGTAATTAGTGAAGTTACTTAAATCATAACCAAAATATTTTATTCATACTGCAACTCATTAACATATACCTTCATTAACACCTTTTTACTGCAGGTCAAAGCCATTGCCTGCATGGAAAAGGGAAGCTATACCATAAGTAGGGACCCATAGGAACCAATAGGTATTTGTGTGTTTAACCGACCTGGGGTGGGAGGGCTCTAATGAGGGATCCCATTGACCAGTAGGTATTTGTGTGTTTAACTGACCTGGGGTGGGAGGGCTCTAATGAGGGATCCCATTGTCCAGTAGGTATTTGTGTGTTTAACTGACCTGGGGTGGGAGGGCTCTAATGAGGGATCCCATTGTCCAGTAGGGTTTTGACTTGAATGTCTGTGTAAAGTGCTTGTGTGGTCCATCCACTGATGGACTTGAAGCTGGACTGTACAGAAACATTTAGAGAGGAGTGTTTGTTTTCATGATTCCCTAGCAAAAGCCACATAAGGGAACATGTAAAACCTGATAAAGTTTCTTCCTCAGCCATGCTGGTTTGCTATGAAGAACCAACAGCCTGAAAGACAGAAGAGATAGATATTCAACCCGCTGTGAGCTCTATTAACACGTCTGTCTTGCCCGTTTTAATAGTCATATGACTCTGGGTTGGCTGCTGACTACCGGGAGGTGGATGCAGTAGTGCCACCAGTGAGCACTGTGGTTCCAAGTACCATCAATGCAGATGAAGGGGAAACAGGCAGACACGTGGCAAGCTAGGATTGAATCAGTGAATGCTCTCTCTTTAATTCTCCTTGCACCAGAGATGCACTAACAAGCTAGCTTTGCCTGGGAGAAGATATCGTATACATCCAGGTAGTGCATCAAGACAATGAACAGGGTTATGAGTCAGTGTATCCTGAAGACTTCGGTGTCTCTAAAGAAACAGAAGAGATACTCCCAGCACTGATTGAGCCTTGACAGGCCTGGACAGACATCAGTGTTCAGAAATAAACCGTCTACCTGAGCACAGTGCAAGAAGAATATGAAGATTCAGACAAAGAAGAAAGCATCAAGCAAGATTGCCAATGACACAGCATATTGTCTTTCTGCACTCCTGCAGCTGCAAGCTGGCACCCTAGTCAAAAATATGGGTCACAGAAGAGGTGAACTCACTCCATACCAAGTAGCCCTAAAGAATAAAGTTGGGCAGACTTGGCAGTTGAACTGTGGAGGCCGAAGACCAAGAGGTGGATTGAATTGCTGCATTGTTGTGGAAAACTATTCTGAAGCGTTGTGGCTTGCAGAGAATGCAGCAAGAAGACACTGTAAAAAGAATTCAAAGAAGAACCAGAGACAAGAACTATGGACAGTTGTGCTTATGTTATCGGGCTACCACTAAGCCTATGGTGGTGCCTAGCCTACCACCCTAAAGCCTCTAGGTTGATAGAGTGGTGCAAATAGTTTTCAGGAGAGCACATTTGAGTACAGTCCCCAGTAGTGATAGACTGTGGGTGGGAATGGGTTTGCAATTTTTCCTTTTTACAGTACTGCCCACAAAGATTCTAGTGTAGGATGTTGGGTTGTATTAAATGTTAGAGTGTTAAGCAGGTTTCAGGGGGTGGTGAGTGTTTGTGACAGTCCCCTTGTCTGATTGACCTGGAACCTTGTGAATGCATGTGAGTATTTGTCGTGAGGTGAAGGTGGTGAGCTGTGTGCGTGTATGTCAGGCTTTCATTTTTACTTTTGTTTATTTGTACTCGCGATCGCGTCATTAGACCACGCATATCAGATTGGTGATGCTGTACTTCTCTCTACTAAGAATATTCGTACTTCTCGACCTTCCAAGAAATTGGACCAATTATACATGGGACCTTTCCTAATCGAGAAAATCATTAACGAAAATGCAGTCAAACTCACCTTACCCTCTTCACTTCGTCTTCATCCCGTTTTTCATACCTCCCTCCTAAAACCACACGTTCCCGATCCTTTCTCCAGGAAAGTATATGTAAACCCTGATCCTGTGCGTGTCAAAGGACAACCTGAATACGAAATTGACAAATTACTAGATTCCAGAGTGTTCAGACGAAAACTTCAATACTTAATCCGATGGAAGGGTTATTCACCTGAGGAGGACACGTGGGAAGATGCAACCGAGGTACATGCTCCTAATCTCGTGGCCTCATTCCATAAGCGATTTCCTGAGAAGCCTCGGCCCTAAGCACCCTGTGGTTGCTCCTTTTGGCGGGGATCCTGTCAGGCTTTCATTTTTACTTTTGTTTATTTTTACTCGCGTCATTAGACCACGCCCCTTCATTAGGCCACGCCCCTTTCGATGACGCAATCTTCCTGGGACTATAAATAACAGTCTGCAACAGACACAAATCGCTGAGTATTGTCTTTAGCAGCTGTTGTTCCTGACTCCTTAGCTCCAAGCTACCTTAGAGTATCTTGCTACTTTCATTTTTGATTACCTGTTGCTGACCCAGATATCCTCGACAATTCCGATTTCTCCAATCCTGACCTTTGGCTTCCTGAATCGAATTGTGTACTTCTCCAATCCTCTGAATACGGACCGTCCCTGTTATCCTGCATTTTTCTCTATCACCTAATCGCAAGTACCTTCCATATCTTCAATCAAGTGTTCCATCATATTTTTTACTTTATACTTCAATCAAGTTACATATATTTTTCCATATTACTTCAAACCATTTATTTTTTCTCTGCAATCAATATCAGTCAGTTTTTCTTCTTTTTGCTGCTAAACTTTAATACAAGAATTGCTTAAACGATATACCTTGTGTGGATTGTCATTTATTTCTGCAGTTGAGTTTCCAAATATTCTTAAAGTCACAGCTACCCTGACAGTGTACTGTGTTGGGGGAGATAGCCATCTGGGTAACTCAAACAGTGTAAGTTACAAGGGACCAGAGCTAGCTGATTCAGATAGGGACCAAAGAGTGGGTGCTACCCAGATCTAGCAAGCAACAGAGGCAGAAGGTCGAAATAATATCAGATGGACCTGGTGATACCAAGGTTGTATTATTATGCTGTGATATTAAATCTATTTCCTTTTCTTCCAGCTGACTGGTGGCAGTTTGAGCCAGCGGAACCAATGGTCCTCCAACACCTTTGTGCACACAAGAGTTGTAACCTTGCATCTAGGCCTTGGTGTGTTAGCCACCAAGAGGGAAGACTGACAGTGGTCAGCAAAGAAATGCTGCAGCTACCTCATTAACAATGCAGAAGACTTTAACCATAAAAGTGGTTACCGGCTTTTGGGTGGCTTGGGAGTTTGGGATTATTTGGGAACACGATTGTTCATGGACTGTTTAGTAGCTGTGGTCATATGGTTTTTATACTGTTATATGTGTAGCTTTATTAATTAAAAAAAAAAAATACGATAGTTAGCACAACATTTAGAGTATTATAGTAGTGATGTCTGTGGTATTTTAACATTTTTGTGCTGTTTGTGTTTAGCTGTAAGTTTCTTTGTCATTTGCTGTACCCACACATATTATATATTGTTTTTATTGGGACAAGAATATTATATAAAAATATGGTAACAAAAAACACAAATGTCCTGACTTTTATTTGAAACATCTTCTCCTCATCGACAAAAGCGAACGAAAAAAACTGCTAAATAGATTCTACTATTTCATCCTGAGTACAGGGATACCACCCATGCATATGTTTGTTGGGTTGTTTGGGGGCTAAAATGCCAAATTTGGGACATGCAATTTTTGGTTTTCCAACTTGAAATGTTTACATGCAGACAGCCTGCACCCATGTCCCATTTGGGACATATTTGAAACCAGCCAGTGTATTTTACCCCATAAACCCATATATTTTTTTTAAAGTAGACACCCTAGGCTATTTCAAATGGTGGTATTTTAACACTTTCCATGCACTAATTCTACCACCAGCCTTTGTCAAATTTTGTGGTAGTAATTTTATTTGTGTTTTTTTTCACAAAAATTCTACTTCATACATGAATTCACAGATATTGTTATGTGTCACTGCCAAATAACACCCCAATATGTGTTCAACAACATCTCCCGAGTACAGGGATACCACCCATGCATAGGTTTGTTGGGTTGTTTGGGGGATAAAGGGCCACATTTTGAAGGTACGGATTTCCAACTTGGAATTTTGACATGTAGTCAGCCTGAGCTCATCTTTCGTTTGGGACTTTTTTTTTAAGCCGGACAGTGTATTTTACCCAAAAAAGTATATATTTTGTAAAAGTAGACACCCTAGGCTATTTTAAATGGTGGTATTTTAACATTTTCCATGCACCAATTCTACCACCAGCCTTTGTCAAAGTTTTTGGTAGTAATTTTACACCCATGCATAGGTTTGTCAGCTTTGTTGGGGGGTTGAAAGGCTACATTTGAGTGGGTGCGCTTTTTGATTTTCAAACTTGGAATTTTGACATGTAGAGCAAGGAAGGGTTTAATAGCTCTTATAAGAGCCTTTGTAGTACTGAACAAAAAAATTAACCGCTAAAAATGCACAGACAAGAAAAAATGTTCTGCTGTGCAGTGATCAGTGGCAGGTAAGGGGTTACTATACAGGGTACACTATACAAAGGGTCTCACAATTTTTTAACATTTCAGGATTCTGTCTCTTTCCCTCACTAAAACTCAAGTGAGGAGAGGGAATCAGATCCATATGAGTCAGAACAATATTTACCAATACTGATCTAACCAGGCCAATGGTGATGCTCATCTGAGAAATCACCAAACCACCTTTGCCACTGATCAGCTGTTACTGATCGCTGTACATGCATTCAGACAGCTTCAAAAGGAATACACATAATCCCCTAGTGGGTATAATTAACCCCTAGTAAGTGTGACAAACAAAATGCTGATAGCAAAAAAAATCCTTCTGCAACCAGATCGCTCCATTTGCGCTGCTTAGGCAGTCACCATATTCGCTGCTTAGGCAGTCACCATATTCGCTGCTTAGGCAGTGACCATATGCACTGCTTAGGCAGTGACCATATGCGCTGCTTAGGAAGTGATATATATGGCAAGGAAGGGGTTAATAGCTCTTAAAACCGCCTTTGCCACTGATCAGCTGTTACTGATCGCTATACATGCGCTCAGACAGCTAAAAAAAAATTACGTTAAACGTAGTCCCCTAGCGGATATAATTAACCCATGACAGGTATAATAAAAAAGTTTTTAAAAAAAAAGTAAAAATGCTTCTGCAGCAAGATTCTAAAAAGAGCCTTTTTTATACTGTAATGACTTACAGTAAAAAAAATTAACCCCTAAAAAATGCACAGAGAGCAAAAAATATGCTGCTGTGTATGATCACTGCGTCCACAGCGATCAATGGCAGGGAAGGGGTTAAACACTTGAAATGGCTTTTATAAAAGCCCTTGGTGTGTAAAATTGTATTAAATATTTTATTTTATTATTTATTTTTTTACATTATCAGATCTGTCTCTCTCCCTTACTAAAACTAGTAATACAAATATTGCCTTTAACTGTATGATAAGTGCTCATCAGAGCACTTATCATACATGCCTGCACACAGATAACACAGATCTGCTGTGCAGGCATCGATTGGCTCCCCCTAGAGCATCGGAAGTGAAATACATTCACTTCCGATGCTCTTGCCAGTAGAAGGGAAGCGCTGCCTGTCTCCTGAGTGACCACCATCGGTTCTGGGGGAGCTTTAGCAACACTGGAGGTGCTTAGGAAGCGAACGATCCACGATTTGCTGTGACGTGCCTTGCACGTCATCTGTCACCAAGGGGTTAAAGAGATTTCAGAACTCTCCTGAAGTTCCAACAATGGAGAAGCTGCTGCTGAAGCCAGTCTATCCACCTGAGTTCTCCTGGCACTGTAACATCTAAGTATCAGCATTTATATTTTATTTTACTTTCTTTTACTTGAATAGAGTTAACTATTCTTGTTTCTATTAATAGATTGAGTATTTTAGCATTGTTTATTTGTATAACCTATAGTAGATATTGTTGTAGAGTTATCATTAAACTTTGTTATGCTTTAACCTATTCAAGTGTGTGGATATTCTGTTATTAAGTTATTGAATATAACGCTCTAATAATACCTTATGTAATAATATAATCATTGTATTGTTATATTATTTCCATTTATAAATTTGTTGTTGAGGTAATGCTCATTTGGCTTCTATTGTTATGTGTAACCGTGGGAACCAAACTGTAAAGTGTTAAACAGACACCAATTGATACAATATCTGGTATTAATTTAGATAGAGCATTTACTTCACCATTCCAATACACCAGTGTATATTGCAAAGTGTCATTTAGGGTAGTATTCCTAAATTACACTTTGGTAGTATTTTCAGAAAATAATTGGTATCTTTATAGAAAGATATCTGTGTGGGTACCAAGGGGGCAAGAATTTTATCTAAAAATACTGCCACTGGTTGGAAAATGGAATTGGTTTCAGCCACGATGGGCCTACTGTGGTGGTTTTCAGTGGGTCTTTGTGTATTTTAGGGAATGTATTAAAAATTGATGTTAATTGATAATAACATATATCTAAAAAAAATCAGAATTGTACTAAACGGTCACTCAAAGCTATGCTGAGTAAGATTTGTCTATATATGAATATACATATACTCTTTAAAAAAAAAACTTTTTTTATGGATATAACATTATTTCTTCCTTGTATTATATTGTTTTCTATACGTAAATATGAATGCCAACTTAAGAAGATTTTTTTTCAGACATTTTTTTCGACACAATACACAAGTCGAGTGAGACTTTGTAAAGGCCGATTCTGACTTCGTCTATTTTCGTTATCAGAGTTTGAGTATCGGATAGTCAGCCGATGTCAACCACAAGTCAGCCGATGTCAACCAACTTATGTTAACCACCGGAAGTCAAACAACTATAGAGTCCAACCATTGGATAGCCAGTTGGATGTGACGCGATGCTACATGCTTCAATATCGGAAGTGAAACGGAAATACAAGATAATTCATACAAACTTTCTATTGGACGGTTTCCACTGTTATGTGCAATGTTCTCTGCAAATAAGTTTCAAATCCCGCTGATGCCGTCACGTCCTGAGTAGAGTTGAGCGAACCCGAACTGCAAAGTTTGGGTTCGTACCGAATATTAAGATTTTTGGACATTCCACTGTATGTCCGGGTTGGAGTTCAGGGTTCGGCGAATTAAAATTAAAATTACAAGTGACTGGACAGCTATTGCTGCCCAGTCACTAGTAAAATAAGCCCCCCCCCACGCCCCCCAGTCCCCACCCATTGCCGGCGGGTGGGGACCCTATAATAATAATGAGGGGGGGGGACCTAGTGTCCCCCCCCGGTCCCCACCCATGAGCGGCGGGTGGGGACCACAAATAAAGTGACTTGGGATGCCCAGCCCCTAGTCACTCCCCCCCCCCCAATAAAAAAAATGCCTACCTACCCCCCCTCCCCCCCCCCTCACCATAATAATAGTGAGGGGGTGGGCAATAAACTAACCTGTAAAAAAATAACAATTTCATACTTACCATTTGATGTCTTCTTTTTTCTTTCTTCTTTTCTTTAGCCCCGGGGGGGGGGGGGGGGGAATTAGGTCCCCCCCTCGTTATTATTATAGGGTCCCCACCCGCCGGCAATGGGTGGGGACCGGGGGGACATTAGGTCCCCCCTAACATTATTAGGTTCGGGGTCAAGTTCGACCCCAAACCCGGACATCCAGGTGTCCGCTCAACTCTAGTCCTGAGAAAGCCTCTGTTGAGAGGTGAAACGCGTAAACAACAGCTTCTGTATGAATGAGACTTGGCAAACCTGATTTTTGATCTACAGTTTTCTGCTCAATACCTAAGTGTAAGGTATTTTATCTATTTTATCAAATAAATATTGTACTTTTTTTGCTTACATTGTTATGCTTCTAATTATTCCGAGGTGACTGAGAGGACATCTTACCATGGAAAAAGACCACCATATATACTGCTTATCCTTTGAGGGAGTGTTAGTACAAAATATGGAATCATACCACACTATCCACATATATTTTAGACTTACTACACTGAAGAAACTGTGTGTTGTTTTTACTTTTGTATGTTTAAGAAAATTGAAGATATTCCCCTGAAATATATTGCACTTTATTTCTAGCACAAAAGCACACTGTCACTTTGTTTTCTTTGTTTTGTATTTTGGGCAATTGGGAGATTTTGACAAAGGTGGAGGCAGGTGCCTATATTGCAGTTATGTTAAACAAACTGCTTAATTTTGCGTAACAAACTTACTGTCACTGGTGACATTTTTAAGATAACACATTTTTTAAATTGTAGCATGTCATTTGTGATTTATCTAGTGACCTGCAAGAAATGCAGATTGCAATATGTTGGTCATCCCATCAGACCCCTATAGGAGAGGATGAATGAACATCTTAATAACATCTCTACTAATGAAAAAACCTCCACCACCAATAAACATTTTCAACTATGCAGTGGAGGTAATAAATCATATTTTTGTTTTCAAGGTATCAAAGTTACCCTCCCCAGTAGAATAGGTAACAAACAGAACATGCTCAATAAGCAAGAAATGTTCTGGATTTTTAAGAGTAAAACTTGCCAACCCTATAGGATTAAGTAACTATTTCCATCACTGGGCAGTGATTTTCACTGCCCACGCTTCTGAGTAACTCGTCCCCCATACTTGGGCCAGGTAGGTGCTTTTGGCCCACCCGGGAGCTCTATTGGCAATATATATATATATATATATATATATATATATATATTGCAAAGGGTAAATACCTAACCTACGCAAATAAAACATTTTTCTACATTAATAATACAAATGAAAAAAAGAAAAAAAACACAAACACATATTTAGCCTGTGGATATGGGGTAACGCCTGAAGATAAACGTTATCACATATTAGCCTAAAAAAAAAAAACTCAATCTCTGTCAAATCTCTTTACCCAGGCATCCCAAATTTCCTATGATTAGTACTTGGAACTACTCTGTACTGCAATCCCCCTCTCCAGTATACATTGCTGGAGTGCTTGTTGTCTAACCATCTCCCATGTAATGTTGTTATCTGTTTTCCAGTTCTGTGTGATCGATCGTTTTGCTGCTATCAATATATGCAGGACCCCGGCCCTAAAAGGATTATTAATTCTTTCCAAGTTTAAATGGAGGAGGGCGATCTCTGCCGTCAATGGCACACTCATTCAAGTCAACTTATTCAACTGCCCTTAGTCTTCACTGCAGAATTCATTAATTAACTGAACTGCCAAAATATATGTACAAAATTTCCCTCTGGGGCCCCACATCTCCAGCAATTACCGTATTTGCTCGATTATAAGACCAGGTTTTTTTCATAAAAAAAATTCTGAAAAATCCCCCTTATAATCAAGCTCATCTTATAATCTGACCTCAAATTGAGGTCAGACTATAAGACTGGGATCCAGGTCCCCTGCAGAGCTGCAGGGGACCTGGATCCCCCTCTCTAACAGCAGGGGATGTCTGCGCGATGAGCGCAGACTCCCCCTGCTGCTGCCCGGCACGACCGCCGGGACTTCTATGAAGAAGCCGGGTACTTCCGGCTTCGTAATAAAAGTCCCGGCGGTCGTGCCGGGCGGCAGCAGGGGAGGTCTGTGATCATCGCGCAGACATCCTCTGCTGCCCCACTAGCCACCAGGGAGAATCGGGCAGCCGGGGAATGTCTGCACGATACGTGCAGACATCCTCCATGCTGCCCGACACTTCCGTCTATTATGACGTACCAGCTGTCCGTCATAATAGACGAAGTGTCGGGCAGCATGGAGGATGTTTGCACGTATTGTGCAGACATCCCCCAGCTGCCACCACTAGCCACCAGGGAAAATAAAAAGGTGAGGGGGGGTAGAAAGACATGGGGGGCGGGGACAGAGGGGGGGGAGCAACAAGGGGAGCGAGGGGGGAAGAGACAGAGACAAGGGGAGGGAGGGGGGAAGAGACAGAGACAAGGGGAGGGAGGGGGTTTAAAGAGACAGAGACAAGGGGGGTGCAGAAACAGACAAGGGGAGCGAGGGGGGAGACAAAGGGAGGGGGAGAGAGAGACAACACTAAGCGGAGTAGAGAGAGAGAGCAAAATGGGGGCAAGGGAAAGAGAGAGGCAGCATTGGCACATAAAAAGAAATAAAAACAAGAAATACATTTTTTGATATCATAATTTTTTTATTAAAAAAGTAATTTACATGTGAATATATACAAGTTGAACTATTTTCCTATAGGGTAGTCTTATATTCAGGCTTTTGTTATTTTTCCTAGTGGAATATCAAAAGTTTGGGGGGTCGTCTTATAATCAGGGTCATCTTATAATCGAGCAAATACGGTATTCAGTTCTCCTGGTGATATTTTTGAGATCCTACTTGGCACTAAGTACCACCTGTTAAGAATCTTAAAATAGGTCTCCCTTAGATTCAAACAATATATGGTTTTGTTTACATGATTAAGGATTCGGATCCGTTCTACCCTTCATTAATCTGTTTTCAAACCTTTCTCCCATTTCTTGATGGAAGGAATCTTTTCCTCTTGCTTTTTTATGGGGCTAGCGACAGTCCACTAGCCTTGGGGGGTGGGCGATTTTTAAAATTTTAAAAAATATCTTTTAATTATGGTATTAGTTTATTTATTTATTTTATTCTGGATGACTTCGGCTTTTTTTGCTATTGAATCGCCAGCTGCCAGCTGTAATAATCCATAGACCATAAAATCAAATAAAAGTCAAAAAAGCAAACATGGACAGAAAAAAGGGGGTGTTATTGCTTGACAGTGCTTAATCATAAGCAGCCTCTTCCCTCAATATCAAAGACATTAGTTGGATATAAGGCTTGCGAACGAGAAGCCATTTTCCTGTTCTTCTGGATGCATATCCGATTCTTCTGACGAGTCCTCTGAGATGTTGTACACTTTGTTCCACACATCAATCATTGACATCTAGAAGGTGAAAACATTAAAATTAGAAGGATTAAGACAAAATATGATATTATCAAAGATTTCAGCTATGTTGAATGTTAGAAACAGTGGTGGAGCTACCGTATGTGGCCGCTTGGTACAGTTTCTGAAACCGCCATCCTACTGAGGAAGCACTTCCATGATGGAAGCAAAGCAGCTACCACCTGCTCTACTGCAAGTGATTGCTTCTATATTAAAAGTGTTGCCTTGTTTGCCTGTCTGGCCTATTAACTTTGCATTTGATCGCAGCCAATGACCCTTGAACCTTCTTGTTTGTATGTGCCAATATGCCCATCGTAGAAGTTGGACAAGATTATTGGCTCATTTCAGGGGTGGTGGTGGAGAAAGGAGCGAATAAATACAGCAATAGCCCCCATCTGATTTTTTGCTTGGGGTCCCCTATGAACTAGAACCAGGGCCGGACTGGGAGAAAAATTCGGCCAGGGCATTTTTTTATCACAGCGGCCCACTAAGAAGGGGGCGGGGCAGAGGAGGTGTGTTTTGTCATCACCAATGACAAACACGCTCCCTCTCAAAGTGAGCATGTTGGTTCAATGCTCTTCCAGGGCAGACCATGCGCAGAGCTCTAGCATGAGAAAAAAACCTGTATTTGTTCTGCACAGTGCAAGCAAATTTAATAACATGCTTGCACTGTGTTTCCTTGCAACTTGTCTCTGGTGTCTCTATAAATGGATACCAGGAGACAAAAATGCCAGGAAAGAGTATTGAGCATGTGTTTGGAGCCTGCTTGTGGGATTGTGTGTATGTAGAGTGAGCTGATTGTGGTGTGGTATTGTGTAATAAGGTCGGTTTTAGTTGTGTTGTGTTTGTGGTGTGATGTGATGCATATGTGGCTAGGGGCTGTAGAGAATATATATATGAGTCTAGTGTGTGTTTGAAGGACCCAGAATGTGTATAGGAGATCTAGTGAGTGTGTGTTTATAACGGTTTTTAGAGTGTATATAGGGATCTAGCGTGTGTATGTGTGTAGATGATCCAGAGTTGGGTAAGGGATCTAGTGTGTGTCTGGAATGTAATGTGTTTAGGGGTGCAGTATGTGTGTGAGGGGTGCTGTGTGTGTGTGTGTATGTATATATATATATATATATATATATATATATATATATATATATATGGAAGTATTGTGTATGTCTGTTGTGCAGTGTGTTGGGGGGTTCTGTGTGTATGTGAGGAGTGCAGTATGTGTGTGTGAGGGGTGCGGTGTGATGAGGGGGCGGTGTGTGAAAGGGGCGGTGTGTGAGAGTGATGTGTGTGAGTGCTGTGTATGATGTGTGTAAGAGTGCTGTGTGTGAGAGTGCAAGAGTGCTGTCTATGATGTGTGTGAGAGTGCTGTGTGTGAGAATTATTTGTGTGCTGTGTGTGAGAGTGCTATGTGTGTGTGATGGGTGTGAGAGTGCTGTGTGTGATGGGTGTAAGAGTGCTGTGTGTGATGGGTGTGAGAGTGCTGTGTGTGATGGGTGTGAGAGTGCTGTGTGTGATGGGTGTGAGAATGCTGTGTGTGATGGGTGTGAGAATGCTGTGTGTGATGGGTGTGAGAGTGCTGTGTGTGATGGGTGTGAGAGTGCTGTGTGTGATGGGTGTGAGAATGCTGTGTGTGATGGGTGTGAGAATGCTGTGTGTGATGGGTGTGAGTGCTGTGTGTGAGAGTGCTGTGTGTGATGGGTGTGAGAGTGCTGAGTGTGAGTGATGGGTGTGAGAGTGCTGTGTGTGATGGGTGTGAGAGTGCTGTGTGTGAGTGATGGGTGTGAGAGTGCTGTATAAATGTTAGAATGGATTGTGTGTGTGTGTGTAGGGGGGGGGTAAATAAACAAATAAAATAACAGGCATTATGTACCCCCCCCCCCCACACACAATCCATTCTAACATTTATACAGCACTCTCACACCCATCACACACAGCACTCACACTCAGCACTCTCACACCCATCACTCCCTTCTTACCTTTAGACTGGGAGGCGGGGTTCCATGGTGGTCCTCGTGGTGAGTGAACTCTAGCCTGCGGGCTAGAGTTCACTCTCGCGAGATCCGGTTGTTGCCATGGCAATGCTCCGGATCTCGCGAGAGGAACCCGTGGAGCTGCAAGTTAGTGCTCCGCCGGGTCCTCTCTCCAGTCTCCCTCCCCCCTCTTTGATGTCCTCACCGGCCCTTCATGTCAAACAGCGGGGCCGGCGCTCGGATAGTGCCGGCCCTGCATAGACCGGCAGGGGAGATCCTGGGACCCAGAGGCCACTGCTAGGACCTCCCCTGCCGGCCTCGGCCCATGGCCACCGCGGCCCACCGAGCATTTGCCCGGTGTGCCCGATGGCCAGTGCGGGCCTGACTAGAACCACCACTGATTAGAATGATTAGATTGGTTTCCATACATATTTTCCAATGCCAGTCCAAACGCAGCTATTTTTACATGGCCCATGCTATCCATCAGTATGTTTTCCCTCTAGGGCAGGTAATTTGTAGCTTTGTGAGTACCTTCATAATGCCCACGTGAGAAAGGTCTACAGCGGGACTGAAACGTGTTGCTTCATGGACATTTGAGTGACCAGCTTGGGGGTGGGGGTTATGTTTCCCTATGTTTGAAAAACAAAGTTTAGTGTTCCTTTAAAATTACATGTACTGATGGGTTTATCCCTAAAGAGGACAATATGTGTCAAGTGTGTTAAATGGTGCTTTTAGTCTATCATTAATGGCTGAAGAACAGACCTAGCAACTTGGACTTTAAAGCTTGCAATCAAATGCTCAGTTATCCAATAGAGGTTATCATTTTAACTCATTTTCAACAGATGAGCAAGAAACTGAGTGATACAAAGGAAAGGACGACTCACCTAAGGTAGCAGGAACACAGAGCAGGTTTCTTAAGAAAAAGCATACGTAAACCGAAGAAACGAAGAATGGAAGATGTGAGCAGTGCAAGTTCCAATAAACCATTGGAAAACAAACCGTGCTTCTTAAATCTTTCACTTACTATGGCTATTTGCCATTATATTGAAAAATGGAAACTTTCTACGCTCGTTTGTAAAGCATTACTTTTATAATTTTCTTATCAAAAATCAAACATTAATTTCAGTAATAATATTAAATAAATAATCTTTGGAATACAATAAACATTTTTTCTACTGAAATATCGATTGACGGTGGCTGTTTTTCAGGATGACTTCTGCTGGCACATTCTCTTCACTTACATGAAACCAGAAACCACCTAGAACACCCTCGCCTCCCAGCAAAGGTACTCCACGCAGAAAGCTTCACCATAGTTCTTCAGCAGAGAGGTTAGCTTCTCCACGCCGCCCCCCATCACAATTACTTTCCAGGACTCCCTCTCCACCATGTCGTGGAACTCCCAGGTTCCATCGATCGCGTTCCTTAACCCGCTTTAGATCCCGTTCTCCGTCAACATCAGCAAGGTGCTCTCTGACTTACTCCTCCCCCGGGGCTAGACTTGGGAGACGCAGCCAAACATGTCTCAGAGAAGTGATGTCAAATCTCTTGTCAGAGGTATTGAACAGTAATCTCAAGACTGGTACATATGGATAAAGCAGAAGCCAAGGATAACAAGATGGATGCAAGCAAACTCCATTTTGTGACAGTTTTTGGACATCCTTCTGTGTGTTCAAATCTTATTCTGTGCCCCTGGGATAAAAGTCTTTCCCTAAAACCAAATATTTTACTGATAAGTTCATAGTATCACTGGAACAGATAAGGTAGCCATTGTTAGTGGTTTATGACTCTAAGCCTCATTGTATTGATGCAGACCCAGCTGTGTTCATACTAGAGGAGAAGGGGGGGCTTCTCTGCAACTTGCTAGCCCACCCAAACTAGCAGAAACTGACAGACACACTGAGATTATTTGGATTTTTAGATTTGTAGAATCTAACAAGGGTTATTATAAACACACCGAGTTGATTCGAATTGCTCATTAAAATATATAATTATATCACACCTTCACTCATAAATATGTAAAGTATAATTAATTCTACATATTAATTAGAATATTGTTTTTATTGTTTTATTAGTGTGATATACATTTTATTAGAAGTTTTTATCTAATGTGGAATGATAAGCATATTTACTCCAATTTGAAATTGTATTAATACTTCTATATTTCAACATATATAGTGTCTTATATTATATTCACAATCCAGGTATAGCTATACATCATGACATCATCTCATTTAAATTAAACACACCCATCCATTCAATTGGCTAGAAGTTACAGAAACAGGGTGTGAGTCTGAGATAAGGTTTGGTTGATAAGTTGATACTGGAGGTGTAGAGAGAACCTGTAGACATGAGATACCTGAAAAGACCTGGGGAGACTGATTTTGGGAGAGCTGCCACTAGTGGGGTGAGAGACGGGAATGTTTAGAAACGGCTGAGTCTCTCTCCTTCTGGGGAGAACTCAGGAATATGAGGCTTTCAATAGCACATTTTTACTATAACAATAGAAATCTCCATACCCATAGTATTGAGCTAATTCCCAGGAGTAACTCCCATCACTCAATTCTTCAATGGAAGGAGTCTCAACTGCAAACCAACATCTGCCGGTAATGTATGAATGTGGTAATTTGTTTCTAGCATAATCTCATTTTTTATGGATGTCATTAGCATTATATATATGGGTAAATTTAACTTAAATCTCACAATTTCTGGGATCTATATGTTTAAGCCTGGTGTTTATCTGTCATCCTTTCTGCAGAAGGAAGCCAGAGGAATATCCTAGAGATATTAACAAAAGAACCATAAATTCTTATAGTCTAGCTATTTACCCAAATATGTCATATCTAATATCCAGAGATTATCTAAGATTCTCATTCTTAAAGTCTAAGCTAGAATACATATATTATCATTTACCGAGCAGATTAAGAAATAGCCACCTTGAGTGGCTATTACTAAATATGATTTAGTAATATTACCTTACCTAAGCAGAGTATATGCTGGTAATTTGTAGGTAATTATGGTATACTATTGTGGCGGAACCAACCTCGCCACTATGTTCTGGAGAAGCCTGGTTGCTCGCCTGCTGCCTCTGGACTATGGCCCCATGGTAAAAGCTTGTATTTTCCCCTGCAGAAAAGCTTGTTCGTGCCTTTCTGCCTGGGTGTTCGGTAGATTGAATCTACAGAACCAACTCACGAATGAACGGACCACCTGAGTAATGGATGTGCCATAGCACTATACGTTAATATTGTTAGTTAGTTATATTCTGTTAGTATATTGGTTATGTGTAATGTTTAATTCTGTTAGTAGACCACTCTGAAGGTTTATAATGTGACAGTGACTCCAATAGTTTACTCCAACATCCATTGTACTGGATTAACTGGTAAACTGATTATGTTGTGTACATTACTGTGTGTATTGTAATTAGGTCTACTCACTCTATGTTAATTCGTATTTGGTTTGCAGTCTGAATGTCTAATGTTTTCCTAGCCCCAGTTAGTTGGAGAACTATGTTTAGTTCCATCCCCCCCCCCCCCTTATTGTATACTAATGTCTGTGATGTCATGTGTATGTCTTTATAAAAGTCTGTGTTTTTTTGTCAAATAAAGTTGTTCTACTTGCTGTACCTAACTGCTAGATGTCCTGTCTATTTGGGTACAAAGAGCAAGGGTCCAGGAAAGACTTGCTGGGTGAATGCTGAGCTGTAAGAAGGGGCTAAGGAGGTGATTTCCCACAACGGACAGAGGGTCTACTTCGTCCCTTAGACGGTCCGTTACAACTATCATCAACCATTTTAAATACTAATCATTATCAATGTAGGTTGTATCCAAATAAAATTCATAGCCATCTTATGGTCAGAAACGTACTGCATAGTAAATCATGCATGTTGATATAGGTACAGAGCTGCATAATTCATGTTTTGTCCTACTTACTTATGTTATAAGTCATGCATGTGAATTATGATTAACATCTATTGATAGTGTATTTTGTTGCTAATGCTATGGTATTTTGCTTACCGTTTGATCTTTATTCTATATTCAATAAATTCATTATTATTTTATTAATAATTGTTGCATTGTATTTACTTTTGTAAAAACATCATCCAAAATCTCACATACATAACGAATTCTTGATATAGGTATTATTAGTCGGACCCATATATATGAATTATCAATTTTCATATTTTTTTTATGATTCATAATTAATAACTCATATTCATATTTTTATGGTTATTAATAATCCGACACTCTTGATGCACTCTTCTCCAGAATGGAAGATGTGCGCAGTGCAAGTTCTAATGGTTTGTGCTTCTTAAATATTTCACTTACTGTGGCTATCTGCCATTATATTGAAAAATGGAAACGTTCTACTCTTGTTTGAAAGCATTACTTTTATAATCAAATCTTATCAAAAATCAAACATTAATGTCAATAAAAATATTAAATAAATAATCTGTGCTGAGTGAATGAGCTACACACTGAACACCATTACAAACTAAAAGATATTACTGCTGGTGATCACAGCTTATTTGGTGTGTTTACCCCCAAATCGCAGTCGTCTTTAAACTGAATAGTTATATGAAACCAACTCCTGCATGTAATCCTCCCAACATACTTCAGATACTTGGACAACTTTAATGGTAGAGTTATGCTCCCTATTCCCTTGTTTGCTTTAATACCTGATAATTTCCTGATATTTAATGAACTTAGTTCAGCTTCAGATGTCCTACAGTAGACCTCTAGTAAAAGCAGCACATTCCATGACATACAATGTTATTGGTTAATGTTCCTAATGTGACTTAACATTAACAACACAGGAGCTAATTGTATTGTGTGTTTTTTTTATTTTTATATTTCCGTCCATATGTATTATGCTGATTTTACTTCTGTTTCTGTCCTAGATTTCAGATTAAATATCTTGAGTCTCGATGAACTGGCTCCATCTGCAGATAGACAGGAAGGAAGTGGCCAGGTCAATCAATAACTGCTGAGAACATGAAGATCTTCTGTTGTCACAGAGCTGTGATAGCAAATATGGGGTATCATTGCTATTGCCTTTTTGGGTGTGCCACTAATCATTTACGCATTTATTCTGTGTTTTGCAGCAGTTTAAGTGTTTTTTGTCTTGTACATACAGTAATCATCAGTTGTGACCTCTTTTAGAACTTTGACCGATGAGTGCTCTTCATATGTCTCTACTACTTCCACATGTATGTTTTGTTTTTCGTAGAAGAACGTAAATGAAAAACCTGCTAAGCAATATCTTCTGCTTTCCAATGGTCAGAGCACAACACACCTTTGCAGAAGAAAAGTGGTCAATTATTAATTAAGCAGAAATCCACCATCGCTGAGGAATCTACCTCTGAGGTATAGACGGAAAGTAATGAGAGCTCCGAGATCTCTGAACATGTGAGCAAAGACCTTTCCAGTTCCTCGTCGGAGCATTCTGTGGGAAGATACGATGAAAACACTGCTGACTCCGTTTACTCAGAGGATTTTGAACATTCTTTGAACACCACTACATCTGACAAAGATCGTAAATCGGAGACCAACTTTGATTCTTCCTTTAAATCCAAATCCTCTACAGAACTAGAACCACCACTGATTAGAATACATCTTTCAAAGTGCAGAACCTGTAGCATGGATTATGGCCAATGCAACAACAGCTGTAGCCTGTGCTTGTTTTGTATATCACAGTGTTACACAAGGTTGTTCTGCACAATATAAAGACAGAACACTTTAAATCCCAATTTGATAATGAAAATAACAATCAACTAGAACATTAGAACTAGAATAGAACATTATATGACTCCCTGTATTTATTGTTGAAATTCCGAGTTAATAGCACTAACTTAATCTATCTTTATCTACATACTGTATCTAGTATGAAGACGGAGCTATTTCACCATCTTCAAGCATCTTCCAATCAATATTTTTGAAGAAATGGTGTGATCGTATGTTTGTAGCCCTTTTGAGACGATAGTTGTTCCGTTTGGACAGTAGCTGGGAAAAAACAATAAAGAAAAAAAAGTGTAATGCCTTTGTTGTAGTCTAGATAAAGGCAAATGATATTTGGATTCAACATTTAAAGTGAACTTAACACTTTTTCAACTGACAACATATGATTCATTCTCCCTTCCCCAACTTTCTTAAGTTCAAATTACTCACACCAACTCCTGAAAAAGATGCTGTCATGCCCTTCTTGCCCTTACCTGCAATCCCAGTGTTCCCATGTCTTAATCCAGTGCTACAGTTCCTCCGCAGAGTATGCCGAAGCCTGAGCCTATAGTAATACCTTAGGCTGAAACCAGGGCCTAAAGTTTCTACGAACCCAAGATAAATCATCCAGAGTTGACCCCAATCAAGGGGGATCTATTTGCAAGTGACAACCAATCCAGTGGGGGACTTGTCCAACTGAGGGGAGGAGTGAAGACCCACAGCACTAATAAAACCCCTCAAACTGTGACCACAGTGCTCCAGTGTTCCAGAGCTTTGGTTCCTGTCTGTCCTTGGACTTCAGTTTCCAGTGTTTTCCTTTTTTCTGTGTTGCAGTATATCTATTGGATTTCCCTTTACCTTACTTTTGCCTGTCTCCTGGATTACTCTGTTTGCCTGAACCCTGACCCCTGCTTGGATTATTCTACTACTCTTGACCGCTGCCTGCCCTGATCTATTGGACTGTTCCTAACTTCGCTTTTTGGATTTACCTTTTATTTGTTTTGTGGCACGTCATTCATGATTTATCTAGTGACCTGCAAGAAATGCAGATTGCAATATGTTGGTATTACCATCAGACCCCTATAGTAGAGGATGAATGAACATCTTAATGACATCTCTACTAATGAAAAAACCTCCACCACCAATAAACATTTTCAACTATGCAGTGGAGGTAATAAATCATATTTTTTTTTTCAAGGTATCAAAGTTACCCTCCCCAGTAGAATAGGTAACAAACAGAACATGCTCAATAAGCAAGAAATGTTCTGGATTTTTAAGAGTAAAACTTGCCAACCCTATAAGATTAAGTAACTATTTCCATCACTGGGCAGTGATTTTCACTGCCCACGCTTCTGAGTAACTCGTCCCCCATACTTGGGCCAGGTAGGTGCTTTTGGCCCACCCGGGAGCTCTATTGGCAATAGCCCTGGTAATAACATGTAATTGGGCATCTCCCGAACTCTAATGGGATTTAATTTTGAATAGGGGGGGGGGGACAAGTAGCTCTGGAGCCTGATGTATAAAATAAGGGGACTGGGAAGCATTTGGCTAGCTCTCAGCCCTGGTTATTAAAGCAGGAGGGAGGAGTCAGGGCTAATTTCTCTGGCCCTCCATGACTATTTATAAGGCCAGGGTATTTTTTATTTTACAAAAATCATCGTATCCCCTATAACATTTTCATCACCTATATATATCTATCTATCTATCTATCTATCTATATATATATATATATATATATATATATATATATATATATATATATATATATATATATTGCAAAGGGTAAATACCTAATCTACGCAAATAAAAAAATTTGCAGTGGAGGTAATAAATCATATTTTTGTTTTCAAGGTATCAAAAACCTTTGTGCAGCTCCCGAACTCTAATGGGATTTCATTTTAAATTATGGTGGGGGGGTGGGGGGGAGAAACAAGTAACTCTGGAGCCTGATCTATATAATATGGGGGCTGTGAGCCATTTGGCTAGCTCTCAGCCCTGGTTGTTAAAGCAGGAGGGAGGAGTCGGGGCTAATTTCTCTGACCCTCCATGATTACTTATAAAGCCAGGGTATTTTTTATTTTACGAAAATACAAAAATCATTATACCCCCTAAAACATTTTCATCACCTTTACATATTATAAAGGGTAAATACCTAATCTATGCAAATAACCCATTTTTTCTACATGAATAATACAAAGGAAAACAGAAAGAAACACAAACACATATTTAGCCTGTAGATATGAGATAACGCCTAAAAAAAACAACTCAATCTCTGGAGTCAAGTCTCTTTACCCAGTCACCCCAAATTTACTATTATTAGTACTTTACAATGATTAGAACTAGTCTGTTCTGCAATTCCCCTCTCCAGTATACATTGTTGTCTAACAATCTCCCATGTATTGTTGTTATCTGTTTTCCAGTTCTGTGTGATCGATTGTTTTGCTGCTATCAATATATGCAGGCCACCTAATCCCTAAAAGGATTATTAATTCTTTCCAAGTTTAAATGGAGGAGGGCGATCTCTGCTGTCAATGGTACACTCATTCACGTCTACTTATTCAACTGCCCATAGTCTTCATTCCACAATTCGGTAATTAACTAAATTGCCAAACTATATGTTATAATTTCCCTCTGGGGCCCCACATCACCAGCAATTATTCAATTCCTACTTGGCACTAAGTACCATCTGTTAAGAACCTTAAAATGGGTCTCCCTTAGATACAAACAATGTATGGTTACTTGATTAAGGATTCGGTTCCATTCTACCCTTGATATATCTAATTTTAAATCTGTCTCCCATTTCTTTATAGCAGGAATCTCTACCTCTTGCTTTTTTATTGGCTAGCGACAGTCCTCTACCCATGGGGGTGGGCGATTTTAACATTTAAAAATTTATATTTAAATTATGGTTTTATTTTATTTATTTATTTTATTATGGATGACTTCGGCTATTTTTGCTATTGAATCGCCAGCTGCCAGCGGTAATAATCCAATATTTTTTATTGCGATATCCATAGACCATAAAATCAAATAAAGGGCAGAAAAGCAAACACGGACAGAAAAAAAGGGGTTTTATTGGTTGACGTATTTCACACTTCACAGTGCTTAATCATAAGCAGCTTCTTCCCTCAATATCAAAGACATTAGTTGGATATCAGGCTTGCGAACGGGAAGCCATGACATTTTTCCATTTCTTCTGGATGCAAGTCTGATTCTTCTGAAGAGTCCTCTGAGATGTTGTACACTTTCTTCCACACATCAATCATTGACGTCTAGAAAGTGAAAACATTGACATTAGAAGGTTTAATAAGGTTTTAGAAGGTTTAAGACAAAATATGGTATTATCATAGATTTCAGCTATGTGGAATGTTGGTGGTGCTACTACTGTATGTCTTCTTTAGTCCGTTTCTGAAACCGCCATACTTCTAAGGAAACACTTCCCTATGTGTAAGTATGACAAAGACCATCAAGTAAGGCATATATGCTTCGTACATTTTATTCATGGCCCAAATAGTTTTTTATACATTTACTTTCTTCACAGAAGGCCAGAAGTAATTATCTCTGAGAATGACTCTGACCAGAGGACATCGGAGGAAAGGCCACTCTCTAACAGGTCAAGTATTGACTTCAGCACTAGGAAAACAAAGTTTAACATCAAGGAGCCAGAGCGTTTGTCTTCTGTGTCTGTCCCCATTACTCCGTTTGCTGTTTTTATCTGCTTTGGAAAACAATAAACATTTTTTCTACTGAAATATGGATTGATGCTGGCTGCTTTTCAGGATGACTTCTGCTGGCACATTCTCTTCACTTACATGAAACCAGAAACCACCTAGAACACCCTCGCCTCCCAGCAAAGGTACTCCACGCAGAAAGCTTCACCATAGTTCTTCAGCAAAGTGGTTAGCTTCTCCACGCCGCCCCATCACACTTCCTTTCCAGGACTCCCTCTCCACCATGTCGTGGAACTCCCAGGTTCCATCGATCACGTTCCTTAACCTGCTTTAGATCCCGTTCTCCATCAACATCAGCAAGGAGCTCTCTGACTTACTCCTCCCACGGGGCTAGACTTGGGAGACGCAGCCAAACATGTCTCAGAGAAGTGATGTCAAATCTCTTGATGAACTCTTCTCCAGAATGGAAGATGTGAGCAGTGCAAGTTCCAATGGTTTGTGCTTCTTAAATATTTCACTTACTGTGGCTATCTGCCATTATATAAAAAAAATGGAAACATTCTACTCTTGTTTGAAAGCATTACTTTTATAATCAAATCGTATCAAAAATCAAACATTAATTTCAATAAAAATATTAAATAAATAATCTGTGCTGATAGTGAATTACCATTTATTTATATAGCATCAACAATTTACGTAGCGCTAGGTATAGAGCATAGAGGGAACTACATACTAAGTTAGACACACTAGAAACAGACTGGTACATGAGGTAGAGAACCCTGCTCGCAAGCTTACAATCTAGAGGGAATGGGGTCCATAAGACACACAAGGGGTTTAAGAGGTCAGAGGGATTGAAGTTGTAATGACATTGGTGTGGATGGGTGGCACTAGGTGAGATAGGCTAAAGATGAATATGTGTGTTTCAGCTAGGTGGGAACTGCTAGAGGTGAAATGACAGGTTTTCTAGTGGGTTGGGTAGTAAGCTTCTTTAAAGAGATGGGTTTTGAAGGACTTTTTAAAATTTGAAATGGAGGGAGAGAGCTGGATGCTCTGCAGAAGGGAGTTCCAGAGAGAGGGGGCAGCACGGGCAAAATCTTGGAGTCGCGAGTGAGAAGTGGTGATGAGGTTGATGAGGTTGGAGGAGAGTTACAGTCCCATTGAGGAGCGCAAAGTCGTGCAGGGAAGTATCAGTTAACAAGGGAGGCAATGGGGCGGAGGAGTGGAGGGCTTTGTAGGTTAAAGACAGAATTTTACGTTTTATCCTTGAGCAGATGGGGAGCCAGTGGAGGGCGTTGCAGAGAGGAGCCGCCGAATCAGACCGACGAGCAAGAAAGATGAGTCTGGCAGCTGCGTTTTGGATAGATTGCAGGGGAGACAAATGAGCCAGAGGTAGTCCAGTCAGGAGGCCATTACAGTAGTCAAGGTAAGAGATCACAAGCGAGTGCACTAGAATTTTGGCGGTCTCTTCGCCTAGGAACGGGCGAATGCGTGCGATGTTCCTTAAGTGCAGTCGACAGGATTTGGCTAAAGACTGAATGTGGGGAACGTAGGAGAGAGCAGAGTCAAAAGTGACCCCAAGACATCGAACACGATCAGCCGGTACAATTGTAGCATTTTCAACGGTGACCGTGAACCCAGGTGTAGGGATAGAGTTTGAGGGAGGGAAGATAATCAGTTCTGTTTTGGAAAGGTTACGTTTCAGGTAGCGATCAGACATCCAAGCAGAGATTGCCGACACACACTCAACTACCTGTGACACTAGAGAGGGAGTGAGGGCAGGGGAGGAGAGGTAATCAGAGAGTGTCCTCCGCATACAGGTAGTATTGGAAACCAAAGGAGCGGATTAGTTCTCCCAAAGAGGTGGTGTACAGGGAAAACAACAGCAGGCCAAGGACTGATCATTGCGGAACAACAGAGAGTGAAACAGGTGACAATGTCGCTCCAGCAAGCGACACTGAATAGGAGCGCTCAGATAAGTACGAATCAATCCAAGAGAATGCCGTACCCCCTATGCCAACCAAGGATAATCTGTTAAGAAGGAGGCGGTGGTCAACAGTGTCAAAGGCAGCAGAGAGATCTAAGAGGATCGTCACTGAGAAGTGGCCTTTAGATTTGGCAGAAAGGAGGTCATTAGATACTCTAGTGAGGGCAATTTCAGTAGAGTGTAAAGGTCTAAAGCCAGATTGAAAAGGGTCAAGCAGGTCATTGGCAGTCAGAAAGTCTGTTAGTCGTGAGTGCACCGTTCTCTCCAGCAACTTGGACACGAAGGGGAGAAGGAATATAGCACGGTATTTAGATGGAAGAGTGGGGTCGAGGGAAGATTTTTTCAATACAGGTACGATTTGGGCTTGTTTGAAAATTGACGGTACTATTCCAGAGGACAGAGAGAGGTTGATGAGATGGGTTAGAGTTGGACAGAGTAGAGGGGAAAGAGAGGATACAAGGTGAGACGGGATGGGATCTAGCGCACAAGTAGTAGATCTTGAGCAGGAGAGCAGATCATCTACCTCTTTCTCAGCAACAGGGGAGATATTCAAAGTGGATTTGGGCAATGGGAACGAGGCAGGAGGTAGTTGGGGCAAGTCAAGGGAGGTGAAGTTACACCTGAAAAGCGTCAACCTTGTTTTTGAAGTGCGAGGCAAGGTCTTGTGCCATAAGAGTGGAGCACGGTGGAGGAGCAGGAGGGCAGAGGACTCAACGTTCGGTTTATAGACTTTCGTCATTTGGAATGCATGTAATAGTACTATTGGCTTTCTCTACACCGAGACAGAGTCTCCATTCATAAATTTTTATCAATGGAGACTCTGTCTCTGTGTAGAGAAAGCCAATAGTACTATTACATGCATTCCAAATGACGAAAGTCTATAAACCGAACGTTTGGTTTATAGATTTCGGCTTATGGAATACATGTAATCCTATTGCTATTCTATAAACCGAACGTTTCAAACAAATGAACGAAAATGCTATTTTCGGACGAAAATGCATTCGTACGAAAACGAATACACATGTCTAATATGAACTGTCATTATATAGCTTGTCTCCTGGCTACCTGTATAGTGATTTAAACTATATTTAACAGCTTGTCTCCTGGCTAGCAGTATACTGATATGAACTTTACTATACAGCTTGTCTCCTTGCTAGCTGTATAGTGCTTTGAACTAAATCATACAGCTTGTCTCTTGGCTAGCTGCAGTGGCGTCCCGAGGGGGGTGTGGACCACACCGGGTGACACCACCAGCAGGGGTGACACCCGTGCTGCCGGCACCCCCTGCATTGCGCTGCTGGGGCGGGAAAATCAAAAACTTACCTCCTTGCTGCCGTCTCCCGGTGCAGGTCTCTGGCCGTGAGGGAAGCATTGTTTTAAACAAACTTTATTGATCCGCGCGGCTGGAGGGGAGCGCACAACGCTTCCCTCAAAGCTACGAACCTGCACCGGGAGACAGCAGCAAGGAGGTAAGTACTGGGGAAGAAGGGAGGAGGGTGGGAAAATCCTGGCATATTGAGGGGCAGAATCCTGGCATATTGGGGGGCATTTTAAATGTCATATTGGGGGGCAAAATCCTGGCATATTAAATGGTATATTGGGGGGCAAAATCCTGGCATATTAAATGGCATATTGAAGGGGCAAAATTATGACATATTGAGGGACAAAATCCTGGCATATTAAATGGCATATTGAGGGGCAAAATAGTGTGTCTCAGGTTATGTGTGTATTGGTGTCACTGTGTGTGTAAGTGGTAAGGGTGTGTGTAAGTGTGTCACTGTGTAAGGTTTGTGTGTGTGTGTCACTGTGTCTGTATAAGGGTGTGTGTGTGACTGCAAGGGTCTTTGTGTTTAAATGAGCATGCGAGTTGAATATTTAGATGTATTTTCCACACTATACATTATACTTTTATATATAAATAAAATGTATGGAGGGTTAGTGGTGTGGGAGGAGTGGCGGGTCAGAGGAGGGGGGCACCAAAATCCACCTTCGCCTGTGTAGATGAAAATCCTTGGACTGGACCTGACCGGATGTCACATCCGGTGTCTGTGTTTCCCTCCTCCATGCAGGAGGGAAGACTGCACGGAGGAGGCAACCGGGAACACGGAGCAGAGACAGAGCAGCAAATAAGGTAAGTACTACTGGCGAAGGGGGAGGAGGGTGGTATAAAATGAGCAAAGTCCTGGCATATTGAGTGGCATAATAATCCTGGCATATTGAATGGCATAATAATCCTGGCATACTGAGGGGTTAAATACTGGCATATTGAGTGGCATAATAATCCTGGCATATTGAGTGGCTAAATCCTGGCATATTGAATGGCTAAATCATGGCATATTGAGTGGCAAAATAATCCTGGCATATTGAATGGCTAAATACCGGCATATTGAGGGGTTAAATGCTGGCATATTTTAATTGGCAAAGTGATGCTGTGGCATGGTCTGTGGGGCAAAATAACATGTACTATGAGGAAAGTGACACTGGCTAGTTCTGTGGGGCAAAGTGACACTGTGGCATGCCAAATCGTGAAGGTGCACTATGAGTGCACGCCAAGTGCTGTGGGTGCAATATAGGTGCATGGCAAGTTCTGTGGGTACTGTATGGTGCTGTGTTAAGTCCTTTAGGTGCAATGTGGGTGCAGAGAAAGGGAATAAAAAATAGGAATGCAATTTTTCAATAACATTTTTATTAAATATAATATTAAATAATTGGGATATTATTTGGGGGATATTTATTGGGTCCATTGTGTGGCATAATTAAGGGGCTCTTTGGTGTGGCATAATTATGAGGCGCTTGTGTGTGGCATAATTACGGGCGCTTGTGTGTGTGTCATAATTAATTGGGCTCCAAGGTGAGGCTTAAATAGTGGGGCTCTGGTGTGGCATAATTTATGGGGCTTTGGTGTGGCATAATTTATGGGGCTCTTGTGTGGCATAATTTATGGGGCTCTTGTGTGGACATAATTTGTGGGGCTCCTGTATGTGGCATATTTAATGGGCTATCTGACTGGCATTACTAAGGAATCTGTTTGGCATGGTATTGGAGGAAATCCAGGGGGTTATCGCACCGGGTGACACCAAACCTAATGACGCCTCTGGCTAGCTGTATAGTGATTTGAACTAAATCATAAAGCTTTTCTCCAGGCTAGCAGTATACTGATATGACTGTACAATACAGCTCGTCTCCAGGCTACCTGTATAGTGATATGAACCATACCATACAGCGTGTCTCCTTGCTAGCTGTATAGTGATTTGAACTATATTAAACAGCTTGTCTCCTGGCTATCTGTATAGTTATATGAACTATATTACGGTATATAGCTTGTCTCCTGGCTAGCTGTATAGTTATATGAACTATATTATATAGCTTGTCTCCTGGCTAGCTGAATAGTGATATGAACTATATCATACAGCTTGTCTCCAGGCCAGCAGTATACTGATATGAAATATATACTGTACAGCTTGTCTCCCGGCAACCCAAATATTGATATAAACTATACTATACAGCTTGTTTCTTTGCTAGCTATATGCTGATTTGACCTCCATTGTACAACCTTCCCTTTTATACTATATAATACCAAAATACCTGCCATAATAGATGCATTCTTATCCCTCCACACCCCACTGGTACACCACAATGCACAGCATGCACGCATGAACTTACCATGAACAAATAAGAGTTCGGCAGGGCAGGCGCCACCTGTAAGGCAACCTAGGCAGCCGCCTAGGGCGCAACTTAGCAGGGGGTGCTGGAACCAGCCGATGCGGATTCAATAAAGTTTGTTTAAACTTTTTTTTTAAACAAACTTTATTGAATGCGCATTGGCTGGACGGGAACGCACAGCGCTTCCCTCACAGCCACAGACCTGCAGCACCGGGAGACAGAGCAGCAGCGAGGAGGTAAGTAAGGGGGAAGGGGGGAGGAAGAGGATGGCTAAATCCTGGCACATTGAGGGGCATAATCCTGGCATATTGTGTGGGAAAATCCTGGCATATTGAGTGGCATAATCCTGGCATATTGAGGGGCAAAATCTTGGCATATTGTGTGGGGAAATCCTGGCATATTGAGTGGCATAATAATCCTGGCATATTGGGTGGCTAAATCCTGCCATATTGAGAGGCATAATAATCCTGGCATATTGGGTGGCTAAATCCTGGCACATTGAGAGGCATAATCCTGGCATATGGAGGGGCAGAATCCTGGCATATTGAGGGGCATAATCCTGGTATATCGTGTGGGAAAATCCTGGAATATTGAATGGCATAATAATCCTGGTATATTGGTTGGCTAAATCCTGGCATATTGAGGGGCATAATCCTGGCATATTGAGGGGCATAATCCTGGCATATTGTGTGGGAAAATCCTGGCATATTGAGTGGCATCATATCTGAGAGTCAAATAGAACAGTCCAATACTGTGCTTACAGCGCACTTTGAAAAATTCTAATTGTTTTGGGTGCTAAATAGTAAATTTGCGACTTGCGGTGCACTTCATCTCTGAGAGTCAAATAGAACAGTCCAATACTGTGCTTACAGCACACTTTGAAAAATTCTAATTGTTTTGGTTGCTAAATAGTACATTTGCCTCTTGCGGTGCACTTCATATCTGAGAGTCAAATAGAACAGTCCAATACTGTGCTTACAGCGCACTTTGAAAAATTCTAATTGTTTTGGGTGCTAAATAGTACATTTGCATCTTGCTGTGCACTTCATATTTGAGAGTCAAATAGAACAGTCCAATACTGTGCTTACAGCGCACTTTGAAAAATTCTGGCTACCTCCTCCTCCTCTTCCAGCGCCGCTTCCACCTACACTGCCACGGTCACCGCCTCCTCAACCTATGGGTCACTTAGTACAAACTGAAAGAGAATACCCTGCACTCCAACCCTCTCTCAAATGGATAATTCTGTTGATCCTCCTGGCAGCCATGCTTTAGATTTAGATTTATGTTCTTCCAAAGATAAAATCAAAGATTCCATCTAGTGCTATTTTATGGCTCAGCTGTATTTGTAATTTTTATGTATTTTATCTTATTTTAAGTTATTTCCCTATCCACATTTGCTTGCAGGGCACTTGTTCTACTCTTACCCACAGTTTACTTCATTTTGCGGCCCTCTAGCCCTTTCCAGGACTTTTTTAGAGGCCTTTTAGTGGCAAAAAGTTCGTATCCCCATTGACTTCAATGGGGTTCGGGGTCAAGTTCCAGCACGGACCCAGACATTTTTTCGAAGTTCTGCCGAACCTGACGAACCTGAACATACAGGTCTTTCTTATGACAATGTGCGTGTAAGCACGAAACGCGTCAAGCTAGACAGCCTCTATTTTTTGTATGTCCTTTTTTAAGTGTGCTGTTTTCGACAAGCTGTTGTTTTATCATGTGAATTAAAAGTTAAATTTTAACGTCACCTGGTTCCAGTCGTTGCAGTCTTCCTACTTCTTTATTTCTTTTGGATTGAGTCTTTATCGCCCAGGATTACTCCGACTATTTTAAAGGACCGGACGCTTGATTACAAGGTGCGCTATTTCTTATTACTATCCGTTTCCGGTTGAAGTTTGGGGTCACCTTTTGTATTTTTGTACTTTAGATAGTACACACCAGTTTATTCTCTGAGCGACAAGGAAACAAGGGTTAAACAACGTTTAATTTTCCTATAATAACTAGCAGGTTATTATTCATAGTCATCTTAAATCATTTATGTCTATGTAATGTTATTTAATGTTTAACAGAGCATCCTCCTTCAAAGATTTTGTGAATCATAATATCAAATCCAGTATCCACTCCCCCTGTGATCACTCTCTGAGAATGTATATCATTATCTTCATCACTGCTTGAAGATCCAGCATCATCACTGGTTGAGTCGGTGCTGTAGAGAGTGACCAATTAAGCCTGCTGGGCATTTAAAACACCAGACATTTCACAAATAATATTGAGATAGGATTAATCTCAATTCTCATTGAACAGTTAATTTTATTGAGCTGACAATCACGCAGCAGGACATGGACCAAAATACTAAAAATAGGAAATATTATCCAACTTTGTTTTTATCTTTCCCTATACACATGTTGATTTAAAGCAATTCATTCCTAATTTGGGTTGCCATCAGGAAGTTCTTGCTACCTTTTCAGCTACATGGGGCTATTCACTGAGAAATTAGTTTTAGCTGTTTGACCCAATAGCACACAAGTGGGTCAGCTGTGTGCTACTCAAGTGCACTTCACTAAGAGAATTCACATTGTGTTAACTCTACCAAGTCCCCATTTACTGATGTATGTGCTGCCTTGTAGAATGTAACATGTATATTAGGGCAGTGATGAATAGCCTTGGCACTGTGATTGGGAAACACATATCCCATGACGCTCAAAGAAACTTAAGTACTGTATCACCTAAACACTGCTTATACTGTGAACAAAGAGAATAAAAAATAATAGTAATTGCAAGCAAATGTCTAAATCATGAGAAAAATGTATTCTAAATGTCTGTGGAGTCTCCTGCTTGTGACATCACCTGTGGCCTCATATGCAAATTCCACAGTTCCCATTGAAAAGTTAATTTGCATAGCAAGCCACAGGTGATGTCATAATCAGGAGACTCCACACACCCATTTAAAATACATTTACTCCTAATTTAGGCAGTGTTTTTGAAACTTTGGTAACACATTGTATAGATAATTTTCAATCATTTTTTATTCTGTACATTCACAGTAAAACAATGTCTTTAAGACTAACTCAACTGATTCAAGAATGCAGAGTTGCCAGATTATCATGTCAGTGAATTTGTAATCTGTTATACAAACCCCTCATTGCATTGGTAAATATCCTTCAACAATGATAGTGTCTAATATGCTTTTTACACGGGCAGGTCACCCTACAGAGTCCAAAAATATGTTTACATTAGTTCTGTTCTTGGATACCCAGTCACAGTCCAATGAAATATGGAAAAAATCTACAGTAGAAGGGTGGCGCTTACTCATAAACTGATTAATCATAGTCTACGATTAAATGCTAACCAGAGGCGTGAAAAGCGTAAGACTTTTTTACCACTAGAGTTTTTATTGGTCTTTATATGCCAAAAAACTTCAAGGTTTATTCATTATCCATTTTTACCTTCTACTATGGATTTTTCTGTGACTGACTTGCACATTTCAGAGATAAGTACTCTATCATGTAATGTAAAGTAAAAGATTTGCCTCATCATATTTTTCCCAATGTCCGAGAAATGCATAGAAAGTTTAATAGTGTAGTTACTACTGTAGCAACAATCCTTCATATCTCTGCAAGCCCTTCTTCTTGTGTTACATCACACCACACAGGGCTGTCCAAAGCCAAACACCCCCAAGCAGTCGAAACAGCTCAAAAGAGAAAGACTAATTTCACAGTAACAGCGAATCACAGCACTTTGTCAGAAGGGACCATCAAAAGTATTGCAATGGAATCCAGCCTGCTGTCTTAACCTATAACCCCTTAATGACACAGGAAGCACATGCACAGCAGGGGCGTATCACTCACTCTGTTGCCAATGCAACCAGCAAGCATCTGCAGTGAGTCATAGAAGAGTGAGGTCACGATGTGATGTCATAATGGTCACTGCTGCTGATAACTTTTTGAACATTCTTTGTCTCTCAGACACATCCGGAGCTCTGAAGGAGCTTCAGCATCTGTCCTCGGTTCCTGGTTCCATGGTATAGGGATCTATGCCTTACTTGGATGTGTCTCAAGACTTGGAGCTTGACTACCCTAAATCTGACCTTGAGCTTTGGAGGTTCTAGCAGGGGTGGTTCTCTTTGTCAAGCGCAGCTACTCATGCGGTAATCTTCCCCTTTAGGGAAGCATGTGGGGTGGTTGGGGAGGGTGTAATATGCGCCTTTGCGATTGATGTTATTTTGGATTGGAGGTCTCCAACTGTGTTCTTCATGCTGAACTGCAGCTCTCTGATTTATTTATTATCCAGATGGAGCTCTAGTCCAGCGTCAACTGGAGGACTACAGTTAGACACCCAGAGTCTATACAATCCTTTAATTCATTGCTTTATTAATCTGTAATATAATTATAGTCTCTTTATTTGCCTCTTAATGCCCAGAGGGAAGGGCAGTCCTTCTAGCCATGGTTCCCCAGAGGTTTCCCCCACAGGGGGTTTTTCCTGTCCTGAGTGCTGAAGGATGACTCTCTGTGAGTCCAGAGGTAGCCCATAGCGTGACCAGCTTTCTGGTTTAACCTATGATAATATCCAGGCACCTGCTTGGCTGTAAATTCCCCATCCCATTATCTAATTCTAATTCTGACTAAATCTAACACTAACTCTGTGACATTTTATTTATAATAAATGTAAAGTTAATTTATATCTCGTCTCATGTTGTTTTTATTTCTCTCAAGTAACAGAAAACATGGATGTGGTGGGGTCTGAATATGGTGTGTGTGTGTTGGGGGGGGGGGGGTGAAGTAAAATGGAAATAATTATTACAATCGGAAGTGCTGGGAAAGGATGTTTTGCTAATTAATCAAGGAAGAGGGATTGAGCATGTGGTGTTGAAGAGGTAAAATGGATGACAGGCACCTGAGACAGATATACATATTGTAGTAAAGAGAGCAAAACACTGAATAACAGAAACTACTAATATTATAATAACAAAGAGTTTAACCAGGATAGGTACATTCAGATATTCTCTGTTTCCCAAGTATGTCCTGGGAATGTTACTATTACCCAATTTAATGGTACTCATTTTATCTACCCCAGAAGAATGAAGAGTCAACTCTGGCAGAAATGGTATTAATAAGGAAATAAAGGGGAGAAAAGAAGAAGACATATAAAAATGATAAGTTCAGTGTTTCAGTGTTATAACATGTACAGGTACAGGTGGAAATGTCTCAGTATTGAGCAGAGCAGCAGCCTGCTTACACAACCAGAGGAACAAACACCGTGTGTGAGATGCTCCTCATTGGACCACAGAGTCAGAGAAGAGGAGTAGGCAGTGCGTCGCTAGGGGGGGGGCTACTGGGGCTGAAGCCCCGAATATAATCTCTATAGCCCCGAATGGAGACTCAGCCCCGAGTTTCCAATTCTGTTTTATTTTTTTCCCTTGGTAACTGTAGAGGTCGGGACCACTTGTCTGTCACCCAGCATTTACCTGTACTGCGCCAGATATGATTTCATATCCGGCGCGATGTTCAAGCCCTCACGCAGCCCTATTTGTTTCTGGCTGCATGTAGGGCAGAGGCACCTCCGTGGAGTGCCTCCATCGGCACATAGAACTGAGAGTAGCGTGAAGGGGTGCGTGCTCCGCCCCCTCGCACTCTGATACACCAGGACTGGCTGCAGGGATTGGAGGCGAACTGTGTGCCTGAATCATCCCCCTCCCTGCAAATAAAAGGTAAAGGAGGGGGAAGGTTCAGACACCAAAACGGCTATAAGAAAATAAATCTGTCAGTTTGTGAAAGTGTGTCTGGGTGTGTGTAAAGGTATCTGTTTGTGTATAAGGGTTTCTGTCTGGGTTTGTGTGTAAGGGTGTCTGTGTAATGGTATCTGTGTGTCTGTGTAATGGTATCAGTGTGTGTGTGTAAAGGTGTCTTTGTGTGTAAGGGTATCTGTGTGTAAGGGTGTCTGTGTAATGGTATCTCTGTGTGTGTGTGTGTGTGTGTGTGTGTGTGTGTGTGTGTGTAAAGGTGTCTGTGTAATGGTATCTGTGTGTGTGTGTGTGTGTGTGTGTAAGGGTGTCTGTGTAATGGTATCTGTGTGTGTGTGTGTGTAAGGGTGTCTGTGTAATGGTATCTGTGTGTCTGTGTAATGGTATTAGTGTGTGTGTAAAGGTGTCTTTGTGTGTAAGGGTATCTGTGTGTAAGGGTGTGTGTGTGTCAGGGTAACTGTGTGCAAGTGTGTATCTGTGTGGAAGAGGGAAAAGTGGAGGAGGGGGTCTGAATATCTCAGTCCTGTTCAAAGAAAAGAAAAACTGTTTGTGCATGTACTGTGTGTATGCAAGTGTGACTGTATGTAAGTGTGTATGCAAGTGTAACTATGTCGTGCCGGTCGGCAGCAGGGGAGGATGTCTGCGTCGCGCAGACATCCACCTGCTGTTAGAGAGAGGGATCCAGGTCCCCTGCAGCTCTGCGGGGGACCTGGATCCATGTTTAATAATCTGACCTCGATTTGAGGTCAGATTATAAAACGACCTCGAATATAAGACATTTGCATTAAACATAAGCATTTGCTCTGAAAAAAACCTTGTCTTATATTCGAGCAAATACGGTATATACAGTCAGTAATATACAGAAACACAAATATAGTCAGTAACATACATACAGACACAAACATATAGTAAGTAACATACAGACACACACATACAATCAGTAACACACACACATACAGTCAGTAACATACACATATACACATACAGTCAGTAACATACAGACAGAGACACACATACATAGTCACAGACAGACAGTCACATACACACACATATTCAATCACACACCTACAGTCGGTCATTCACACACACAATTACACACAAGCCAGAAGTTTTTTTGTTGTTTAAGATAAATAAATAAAAAAGTACATCTATAAATATGTCCCCCATCTTGCTGGTCTACCTCATTCCAGTCTGGTCTGTGCCTCTCACACAGGCACAGACCATCTTTGTTTCTAGTCATGCTGAGCACACCCGGCAACACTTCCCCCTCATGCTCCACTGGATAATACAAAACCAAAAAATTATCCCAGCAGCGAGGCCACCATGTGGGGACAATAATACCCGGGTGCCAGATCTAATTTTGTGGTGTCCTGGATTTGTTGCGCCTTGATATATACCCAAATATACTTATTGTTAATTGGCATCAGATATATTCATCTATATGCTGCCCCTAAGCATTTACTCCACTTCTATCAAATCTGCCCCGGGCTCCAGCCCCGGGTCTTTTGGGGCCAAATTACAATATCCTGATTCCCCCATCAATCCTGGAGGCTATACACAGGGACTGATATACTATCAGAACCTATACCAGACTGGGAATGAAATTCAGCTCTGGAAATAACTGTATACCAGCCCCATAGCATTGCATCATTATACCTGCCCCATAGCATTAAATTATTTTCTTAATTTCATAAAAGGGAAAACCGGGCATTTTAAAGCACATTTGAAAAGTGTATTATTAATAGATAAAACTGATATAGTGCAATAGGCCCCAGTATGTACAGAAGGTCATATGAATTGCCCTGTGCCGGGGTATATATCAGGGCAGCAGTGCTGTATTCAGCACGAGGAAGACAAGCTAAGTGTGAATACAATGAACCAGAGGAGGATCAAGGGGCCATCTATGTAGGAACTGGAACCTCATCGGCACTCAGGCATTAACTGTGAAGGCTGACAGCAACCAACAAACAGGTAAAGCTAATGAAAAACGTATTAAGAAAAAATTAAAGAACCAAATCTTGAGGGTGACTGGGATGCTGGGTGTGCATTATGGGTGATGGGGCATGTCTTGGGGTGATGCAGTATGGGCAGGACCAGCCTATGGTCATGTAACCTGTGTGACCGCACAGGGCGCAACATCCATGGGGTGCCAGAGGTGCTGGCTGGTGAGCTCCATAGGTCTCCCATCACCAGCCCTCTGCACGGAGGGGACGAGCAGTGGCGTCATTAGAGAGCTGCTGACTGCACTAGGACTTATGCCAGTGCTCGGCCGAGGCAGCAAAATGCTCAGGTGTCAAAAGGCAGCACTCCTCTTTAATTATTTTGCCCTCCCCATTTTTAGTGGAGTAGGACCACAAAGAAAACAAATAGTGCAAATTTAGTTTTTTAAGAGGACAAAAAAAAATTGCCTTTTTTTAGTGTCCAACAAAAAGAATCCCTAAATCAGAACAGTGGTGAAAAATAAACAAACCTTTCCAATGTATTCTGCTACAGATGGGTGCCCCAATATATATCCTGGTTTGGTCGCATAAATGCAATAGAAATGAATATGATGCCACGGCTCCTATACTTTTTTCAAACTCTCCCCATAACCATCCCGTTAGCCTTTTTTGCTTCCTTGAAATCTCTTTTCCTGCATTTTGTATGGGCCAAAAAAAGACCCAGAATTAAGTATACAACCTTGACCCGGCCAAAGGCTGGGGGAGGCACAGGACTGCCTGATCCACGAAGGTACTATCAGGCTTGCCACTTGGTGAGAGTTATGGAATGGGCGCACAACACAAGTTATGGGTTAACATAGAATCCACCTTACCTCCATCCCATTATCTCATCTGTTATGGCTACCAAAGGGGCATGCGGCTTTGGCCCTAGCGAACCACCCACTCATGACAGCAACTATTCATACCCTCCACGCCCTCTATGCTAAACATACACTTACTACCCACCCTCTTTTGCATATCTGACACAACCCTGATTTTCCCCAGGGCCAAAACCCGGGTGCTTTCCTACTGTCTTCTCCATCTGATTTTGTCCCGATCTCAAACTTTATGGATAAAGACAAACTTAAGTCTCTTGGGGGATTTTCGGGGAGGTTTGCCAAACTAGGTTGGATCTTTTTCACTATCTCAAACTCCAAAGCTACTTCCACAAAATTCCTGGGAAGCACAACTTGATATGTGAACATACGTATTTTGAAATTCTATGCACCAGATCTCAATTCCCTACGTATGGAGTTTTTTTTATTGTATAAACTGTTTATGACAGAATTAGATCACAGTCTGTTAAAGTTCCTGGGCCATTGGGAAAGGCACTACAGTTGGATATCGATCTATCGCGTTGGGACAAAGTCTTCACATTAATACACAAATGCTCTTTGCAGACCAAGGTCCAGGAAACTTTTTATAAATTACTGACTCATTGGTATCAGACTCCAGTTATTCTCAGTAGGGCTTTCCCGGGTCTCCTGGTTCTTTACTGGAGATGTGGAAATGCTACTGGGACTCTACTACATATCTGGTGGGAATGCCCTAAAATAGTCCTGTTCTGGGAGCAAATGCATAAGCTTATGTCTAAATTCACAGACTTTCCCCCTCCAGAGGCGTCACTAGGGTTGGTGTCACCCTGTGCGGTAACTCATGGTGTCACCCCCCTGGATTTCCTCCAATACCATGCCAAACAGATTCCTTAGTAATGCCAGTCATATGGCCCATTAAATATGCCACATACAGGAGCCCCACAAATTATGTCACACGCAGGAGCCCTTTAACTATGCCACACACACAGGAGCCCCATAACTATGCCACATACAAGAGCCCCATAAATTATGCCACACCAGAGCCCCATTATTTATGCCTCACCTCGGAGCCAAATTAATTAAGCCACACACACAGGCGCCCCATAGTTATGCCACACACAACGCCCCATTATTATGCCACACAAAAGAGATCCTTAATTATGCCACACATGGGGCCCAATAAACATGCCACACATGGGACCGCCATTAATTATGCGACACACAGGAGCCCCACTAGGTGACAGTTGTACAATTCTAAAATAATACAAACCTATAAATATAAACACAGACATCTCTCTATAACTAGTTGCATTTATACTTATTTGAATTATTTTATATTCTATTTAATAAAAATGTTATTGAAAAATTGCATTCCTATTTTTTATTCCCTTCCTCTGCACCCACATTGCACCTAAAGGACTTAACACAGCACCATACAGTACCCACAGAACTTGCCATGCACCTATATTGCACTCACAATGTCACTTTCCACATAGTACATGTTATTTTGCCCCACAGACCATGCCACAGCATCACTTTGCCAATAAAAATATGCCAGTATTTAACCCCTCATTATACCAGGATTTAGCCATTCAATATGCCAGGATTATTTAGCCACTCAATATGCCAGGATTATTTAGCCACTCAGTATGCCATGATTTAGCCATTCAATATGCCAGGATTTAGCCATTCAATATGCCAAGATTTTGCCCCCCAATATGCCATTTAATATGCTAGGATTTTGCCCCCCAATATGCCATTTAATATGCCAGAATTTTGCTCACAATATGCCAGAACAATATGCCCCCCCCCCCCCCCCCCCCCCCCCACACACACACACACATCTTTTATTTGTTATTTTCTTGGAAAATTCAATAAACATTTATTTACAAAAAAACCTTTCTTCAATCTTGAAAGATAAGATGAGAATGAATGGCGTGCATATTTTTTATGAATTTTACTTGACTGGAGACATATATTGTATATAGTGTGGTGTTCTAGCATTAAAATTTGTCGATGTGTGTCTCAATTTGGGTACAAAAAGTCTCCAGCCAACTTATTTATACATGAAAGGTTTCTGACCTTTCTTAAAATACACAATTAATTTTACTGAGATTTGTTTGCTTGTGTTGATCTTAAAATTACATTCATTGGCTGGAGAACAGAAAAAAGTGGAGTTAAGAAAAAAATAAAATGTTGAAAAGTGAATAACTTATTGTTACTGCAGTTTTGCTGAAAATGTGTGTGAAATCTGGGTCTTGCAGAAATGTCCTGGGTGTGCAATGTGGGGATAGGGAATGTCCTGGGTGTGCAATGTGGGGCTAGGGAATGTCCTGGGTGTGCAAACTAGGGGGCTGGAGTAAATCCTATGTGTGCAATCTGGGTGTTGGATAAGTCCTGTAGGTGCAATCTACGTGCTCTGGCAAGACCTGTAGGTGCAATCTGAGTGCTTGCCAAGACACGTGGGTGCCACAGAAAAGATCTGTGGGTGTTCTAGAAATACCTGTGGGTACAGGCTGGGTGCTGTGGCAAGTCCATCATGCTTTTCTTCATAAAACGTTACTGATAAATGTGACCACAGGAGGGCCCTATTGGCTCTGATAGGATCAGGATGTTACAATATTTTATGATTGGCTCTGTTAACTGGTAAATTACCCCCTAAGATGTCTTCCAGATGATTGATCATTTTAATAGTTATTGGACTGAGGTATTAGTTGGAATGTTATGCACAGTTTATCCACAATATTGTGTGGAATGCTTTATAGTATGTGTGTTTTCTTATTCCACTGTGTATTTGAAGGAATCAACTGTACTTGGCTCACTATACTGCTTGCTTAAAGGGTCTGTCTGGTGCCCAAAATGCATCTTCCAAATATTAATGTGCATACATTTTTTAAGGATTATTTATTAATATTATTCACATATCTGAGCTGATTCTAATAAATTATGTTTCTGTACCATTCGGTTATATACCGTATTTATCGGCGTATAACACGCACCTCATTTTAAGAAGGAAATTTCCGGAAAAAAAACTTAAATTTCAAATAAAGAACTTTGAAGCCCAATATGCCATTTAACCCCTTAAGGACAGAGCCTTTGAAACATTTTTGTCCTTTCTGGACAATGCCTATTTTAACATGTCTGTGCTGTTTGTGTTTAGCAGTAATTTTCTTCTTTGTCATTTGCTGTACCCACACATATTATATATTGTTTTTATCGGGACAAGAAGGGCTTTCTATGGATGCCATCTTTTTGATCATATCTTATCATATTATTAAAAAAAATAATAAAATATGGTAAAAAAAAAAAAAATACACAAATTTCTTTGTTTTTATTTGAAACAACTTCTCCTCATCGACAATAGCGAACGAAAAAACATGCTAAATAGATTCTACTATTTCTCCTGAGTACAGGGATACCACCCATGCATAGGTTTGTTGGGTTGTTTGGGGGCTAAAATGCCAAATTTGTGAGGTGCAGTTTTTTGTTTTCCAACTTGAAATTTTTACATGCAGACAGCCTGCACCCATGTCCCATTTGGGACATATTTGAAGCCAGCTAGTGTATTTTACCCCATCAACCCATATATTTTTTAAAAGAAGACACCTTAGGCTATCTCAAATGGTGGTATTTTTACACTTTCCATGCACTAATTCTACCACCAGCCTTTGTCAAACTTTGTGGTAGTAATTTTTTTGTGGTTTTTTTTCACAAACCTTGTACTTCAGACATGAATTCACAGATTTTGGTATGTGTCACTGCCAAATAACACCCTAATAAGTGTTCAGCAACATCTCTTGAGTACAGGGATACCACCCATGCATAGGTTTGTTGGGTTGTTTGGGGGGTAAAAGGCCAAATTTGGTAGGTGCAGTTTTTGGTTTTCCAAATTAAAATTTTGACATGCAGACCGCCTGCACTCATGTCCCATTTGGGACATATTTGAAACCAGCCAGTGTATTTTACCCCATCAACCCATATATTTTTTAAAAGAAGACACCTTAGGCTATCTCAAATGGTGGTATTTTTACACTTTCCATGCACTAATTCTACCACTAGCCTTTGTCAAACTTTGTGGTAGTAATTTTTTTGTGGTTTTTTTTCACAAACCTTGTACTTCAGACATGAATTCACAGATTTTGGTATGTGTCACTGCCAAATAACACCCCAATAAGTGTTCAGCAACATCTCTTGAGTACAGGGATACCACCCATGCATAGGTTTGTTGGGTTGTTTGGGGAGTAAAAGGCCAAATTTGGTAGGTGCAGTTTTTGGTTTTCCAAATTAAAATTTTGACATACAGACCGCCTGCACCCATGTCCCATTTGGGACATATTTGAAACCAGCCAGTGTATTTTACCCCACCAACCCATATATTTTTTTAAAGTAGACACCCTACGCTATTTCAAATGGTGGTATTTTAACACTTTCCATGCACTAATTCTACCACCAGCCTTTGTCAAAGTTTGTGGTAGTAATTTTTGTGTGTTTTTTTTTTCACAAATATTGTATTTTAGACATAAATTCACAGATTTTGGTATGTGTCACTGCCAAACAATAACCCAATATGTGTTCAACAACATATCCTGAGTACAGGGATGCCACCCATGCATAGGTTTGTTGGGTTGTTTGGGGGCTAAAGGGCCACATTGTGAAGGTGCGCATTTTCATCTTGGAATATTGACGTGTAGTCAGCCTGAGCCCATCTTTCATTTGGGACTTTTTTTTAAGTAGGACAGTGTATTTTACCCCAAAAAGTATATATTTTGTAAAAGTAGACACCCTAGGCTATTTTAAATGGTGTTATTTTAACACTTTCCATGCACCAATTCTACCACCAGCCTTTGTCAAAGTTTGTGGTAGTCATTTTATTGTGTATTTTTTCCCACATACATTGTACTTTAGACACAAATTCACATATTTCGGTATGTGTCACTGACAAACAATACCACAATATATGTTCAGCAACATCTCCCGAGCACAGGGATACCACCCATGCATAGCTTTGTCAGCTTTGTTAGGGGTTGAAAGGCTACATTTGAGAGGTGCGCTTTTTGATTTTCAAACTTGGAATTTGAACATGTAGAGCAAGGAAGGGGTTAATAGCTCTTATAAGAGCCTTTGTAGTACTGTACAAAAAAATTAACCCCTAAAAATGCACAGACAAGAAAAAAATTTCTGCTGTGCAGTGATCAGTGGCAGGGAAGGAGTTAATACACTACACTATACAAAAGGTATGGCTTTTATAAAAGCCCTTGGGACTCACAATTTATTAACATTTTATTTAATTTATTACAATTTAAAAATTATGTTATACAGATCTGTCTCTTTCCCTCACTAAAACTCAAGTGAGGAGAGGGAGGCAGATCCATATGGGTCAGAACAATATTTACGAACCAGACGAATGGTGATGCTCATCTGAGAAATCACCAAACCACCTTTGCCACTGATCGGCTGTTACTGATCGCTATACACGCGTTCAGACAGCTTCAAAAGGAATACACGTAATCCCCTAGTGGGTATAACTAACCCCTAGCGAGTCTGACAAAAAAAATGCTGATAGCAAAAAAAAAATCCTTCTGAGACTAGATTGCTCCATATGCGCTGCTTAGGCAGTGACCATATGCACTGCTTAGGCAGTGACCATATGTGCTGCTTAGGAAGTGATATACGGCAAGGAAGGGGTTAATAGCTCTTAAAAGAGCCTTTGATATACTGTAATAAATCAAAGTAAAAAAAAATAACCCCTAAAAAAATGCACAGACAGCAAAAAATGTGCTGCTGTGTAAGATCACTGCGTACACAGCGATCAATTGCAGGGAAGGGGTTAAATACTGGAAACGGCTTTTATAAAAGCCTTTGGGTCTCAATTCTATTAAATATATTATAATTAAAAACTTACATTATACAGCTCTGTCTCCCTCACTAAAACTCAAGTGAGAGGGGGCAGATCTACACTGGTCAGATCAAATATTTACACATATTGATCTAACCAGATGAATGGTGATGCTCATCTGAGCAAACGCCAACCCGCCATTGTCACTTATCAGCTGTTACTGATCGCTATACATGCGCTCAGACAGCTAAAAAAATTTTTTTACGTTAAACGTAGTCCCCTAGCGGGTATAATTAACACGTGACGGGTGTAATAAAAAAGTTTTAAAAAAATTAAAAATGCTTCTGCAGCAAGATTGCTGCATTTGCGTCAGATCGCTGATTAGGCAGTGATCTACGGCAAGAAAGGGGTTAATCTCTCTTAAAAGAGCCTTTTTTTTATCCTGTAATGAATTACAGTAAAAAAAAATAACCCCTAAAAAATGCACAGACAGCAAAAAATGTGCTGCTGTGTATGATCACTGCGTACACAGCGATCAATGGCAGGGAAGGGGTTAAATGGCTTTTATAAAAGCCCTTGGTGTTTAAAATTTTATTAAATATTTTTTTTATTATTTTATTTTATTTTTTTACTTGATCTGATCTGTCTCTCTCCCTTACTAAAAGTAGTAAGGTGAGGGAGGAAGATCAATACTTGTCAAAGGCAATATTTAGTAATATTGCCTTTGACAGTATGGTAAGTGCTCATCAGAGCACTTACCATACATGCCTGCACACAGATCACATAGATCTGCTGTGCCGGCATCGATTGGCTCCCCCTAGAGCATCGGAAGTGAAATACTTTCACTTCCGATGCTCTTGCCATTAGAAGGGAAACGCTGCCTGTACAGGCAGCGTTCCCTTCTACTGAGCCGATGGGGTCGCTCAGGAGAGCGACCACCATCGGCTCTGGGGAGCAGAACGGTGTTGTTAAGTGCCTCGCTGGCGAGGCACTTTAACAACACCGCAGATGCTTAGAAAGCGAACGATCGTTCGCTTTCTAAGCACATGTGTGCAGCGGGCGCAGCCATTTTTAAATGGCTGCTACGATCACTCCGTGGAGTGATCGTAGCGCGCCCCTGCACATTTGGGGGGTGTTGCACGTTAGAGCTGGTCGCTTTCTTTACTCCATTTAGTGCATGACGTGCCAGGCACGTCACCTGTCGGCAAGTCCTCGATTTGCCGTGACGTGCCTGGCACGTCACCTGTCGTTAAGGGGTTAATATGCAGGATATTGCCCCCAATATGCCATTTTAATATGCCAGGATATTGCCCCCAATAAGCCATTTTAATATGCTAGGATATTGCCCCCAATATGCCATTTTAATATGCCAGGATATTGCCCCCAATATGCCATTTTAATATGCCAGGATATTGCCCCCAATATGCCATTTTAATATGCCAGGATGTTGCCCCCAATATGCCATTTAATATGCAGGATATTGCCTCCAATATGCCATTTTAATATGCCAGATATTTCCCCCAATATGCCATTTTAATATGCCAGGATATTGCCCCCAATATGCCATTTTAATATGCCAGCATATTGCCCCCAATATGCCATTTAATATGCCATGATATTGCCCCCAATATGCCATGATATTGCCCCCAATATGCCATGATATTGCCCCCAATATGCCATTTAATATGCCATGATATTGCCCCCAATATGCCAGGATATTGCCACTTAGTATGCTCGTTATGCCACCCTCCTCCCCCCCCCCCCTTCCCCAGACCCCAGCACTTACCTTGTTCCTGCTCTGTCCCCCGGTGCTCTGAAGCTGCGTGGCTGTGAGGGAAGCGTTGTGAGCTTCCCTCCAGCCGTGCGGAACAATAAAGTGTGTTTTAAAAAAAAAACACTTTATTGATCGCGCGGCTGGAGGTTTTAGAATTTTTTTTTTTTTCAAGTTATAACACGCACACACCATTTTCCCCCTATTTTCAGTGGGAAAAAGTGCGTGTTATACGACGATAAATACGGTATATATTTATACCTCACAAAAATCTAATAAAATTATACCATGCTGCCTGTCACTGTATATGTACTATAATGTACTACTTGTCAATCTATTCTGTACAGCAGATTCCTGTATAGTGAAATGAACTATACAATACAGCTTGTCTCCTTTCTGACTGTATGGTGATTTGAACTATAATATACAGCAGTGGTCTACAACCAGTATGCCGCGGCAAACTGGTGCGCCTCTGGATAATAGGAGCTGAATGCCGGGTCTCTGAGACGAGAGCCCGATGTTGACTTTGGCTCTCCTTTCGGAGATAAATAATATATTTGGGCAAATTGGCTGGGGCATATTAAATGGTAAAATAATACTAGCATAATATTCTGCAAATTGGCTGAGGCATATTAAATGGCAAAAAAATACTGGCATGATATTGGGTAAATTGGCTGTGGCATATTAAATGGCAAAATAATATTGGCATATTATTGGGCAAATTGGCTGTGGCTGGTTCTGTTTGTCTATTTATTATTTTGTAATACACTGGTTTGTTTGTCTATTTATGATTTGTAATGCACTGGCTTGGTTTGTGCATTTGCTATTTATTTTGCACACTTGTTTGGTTTTAAAGGTAAATAAAGGCATCTATCTCTTATGCTCTGTGTATACACTTGACTCTATAACTTAATTTTTATATATTTTTGCTTGTGGTGTGCTACGGAATTCTGGGAAGAGCTTTTTTTGTGCCCTAGGTGAGAAAAGGTTGATGAGCACTGCTATACAGCTTGTCTCCTGGCTAGCTGTATAGTGATATGAACTAAACAATACAGCTTGTCTCCTGGCTAGCAGTATAGTAAAATGAACTATACTATACAGCTTGTCTCCTTGCTAGCTGTATAGTGATATGAACTATATTATATAGCTTGTCTCCTGGCTAGCTGTATAGTGATATGAACTATACTAACCAGCTTGTCTCCTTGGTAGCTGTATAGTGATATGAACTATATTATATAGCTTTTCTCCTGGCTAGCTGTATAGTGATTTAAACTATATTTAACAACTTGTCTCCTGGCTAGCAGTATACTTATATGAACTATACTATACAGCTGGGGATGGGACACTTCATCGCGGCTGCATCCGCGCAGCCGCTTCACCGCCGTCTCTGCACCACAAGACAGCTCGTCGCTGGAGATTTCATCGCGGGACATTTCATCGCTAAAGTTAAGTTTATTTTAGTATTTTATCTATTTTAGTTTATTTTAGTAAGGGTGGTTAGAATTAGGGTTTAGGGGGTTAGAATTAGGGTTTAGGGGGTTAGAATTAGTTTTTAGGGTGCGGGGGTTAATTTTAGTATTAGGATTTAGGGGCTAATTTTAGTATTAGGGTTTAGGGGTTAATTTTAGTATTAGGGTTCGAGGGTTAGTATTAGGGTTTACAGGGTTAGTATTAGGGTTCAAGGGTTAGTATTAGGGTTTACATGGTTAGTATTAGGGTTTGGGGGTTAGTATTAGGGTTTACAGGGTTAGTATTAGGGTTTGAGGGTTAGTATTAGAGTTTACAGGGTTAGTATTAGGGTTCGGGGGTTAGTATTAGGGTTCGGGGGTTAGTATTGGGGTTTAGGGGATTAATTATAGTATTAGGGTTCGGGGGTTGGTATTAGGGTTTAGAGGGTTAGTATTAGGGTTCGGGGGTTAGTATTAGGGTTTAGGGGGTTAATATTAGGGGTCGGGGGTTAGTATTAGGGTTCAGGGGTTAATTTTAGTATTGGGGTTTTATGCGTTAATTTTAGTATTGGGGTTTTGGGGTTAATTTTAATATTGGGGTTGGGGGGGGCACTTTGGGGGGGATTCATTTATTAGGGGGGGTATTTTCTTTTTACTTTTACATTTGTAAGAGCTGACGGTTCAGCGATGAACTGTCAGCTCTTACATAGCCACGTCCGCAATGAAACTGCCGCGTTATTCTTCACTGCTGACAGTCCAGCGTTCTAACTGCAGCGCTGAACTGTCAGCGATGAAGATGCGGCGAAGAAGAGACCCATACAGCTTGTCTCCTTGGTAGCTTTATAGTGATTTGAACTAAATCATAACGCTTGTCTCCAGGCTAGCAGTATACGGATATGAACTGTAAGATACAGCTTGTCTCCAGGCTAGCAGTATACTGATTTGAACTGTATAGTACAGCTTGTCTCTTGGCTAGCTGTATAGTGATATGAACTATACCATACAGCGTGTCTCCTTGCTAGCTGTATAGTCATTTGAACTATATTAAACAGCTTGTCTCCTGGCTAGCTGTATAGTTATATGAACTATATTATATAGCTTGTCTCCTGGCTATCTGTATAGTTATATGAACTATATCATACAGCTTGTCTCCAGGCCAGCAGTATACTGATATGAAATATGAAATATATACTGTACAGCTTGCCTCCTGGACACCTAAATATTGATATGAACTATAGTATACAGCTTGTTTCTTGGCTAGCTAAATGCTGATTTGACCTCCATTGTACAACCTTCCCTTTTATACTATATAATACCAAAATACCTTCCATAATAGATACATTCTTATCCCTCCACACCCCACTGGTGGCACTGGTACACCACAATGCACAGCATGCACGCATGAACTTACCATGAACAAATTAGACAAATTCTTCCGGTGCCCATGTAAATTTATATTTATTTCTGATGGTTTCAATATCTCTCTCCTCCATGTTGCTACCCATCGCTATTGTTTTTGTAATATTTAATTTATAGTTAGATAGCTCTCCGAAATTCCTTATTATATCCATCAGAGGTATCAAGGAAGCGGCTGGGTCCTCCAAGGTTAAGAGGACATCATCCGCGTATAGGCTGATTTTTAACTCTATCCTGTTTACTTGAAATCCTGAAATTCCCCTATTCCTTCTAATTTCTTCCGCAATAGGTTCTAACGATATTATATATAGCAGTGGGGACAGGGGACACCCCTGCCTAGTTCCGTTTTTAATCCTAAACCATTCTGAGGTTATCCCCTGCCCCACTGTCCTAGCTGTAGGTGCGGAATACAACATAACAGCCTTCAGAAAATATCCTCCCACACCATGAGACTCCATCGCCTGTCTCATGAACCCCCAACCCACTCTGTCGAAGGCTTTCTCTGCATCCAACGACAGAGTGAGAAGGGGGGTCCCTCTCCTTCCTAAACAATCTAAGATGTCTACCATTCTCCTTATGTTGTGTGTAGCCTCTCTGTTAGGGATAAATCCCACCTGGTCTCGATGTATTATATCTCCGATAACTGATTTCAATCGGCCGGCCAGTATAGAGGCATATAATTTTGCATCCACATTAAGGAGTGAGATGGGCCTATAATTGGTAACCATTTCCGGGTATTTCCCAGGTTTTAAGATAGGGATGATATTAGCCCTTAAGATCTCCTCTGGAATTCTGTTGCTTTCTATAAAACAGTTAAAAGTTTTAGTCAATGGGGCTTTTAATTTTTCTCTCATGCCCTTTAGAAAAAATCGTTAAAGCCATCTGGGCCTGGTGACTTCCCTATCTTTAGTCTCTCAATAGCCTCATTTACCTCTTGTTCTGTTATAGGTTCATTTAGGGTCTCGGCCTGGGGTTTTGTAATTTTTTTAGGTGTATATTTTTCCATATTTCTAGCTATTTTTTGTTGATCTTGTATATTAGGTAGGTCATATAATGATTGATAGTATTTATTGAATGCTCTCCCTATGGCTTCTGGGGACATGCAGATCTTTCCCCCCTCCAAAAATGTTACTATTCTTTTCTTAGATTTTTCTCTGTTTACTTTGTTTGTTAGTATCCTGTTAGCTCTGTTTCCCATATAATAGTATCGGGTGTTTAGATATTGTAATTTCTTATTAACATCCTCTAATAGCATTTTATTTATCTCTTTCTTGATTTCCACAATTTTTTCAGAGTCATTCTTATTTGGGTTATTTTTATTTTGTTTAGTATATTTGTCTAATGCTATGTATAAGTCTGGTAAGGTGTGTCCTATTCGGTCTCTTTTCAATTGAGAACCCAGTTTGATCAAGTGGCCTCTTATAAGCACACCATACCGTGGCGTTTGATGTTTCCTTATTTTCGTTCTCCTGAAAGAATAGTTCCGTCATCAGTCTTATATATTCCATATTATCTTTATACTTCAAAATATCATTGTTAATTCTCCAGGAGTTTCTATTTTTGCTTTTATTGTTATCTTTTAATTCCATTATCAAGGCGTTGTGGTCTGACCACACTATGTCCTCGATATATATCTTTTCAACCTCTTTAATCAAACTGGGGCCTCCCCAGATCATATCGATCCTGGAATAGGATATATGAGACTTGGAAAAATAATTGTATTCCCTTTCTTGGGAATGTAAAACTCTCCATATATCTAGTAAACCACTTCTTATTATCATGTTTTGGTATAATTTTGCATAATATATACAATTTTTGCTTATTTTGTCTCCTGTTCTTATTTTTTTTATCTAATTCTGTATCCATAATACCATTGTAGTCTCCTGCCATGATTAGCTTGCCTTGCTTCACCTTTTCAATTTCCTCGAGCAATTTATTAAGGAAAGCCATCTGACCTTTATTCGGGGCATATAGGTTCACTAGTGGATATAGCGCTCCATTTATCTCACACACCAATATGACATATCTTGCGTTTTTATCCACTGATTGATATATCACTCTGCATGTGATATCCTTATCGATCAATATTGTCGTGCCCCTTTTCTTTTTCCCCCTCAATGTAGCGGAGACGGATTAAAATTTATTGGGAAATAGGCTTATTTTATCCTCCTCCCTCCAGTGGGTTTCCTGTAGGAAGATTATTCCGATTTTTTCTGATTTTATCAGTTTCATGAGTAGGCTCCGTTTATATGGGGAGTTTATCCCCTGCACGTTCAAAGACAATAACTTAAACATTCCTCTTCCTCCATTTTTTTTCTTCTCTAAGTCTTGACCAGTACGACATATATTACAAACATATAAACATTTATGCATCATTTCTATTTCTGGTGCACTTCCTAGGGAAACTCTAATATTGAGACCCATTCTCTCTACTGAATTTGGGTCGCTTATCCCTAGTGACCTAGCCGGAGTTCAAATGTGGATAATTTACTATCCCTCACCTTGTTAGAGGGTCAGTTCGAGGCGTGCGGCTTTTTAATTTTATGCCATAAGGTCCTGGGGCAAGTCTCATGCATAAATAGGGGTAGCGGGGAAGGCTCTCATATCGGGGGGGGGGGGGGGGGAGGGATAGCCGAAATGTGCGCGAGGGGGGGAAAGGAAGGGGGATAGGGGGAGACCTCTTAATCTTTTCCCTTCTCTTTTCTTCCCCTTTCCTCCTTTCCCCTGAGTTGCTCCCTCTCTCTCTCTCACCCCCCTGATTATTTCCCTTCCTCTAATATATCCTATATCCCCCCGGGCCTAAGTTTATAAATATCTTACTACCTGTTTTATCTACTTTGTGTAATATCCTATATTAATCTCGTTTGTGGCCAAATAATTTTTCCCCTTAATTTTCATCCCCCCCTCCCCTGCTCCCCCCCATTCCCTCCCTCATCCTTTCCCTCCTTTAGTGTTTGGGTGTTTCCCGTGCCTAATATTGTCAACTCATATATATTGCGTGTCTTCTTTGCTTATATAAAGTGCCTAGTGTTAATTGTGCCAATTCTTAACTAATTGTTCCCTTTTACTTATTACTTACTTTAATTTATTGTGTATCTCTTCTTGTGATCTCTCTGGCATGCGTTACTTGCTCCTTATTACATCTAAGGAATTATAAAGTGTTGCCTATTTTCCCTTTATCTTACTATTAATATCTAAGCTTCGTTAAGTGTTAAATTCTCTTCAGTTCATATCTAATGCCCTATATTATTTGTGGGGTAAAAAAGGCCATTGTAGGGGACAAGAAAAGAGTAGGGGAAGAAGGAAAAAAAAAAAAAAAAAAAGGAGGGGGGATTAAAATAAAATATACTTTCCTGCCCTATGCCTGTTTACCTCTCCTTCATCCCGTTGCTCCATCCCCCCTCCTCCCTCCCTCCCTCCCACGCCCCCCCCGTATCTTTAACTATGTCAGTCATGTTCCACATCCGCCCACCCCACACCCTTATGATTCCCTTATCACTCAATATCTTCTTCTAGATTTGCGACAGGCAATCCTTTGCTTTTTGGACAGAATCAAATGTTACAGGTTTATCTCTATACCACACAATCAGTTTCATGGGAAACCCCCAGTTGTATCTTATTGATTTGTCTCTAAGCACCGATGTGATCTCTCCAAATGTTCTTCTTTTTTGCCTTGTTAGATAGGACAAATCTTGGAAGAATAGTACATTTTTGTGGTTTAGTTCTTGTGGGATAAAGTTTTTTGCTGCCTCCATTATTCTTTGTTTTATATTGTATGTTGAGAACAGGATAATGATGTCTCTGGGTTTATCTTCTGTCACGTTTCTTGGTCTATGGGTCCTGTGAACTCTTTCTATGGCCGTCTCCTTATTGTCAGTTGATACTCACATTTTTTCGAATAGGTCCATCAGGAATACTCCCAAATTATTCTGGTCGATTGTTTCTGACACTCCTCTTATTCTTAAGTTGTTTCTTCGTTGTCTGTCTTCTAAGTCCATGAGTTTTGTTTCCATATCGTTCATTTTTCCTTTAAGATTTGTATTTTCTTCCTCCAATTTCTCTATTTCAAATCCTATTCCTTCCAGTTTTTCTTCGTTTTTTTTCGACTCTTTCATTTATTTTCTCCATCTGATTCGTGATCTCCTGAAAGTTGTTTTTTAGCTCTTTCTTGATTAATTCTAGTTGAATTTCAAACCGTGCGTCTAGATAGTCTTTTAGCTGGTTGTGGGTCACTGCTTCTAAACCGGTGTCTTGCCCCTGCAGGGAGGGCGCCTCCAGTGAACTCTCCATATCAATGTTGGTTATTCCCTCAGTCAGGGCCACCCTATGTTGTTTTTGTGTCTCACTTGTTTTATTCATTTGTGGGGAGAAGAAGGAGGACCTGTTTTTGTCTCTCTCTCTTTCTTTTTTAGAGGTGTCCTCGCTTTTCTTCTCTTTCCTTTGATTTCTGCTGGCCATACTTTAGATTTGTCTTTTATTCGGGTATATTCGGGGCCTTTAGGTGTCGTTGTTAATTCAATCAATTTGGGGGCTTTTTATCCTCCCCTTAGATTTTTTGCGTTATATCCCTGTTTATTAGCCGCTCTAATCGGTTTATGGTGAATTCACAAAGTTCAATCTCCTTTGTTATATGGCGTATATTGTGTTATGTTTTATATGGCTTCTCATGTAGAGAATGGTATTAATGTTACTTGCTCCTGTTATTTAGAGGCTAGTACAGCGATATATTCTATCTCACTTCAGTTTGGCAAGTTTCTCAGGCACATTAAATTGTTAGTCTGTGTCGCTTTGAAGTGTGTTGCTGGAATGCTTTATTTGTATCGCTCCCCCTGTGGGAAATGTCCTTTCGTATTGCCTCAATTGAGCAGTACTGCAGTAGTATTTTATGAGCAGTTTCGCTTCTACCCGGGAATATATCATATATGTGAGATTGTTGAGTCACTGTGTCACTGCAATCTTTGATAGGTTTTAACAAGGTGACCCTCGCTCCCGATTTGATATTTTCCCATATGTTGAGTATAGAGAGTTGTCTGTGTGCGGTTCTTTGGAATGGGGTATTAAAGAGCTTTAATTATACACCTTCTTCCATCAGGGGTAAAATTTAGAATTCTGTGTTTGATTCACTTAGGATTTAATATGACAATACTTATAGTGCTGTATCGTTTTGATGGGGTTGTTGCAGTCTTAATAGGTTGTTATAAGGAAAAAACCCACATTAAGGGCCAATGCAGCAGTAATTTAACAGCAGTTTCACTTCCGTCAGGCAGTATATCACATATAAGGCTTTGTTTGCCTATAGTTCTTTTGAAGTAAGTTGTTAAAGTACTTTATTTGCACATCTTCCCCTGTCAGGAGTACTATTCAAGGTTCTGTGTTGCTTCACTTTAATGTTTGTCAGTTAATTATGTTGTTGCAGTCTTAATGAGTTTTTAATCGGGTGTCCCCCACCCTCTCTTTAGGAAGAATTATTAAAGTTCTTTTGAATATACGCCTCCCCCTATCAGGGGTGATATCTACAGTTCTGTGCTGCTTCACTTAAGCACTAACCTGACAGTACTTAAAATGTCCAAGTTACTTATATACGATTGTTATAGTAGCGGTATAATTTATTGGGGTGACCCCTACTCACGGTTTGGTGCACGCCGGGTGTCCCGGGATTTCCTGCCTTCCTTCGCTCTATATCAGAGAGCCGTCTCTGTATTTTCCTGTGTCCCGTATTAATGCTAAAGCTGTGAACTTTGGGCCTGCTGGGGCCAACTTTCTTCCGATTGTATCCTGTGTGTGTAAGCAGCTGTTTCTTTTTCTTCCCGTCGCTTCATGCGTCTTTCAGCTCACCCACAGTCCTGCTTTGTTCAGCTTCTCTTCGCTCGCACGCACGCCTCTAGACGCCACTCCCACTGAGCGTCTCACGTCATCTCCTTTCCTAGCCTCCACCTGACTGCTTTTAAATAGAAAGCAGAAATCATTTATAAAACAGAGTGCAAAAAAGTGTGAAGATTGACAGTTTAATTTGTTATTAAAGGGACACTTTTTTTCCACTTGTGCTTCTAATATAGAAGCACAAGTGAAAAGTTTGTTGTCCCTAGTTTGAGGATGAACTGGTGTGTACTCTTGATAGTACATGCCAACAGGGTCGGTGCAAGTATTTTCATCTACACAGGCGAAGGTGCATTTTGGTGCCCCTCCTCTGACCCGCCACACCTCCCACACCACCAACCCTCCATACATTTTATATATATAAAAGTATAATGTATAATGCGGAAAATAAATACATCTAAATATTCAACTTGCATGATCTAAATTTGTCACACATTGACACCCTAACACATATTGAAACCCCACACATTGAAACCCTTAAACACAGAGACACCCTTGCAGTCACACACAGAGACACACTTACCACTTACACACACACACACACCCTTACACTAACACAGTGACACACTTACACACACCCTTACACAGAAAGTGACACACACACACCCTTTCCACTTACACACACACAGTGACACACATAACCTGAGACACACTATTTTGCCACTCAATATGCCAGTATTTAGCCACTCAATATGCCATTTAATATTCCAATATTTTGACCCTCAATATGTCATGATTTTGCCCCTCAATATGCCAGGATTTTGCCCCTCAATATGCCAGAAATGTGCCATTTAATATGCCAAGACATTGCCAATTAATATGCCAGGATATTGCTATTTAATATGCCAGGATATTGCCACTTAATATGCCAGGATATTGCCACTTATTATTCCAGGATATTGTCATTTAATATGCCAAGACATTGCCAATTAATATGCCAGGATATTGCTATTTAATATGCCAGGATATTGCCACTTAATATGCCAGGATATTGCCAATTAATATGCCAGGATATAGCCAATTAATATGCCAGGATATTGCCACTTAATATGCCAGGGTTATGCCAATTAATATGCCAGGATATAGTTATTTAATATGCCAGGATATAGCCAATTAATATGCCAGGATATTGCCAATTAATATGCCAGGGTATTGCCAATTAATATGCCAGGGTTATGCCAATTAATAAGCCAGGATATAGCCAATTAATATTCCAGGATATAGCCAATTAATATGCCAGGGTATAGCCACTTAATATTCCAGGTTATTGCCAATTAATATGCCAGGATTATGCCAATTAATAAACCAGGATATAGCCAATTAATATGGCAGGATATAGCCACTTAATATGCCAGGGTATTGGCACTTAATATGCCAGTATAATGCCAATTAATATGCCAGTGTATAGCCAATTAATATGCCAGTGTATTGCCAATTAATATGCCAGGGTATTGCCACTTAATATGCCAGGATTTTGCCAATCAATATTCCAGGGTATAGCCACTTAATATGCCAGGGTATTCCTAATTAATATGCCAGGATATTGCTATTTAATATGCCAGGATATTGCCACTTAATATGCCAGGATATTGCCACTTATTATGCCAGGATATTGTCATTTAATATGCCAAGACATTGCCAATTAATATGCCAGGATATTGCTATTTAATATGCCAGGATATTGCCACTTAATATGCCAGGATATTGCCAATTAATATGCCAGGATATAGCCAATTAATATGCCAGGATATTGCCACTTAATATGCCAGGGTTATGCCAATTAATATGCCAGGATATAGTTATTTAATATGCCAGGATATAGCCAATTAATATGCCAGGATATTGCCAATTAATATGCCAGGGTATTGCCAATTAATATGCCAGGGTTATGCCAATTAATAAGCCAGGATATAGCCAATTAATATTCCAGGATATAGCCAATTAATATGCCAGGGTATAGCCACTTAATATTCCAGGTTATTGCCAATTAATATGCCAGGATTATGCCAATTAATAAACCAGGATATAGCCAATTAATATGGCAGGATATAGCCACTTAATATGCCAGGGTATTGGCACTTAATATGCCAGTATAATGCCAATTAATATGCCAGTGTATAGCCAATTAATATGCCAGTGTATTGCCAATTAATATGCCAGGGTATTGCCACTTAATATGCCAGGATTTTGCCAATCAATATTCCAGGGTATAGCCACTTAATATGCCAGGGTATTCCTAATTAATATGCCAGGATATTGCCATTTAATAAGCCAGGATTTTGCCCCTCAGTATGCTCGTTATGCCACCCTCCTCCCCCCTTCCCCAGCCAGCACTTACCTCTTTGCTGCTGTCTCCCGGTGCAGGTCCGTGGCTGTAAGGGGAGCGTTGTGCGCTCCCCTCCAGCCGCGTGGATTCAATAAGGTTTGTTAAAAAAAAAAGTTTAAACAAACTTTCTTGATCCGCGCGGCTGGAGGGGAGCGCACAACGCTTCCCTCACAACCACGGACCTGCACAGTAGCAAGGAAAGGAGGTAAGTAAACGGGCCTGGGGGCGCGGGCGATTTTCCCGCCCCCTCCCTTGGGGCGCCCTAAGGCAGCCACCTGTGCTGCCTTACGGTAGCGCCGGCCCTGCATGCCAGTTTATCTTCTGGCCGACAAGGAAACAAGGGTTAAACAACGTTTCATTTTCGTATAATAACTAGCAGGTTATTATTCATAGTCATCTTAAATCATTTATGTCTGTGTAATGTTATTTAACCCCTTGGCGACACAGGACGGACTAGGTCCGTCCTGTGTGCCGAGGCGTTAGTGACACAAACGAGTGTCAAAACGAGCACTGAAAGCGGAGTTTTTCCGCTTTCAGTGCTCAAGCCGCATTGTAACGATGCTTCCGTCTGGAAGTATCGTACAATACTAAAAAAAATGCCCGTCGGCATTTCGATCGCTCCGAAGAGCGATCGAAATGCCGGTTTTAAAGGCACAGTGCCTTTAAAACGCGGGCATTTCAAAAACGAGCATAGGAAGCGAAATTTACGCTTCCTATGCTCAGTAAGTGTTCCTGATTGCCTCGCAAGTCGAGGCAATCAGGAACACAAAAAAAAAATGCACGATCTTGGTCACTGAGTGACCAAGATGGCGCTGCCCTTCTAAGGGCAAGAGCACAGGAGGCAGGAAGTACCTGCGTCCTGTGCTCTCTGGCTGTCACACGATTGCCTCTTCACAGAGGCAATCAGTGACTGCCAGGCACACTGACAGGCAGTGGGGATGCTCTGCTGAACATCCCCACTGACTGGTCAGATCAATATTAACTCTATATTGATCTGACCAGTTATGATCTGCCTCCCTCTCCTCACATTTTTTTTAGTGAGGGAGAGAGACAGATCAAAGTTCTAAAAGTAAGTAAAAGTAAAAAAAAAACAATAAATACACAACACACAAATAATAAAACAATAAAAAAAAATTATTAAAGCAATTCCCTGCGTTTAACCCCTTCCCTGCCACTGATCTTGCATAAGCAGTGATCGTGCACATCAGCGCATTTATTTTTGCTGTTTGTGCATTTTTTAGGGGTTAATTTTTTTTGTACTGTAATTTATTACAGTACTAAAAAGGCTCTTCTAAGAGTTATTAACCCCTTATTTGCCGTCGATCACTGCTTACGCAATGATATTGACGCCAAAGCAATTTTTATCTGTCTGCATATTTTTATTTTATTTATTTTTTTTACACATACCCGCTAGGGGATTACATGTAAAGTAAAAATATTTGAGGTTTTTTTTTTAAGCTGCCTGAGCGCATAGCGATCAGTAACAGCGAATTAGTGGCAAAGGCGGTTTGGTGATTTCTCAATTAAGCTCACCATTCGCCCTGGTCAGATAAAAATTAGTCGGATCAATATTCACAAATATTGATCTGCCTCCCTCTCCTCACTTACATTTTTGTGACGGAAAGAGACAGATCAGTATTAGTGATATAAAATAAAATTTTATAAAATTGGCAGGTTTTATGAAAGTCTTTCACTGTGTATTAACCCCTTCCCTGCCATTCATCACTGTGTAAGCAGTAATCTTGCACAGCAACAGTATGTTTTGCTGTCTGCACTGTTTTATGGATTAATTTCTTTGTACTGTAATGTATTACAGTACTAGATAGGCTCTTTAAAGAGCTCTTAACCCCTTCTTTGCTCGAGATCACTGCTTACGCACTGATTCTGAGGCCGCGGACTCAGGGTTCGATTTTGACCCTATTCAGCTTTCTGATACATCATCTAGCGATGTATCGGTGGCTGCTGAGCCCTTGCCACAAGTAGTGATGGGGGTCTACCGATAAAAAAATATATGGTTTGGTGGGGGTAAATTACATTGGCTGGCTTCAAAGATATATCCCATAAAGGACACGGACACAGGTTGACTACATGTCAAAATTCCAAGTTGGAATTTTGAGATGCGCATCTCACAAATGTTGCCTTCTAGCCAAAAACAAACCAACAAACCTATGCATGGGTGCTATCCCTGTACTCGGGAGATGTTGCTGAACACATATTGGGTTGTTGTTTGGCAGTGACATATACCAGAATCTGTGAATTCATGCCTGAAGTACAAAGCATGTGGGAAAAAAACTCCCAAAAAAGTACTACCACAAACTTTTACAAAGGCTGGTGGTAGAATTAGTACCTATACAGTATTAAAATACCACCATTTGAAATACCTTAGGATGTCTATTTTCCAAAAATATATGGTTTGATGGGGTAAAATTCATTGGACGGCTTCAAAAATGTTCCAAATGGAACATGGGCGCAGGCTGACTACATGTCAAAATTCCAGGTTGGAATTGCGCACCCCCTAAATGTGGAATTTTAGACCCAATACAAACCAACAAACCTATGCATGGGGGGTATCCCTGTACTCAGGAGATGTTGCTGAACACATATTGAGGTGTTGGTTGGCAGTGGCAAATACCATAATCTGAAAATTCCTGCCTGAACTACAATGTGTGTGGGGAAAAAATGACATCCCAACCCTTTGACATAGGTTGGTGGTAGAATTAGTACTTGGAAAGTGTTAAAATACCACAATTTTAAATACCCTAGGATGTCTAGTTTTCCAAAATATATGGTTTTATGGGGTAAAATACTTTGACAGGCTTCAAAAGTGTCCCAAATGGAACATGGGCACAGGCTGACTACATGTCAAAATTCCAAGTTGGAAATGCACCCCCCCTAAACGTGGCCTTTTAGCCCCCAAATAATCTAACTAACCTACACATGGGTGGTATCCCTGTACTCAGGAGATATTGCTGAACACATATTAAGGTGTTGTTTGGCACTGACACATAATAGGATCTGTGAATTCATGCCCGATGTACAATGAATGTGAAAAACAAATTACTATCCATAACATTGACATAGGCTGGTAGTATAATTAGTGCATGGAAAGTGTTAAAATACTACCATTTGAAATACCCTAGGGTGTCTAGTTTTCAAAAATATATGGTTTTGTGGGATAGAATACACTTTTTGGCTTCAAAAATGTCCCAAATGGGACATGGGGGCAGGATTTCTGGACGTCAGAATTCCAAGTTGGAAAACCAAAAAGCGCACCTCTCAAATGTGGCCTTTTAACCCTCAAATAACCTAACCAACCTATACATGAAGGGTATCCCTGTACTCAGGAGATGTTGCTGAACACATATTGAGGTGTTGGTTGGCAGTGGCAAATACCAGAATCTGAAAATTCCTGCCTGAACTACAATGTGTGTGGGGAAAAAATGACATCCCAACCCTTTGACATAGGTTGGTGGTAGAATTAGCACTTGGAAAGTGTTAAAATACCACAATTTTAAATACCCTAGGATGTCTAGTTTTCCAAAATATATGGTTTTATGGGGTAAAATACTTTGACAGGCTTTAAAAGTGTCCCAAATGGAACATGGGCGCAGGCTGACTACATGTCAAAATTCCAAGTTGGAAATGCACCCCCCCTAAACGTGGCCTTTTAGCCCCCAAATAATCTAACTAACCTACACATGGGTGGTATCCCTGTACTCAGGAGATGTTGCTGAACACATATTAAGGTGTTGTTTGGCACTGACACATAATAGGATCTGTGAATTCATGCCCGATGTACAATGAATGTGAAAAACAAATTACTATCCATAACATTGACATAGGCTGGTAGTATAATTAGTGCATGGAAAGTGTTAAAATACTACCATTTGAAATACCCTAGGGTGTCAAGTTTTCAAAAATATATGGTTTTGTGGGATAGAATACACTTTTTGGCTTCAAAAATGTCCCAAATGGGACATGGGCGCAGGATTTCTGCACGTCAGAATTCCAAGTTGGAAAACCAAAAAGCGCACATCTCAAATGTGGCCTTTTAACCCCCAAATAACCTAACCAACCTATACATGGGGGGTATCCCTGTACTCAGGAGATGTTGCTGAACACATATTGAGGTTTTGTTTGCCACTGACATATAACAGGATCTGTGAATTCATGCCCAAAGTACTATGTATGTGAAAAAAAATTACTATCCATAACATTGACATAGGCTGGTAGTATAATTAGTGCATGGAAAGTGTTAAAATACTACCATTTGAAATACCCTAGGGTGTCAAGTTTTCAAAAATATATGGTTTTGTGGGATAGAATACACTTTTTGGCTTCAAAAATGTCCCAAATGGGACATGGGCGCAGGATTTCTGCACGTCAGAATTCCAAGTTGGAAAACCAAAAAGCGCACCTCTCAAATGTGGCCTTTTAACCCCCAAATAACCTAACCAACCTATACATGGGGGGTATCCCTGTACTCAGGAGATGTTGCTGAACACATATTGAGGTGTTGTTTGCCACTGACATATAACAGGATCTGTGAATTCATGCCCAAAGTACAATGTATGTGAAAAAAAATTACTACCCAAAACATTGACATAGGCTGGTAGTATAATTAGTGCATGGAAAGTGTTAAAATACTACCATTTGAAATACCCTAGGGTGTCTAGTTTCAAAAATATATATGGTTTTGTGGGGAAGAATACACTTTCTGGCTTCAAAAATGTCCCAAATGGGACATGGGCACAAGTTTTCTGCATGTCAGAATTCCAAGTTGGAAAACCAAAATGCGCACCCCCTAAATGTGGCCTTTTAGCCCAAAAACAAACCAACAAACCTATGCATGGGTGGTATCCCTGTACTCAGGAGATGTTGCTGAACACATATTGAGGTGTTATTTGGAAATACCCCTTCACATTTTAAGGTAATGTTTACCTAAATTGCAATATATGTGAAAAATTTAAAAAAAAGATTTTTTGCTGCAAACTTTGGCATAGATTGGTAGTAAAATGGCTACATGAAATGTGTCAAAATACCCCAAGTTAAATGCCCTGAGTTGTCTAGTTTTCAAAAATATGTACATGTTGGGGGTCATTCATGGATTTAGTACAGAAATCAGTGTTACAATGTCACTATCGCTAATTATGAAAGAAAGGATTTTAAAATAGCTTTTCACCACTTATAGTTCTGGCCCTGTAACATGAATAAAAAAGCACAAAAACATAAAAACATGGGCTATTTCTGAACTCAGGACATATATTAGAAACTTTTTAGCAGTGTTTTTTTGTTGTCTCTTGTACATGAGTATACGATTTTTCAAATAAAAGTCATAAAAAATTCAATTTTTTTGCCATATTTTATTATTTTTTTTACATCAAATTATATGCTATTATCAAAATAATGGTATCAAAAGAAAGCCCTTCTTATAACGATAAAAACGATATATAGTTTGTGCGGGTACACTAAATGAGACAGAAATAAATTACAGCAAAACACAAACACCTCAGAAATGTAAAAACAGCCCATGTCACCAAGCGTCGGACAAGCCAAAAAAGTCATGTCACTAAGGGGTTAATGTTTAACAGAGCATCCTCCTTCAAAGGTTTTGTGAAGTATAATATCAAATCCAGTATACACTCCCCCTGTGATCACTCTCTGAGAATGTTTATCATTATCTTCATCACTGCTTGAAGATCCAGCATCATCACTGGTTGAGTCGGTGCTGTAGAGAGTGACCAATTAAGCCTGCTGGGCATTTAAAACACCAGACATTTCACAAATAATATTGAGATAGGATTATTCTCAATTCTCATTGAACAGTTAATTTTATTGATCTGACAATCACGCAGCAGGACATGGACCAAAATACTAAAAATAGGAAATATTATCCAACTTTGTTTTTATCTTTCCCTATACACATGTTGATTTAAAGCAATTCATTCCTAATTTGGGTTGCCATCAGGAAGTTCTTGCTACCTTTTCAGCTGCATGGGGCTATTCACTGAGAAATTAGTTTTAGCTGTTTGACCCAATAGCACACAAGTGGGTCAGCTGTGTGCTACTCAAGTGCACTTCACTAAGAGAATTCACATTGTGTTAACTCTACCAAGTCCCCATTTACTGATGTATGTGCTGCCTTGTAGAATGTAACACGTATATTAGGGCAGTGATGAATAGCCTTGGCACTGTAATTGGGAAACACATATCCCATAATGCTCAAAGAAATTTAAGGAACTGTATCACCTAAACACTGCTTATACTGTGAACATAGAGAATAAAAAAGAATAGAAATTGCAAGCAAATGCCTAAATTATGAGAAAAATGTATTCTAAATGTCTGTGGAGTCTCCTGCTTGTGACATCACCAGTGGCCTCATATGCAAATTCCACATTTCCCATTGAAAAGTTCATTTGCATAGCAAGCCACAGGTGATGTCATAATCAGGAGACTCCACACACCCATTTAAAATACATTTACTCCTAATTAAGGCAGTGTTTTTGAAACTTTGGTAACACATTGTATAGATAATTTTCAATCATTTTTTATTCTGTACATTCACAGTAAAACAATGTCTATAAGACTAACTCAACTGATTCAAGAAAGCAGAGTTGCCAGATTATCATGTCAGTGAATTTTTAATCTGTTATACAAACCCCTCATTGCATTGGTAAATATCCTTCATCAATGATAGTGTCTAATATGCTCTTTACACGGGCAGGTCACCCTACAGAATCCAAAAATATGTTTACATTAGTTCTGTCTCAACAAATCCAAAGAGGACAGGAAATAACTCCAAACAGGCAAGTTTGAAGTAGAAGGTTGGCGCTTACTCATAAACTGATTTCTCATAGTCTATGATTAAATGCTAACCAGAGGCGCGAAACGCGTAAGACTTTTTTTACCACTAGAGTTTTTATTGGTCTTTATATGCCAAAAAACTTCAAGGTTTATTCATTATCCATTTTTACCTTCTACTGTGTATTTTTCTGTGACTGACTTGCACATTTCAGAGATAAGTACTCTATCATGTAATGTAAAATATTTGCCTCATAATTTTTTCCCCCAATGTCCCAGAAATGCATATAAAGTTTAATAGTGTCGATACTGCTGTAGCAAAAATCCTTCATATCTCTTCAAGCCCTTCTTCTTGTGTTACATCACACCACAAAGGGCTGTCCAAAGCCAAACACCCCCAAGCACTCGAAACAGCTCAAAAGAGAAAGACTAATTTCGCAGTAACAGCAAATCACAGCACTTTGTCAGAAGGGACCATCAAAAGTACTGCAATGGAATCCAGCCTGCTGTCTTATCCTATAACCCCTTAATGACACAGGTAGTACATGCACAGCAGGGGCGTATCACTCACTCTGTTGCCAATGCAACCAGCAAGCATCTGCAGTGAGTCATAGAAGAGTGAGGTCATGATGTGATGTCATAATGGTCACTGCTGCTGATAACTGCTTGAACATTCTTTTTCTCTCAGATACATCCGGAGCTCTGAAGGAGCTTCAGCATCTGTCCTCGGTTCCCGGTTCCATGGTATAGGGATCTATGCCTGACTTGGATGTGTCTCAAGACTTGGAGCTTGACTACCCTAAATCTGACCTTGAGCTTTGGAGGTTCTAGCAGGGGAGGTTCTCTTTCGCAAGCGCAGCTACTCGTGTAACCTTTAACAAAGATCGGTGCGTCTGCAGTCGCGGTAATCTTCCCTTTTATCTGTGTTTGCAGTTTTGCGAGGGAAACATGTGGGGTGGTTGGGGAGGGTGTAATATGCGCCTTTGCAATTGATGTTATTTTGGATCCAAGGTCTCCAACTGTTTTTTTATTGCTGAACTGCAGCTCTCTGAGTTATTTATTATCCAGATGGAGCTCTAGTCCAGCGTCAACTGGAGGACTACAGTTGGACACCCAGGGTCTACACAATCCTTTAATTCATTGTTTTTTTAATCTGTAATATAATTATAGTCTCTTTATTTGCCTCTTAATGCCCAGAGGGAAGGGCAGTCCTTCTAGCCATGGTTCCCCAGAGGTTTCCCCCACAGGGGGTTTTTCCTGTCCTGAGTGCTGAAGGATGACTCTCTGTGAGTCCAGAGGTAGCCCATAGCGTGACCAGCTTTCTGGTTTAATCTATGATAATATCCAGGCACCTGCTTGGCTGTAAATTCCCCATCCCATTATCTGATTCTAATTCTGACTAAATCTAACACTAATTCTGTGACATTTTATTTATAATAAATGTAAAGTTAATTTATATCTCGTCTCATGTTGTTTTTATTTCTCTCAAGTAACAGAAAACATGGATGTGGTGGGGTCTGAATATGGTGTGTGTTGGGGGGGGTGAAGTAAAAGGGAAATTAATTATTACAATCGGAAGTGCTGGGAAAGGATGTTTTGCTAATTAATCACGGAAGAGGGAATGAGCATGTGGTGTTGAAGAGGTAAAATGGATGACATACACCTGAGGCAGAGATAAATATTGTATTAAAGAGAGCAAAACACTGAATAACAGAAACTACTAATATTATAATAACAAAGAGTTTAACCAGGATAGGTACATTCAGATTCTCTGTTTCCCAATTATGTCCTGGGAATGTTACTATTACCCAATTTAATGGTACTCATTTTATCTACCCCGGAAGAATGAAGAGTCAACTCTGGCAGAAATGGTATTAACAAGGAAATAAAGGGGAGAAAAGAAGAAGACATATAAAAATGATAAGTTCAGTGTTTCAGTGTTATAACATGTACAGGTGGAAATGTCTCAGTATTGAGCAGAGCAGCATACTGCTTACACAACCAGTGTACAAACACTGTGTGTGAGATGCTCCTCATTGGCCCAAAAGTGACTCGTTGGAGCACAGAGTCAGAGAAGAGGAGTAGGCAATACATGTGACAAGCTCCCAGTCACCCAGTCTATGCCAAATTACAATATCCTGATTCCCCCATCAATCCTGGAGGCTATACACAGGGACTGATGCAGACTGTACCAGACTAGGAATAAAATCCAGCTCTGGAAATAACTGTATATCAGCACCATAGCACTGCGTCATTATACCAGCCCCATAGCATTGCGTCATTATACCAGCCCCATAGCATTACATTATTTTCTTGTTCATAAAAGGGAAAACCGGACATTTCAAAGCACATTTGAAAAGTGTATTATTTATAGATAAAACTGATATAGTGCAATAGGCCCCAGTATGTACAGAAGGTTATATGAATTGCCCTGTGCCGGGGTATATATCAGGGAAGCAGTGCTGTATTCAGCATGAGGAAGACAAGCTAAGTGCAAATACAATGAAGCAGAGGAGGATCAGGGCACCATCTATGTAGGAACTGGAACCTCATCAGCACTGAGGCATTAACTGTGAAGGCTGACAGCAACCAACAAACAAGTAAATTGAAACAGTTGGCTCACTAGAAGTTAAATGATAAAGCTATTGAAAAACGTATTAAGAAAAAATTAAAAACCCAAATCCTGAGGGTGACTGGGATGCTGGGTGTGCAATATGGGTGATGGGGCATGTCTTGGGGTGATGCAGTATGGGCAGGACCAGCCTATGGGTTATGCAACCTGTGTGACCGCACAGGGCGCAACATCCATGGGGTGCCAGAGGTGCTGGCTGGTGAGCTCCATAGGTCTCCCATCACCAGCCCTCTGCACGGAGGGGACGAGCAGTGGCGTCATTAGAGAGGTGCTGACTGCACAAGGACTCATGCCAGTGCTCGGCCGAGGCAGCAAAATGCTCAGGTATCAAAAGGGCAGCACTCCTCTTGAATTATTTTGCCCTCCCCATTTTTAGTGGAGTAGGACCATAGGGGAGGGAAACAAATAGTGCACAGTTAGTTTTTTAAGAGGACAAAAAAAATTGCCTTTTTTTAGTGTCCAACAAAAAGAATCCCTAAATCAGAACAGTGGTAAAAAATAAACAAACCTTTCCAATGTATTCTGCTACAGCTGGGCGCCCCAATATATATCCTGGTTTGGTCGCATAAATGCGATAGAAATGAATGTGATGCCACGGCTCCTATACCTTTTTCAAACTCTCCCAATAACCATCCCATTAGCCTTTTTTGCTTCCTTGAAATCTCTTTTCCTGCAGTTTGTATGGGCCAAAAAAAGACCCAGAATTAAGTATACGACCTTGACCCGACCAAAGGCTGGGGGAGGCACGGGGCTACCTGATCCACGAAAGTACTATCAGGCTTGCCACCTGGTGAGAGTTGTGGAATGGACGCACAAACCCCAACACAAGTTATGGGTTAACATAGAATCCACCTTTACCTTTATCCCATTATCTCATCTGTTATGGCTACCAAAGGGGCATGTGGCTTCGGTCCTAGCTAACCACTTGCTCATGAAAGCAACTATTCATACCCTCCACGCCCTCTCTGCTAAACATACACTTACTACCCACCCATCCCCTCTTTTGCATATCCGACACAATCCTGATTTTACCCTGGGCCAAAACCCGGGTGCTTTCCTACTGTCTTCTCCATCTGATTTTGTCCCGATCTCAAACTTTATGGATAAAGACAAACTTAAGTCTCTTGGGGGGATTTTTGGGGAGGTTTGCCCAACTAGGTTGGATCGTTTTCAATATCTCCATCTCCAAAGCTACTTCCACAAAATTCCTGGGAAGCACAACTTGATACGTGAACGTACGTATTTTGAAATTCTATGCAAGAAATCTCAATTCCCTATGTATGGAGTTTCTTTATTGTATAAACTGTTACTGTCAGAATTAGATCATACCCTGTTAAAGTTCCTGGGCCATTGGGAAAGGACAGTACAGTTGGATATCGATCAATCGGGTTGGGACAAAGTCTTCACATTGATACACAAATGCTCTTTGCAGACCAAGGTCCAGGAAACTTTTTATAAATTACAGACTCATTGGTATCAGACTCCAGTGATTCTCAGTAGGGCTTTCCCGGGTCTCCCGGATCTTTGCTCGAGATGTGGAAATGCTACTGGGACTCTACTACATATCTGGTGGGAATGCCCGAAAATAGTCCCATTCTGGGAGCAAATTCATAAGGTTATGTCTAAATTCACAGACTTTCCCCCTCCAGAGGCGTCACTAGGGTTGGTGTCACCCGGTGGGTAACTCATGGTGTCACCCCCTTGGATTTTCTCCAATACCATGCCAAACAGATTCCTTAGTAATGCCAGTCATATGGCCCATTAAATATGCCACATACAGGAGCCCCACAAATTATGTCACACGCAGGAGCCATTTAACTATGCCACACACAGGAGCCCATAACTATGCCACATACAGGAGCCCCATAACTATGACACACAAGAGCCCCATAAATTATGCCACACCAAAGCTCCATAAATTATGCCTCATCTTGGAGCCCAATTAATTATGCCACACACACAGGCGCCCCTTACTTATGCCACACACAAGCGCCCCATAATTATGCCACACAAAAGAGCCCTTTAATTATGCCACACATGGGGCCCAATAAATATGCCACACATGGGACAGCCATTAATTATGCGACACACAGGAGTCCTGCAAGGTGACAATTGTACAATTCGAAAACAATACATATCTATAAACACAGACATCTCTCTATAACTAGTTGCATTTATACTTATTTGAATTATTTAATATTCTATTTAATAAAAATGTTATTGAAAAATTGCATTCCTATTTTTTATTCCCTTCCTCTGCACCCACATTGCACCTAAAGGACTTAACACAGCGCCATACAGTACCCACAGAACTTGCCATGCACCTATATTGCACCCACAACACTTGGCTTGCACTCATATTGCACCTACACGATTTGGCATGCCACAGTGTCTCTTTGCCCCACAGAACTAGCCAGTGTCACTTTCCACATAGTACATGTTATTTTGCCCCACAGACCATGCCACAGCATCACTTTGCCAATTAAAATATGCCAGTATTTACCCCTCGATATGCCAGGATTAAGCCATTCAATATGCCAGGATTATTTTGCCACTCAAAATGCCAGGATTATTTAGCCACTCAATATGCCATGATTTAGCCATTCAATATGCCAGGATTTAGCCATTCAATGTGCCAGGATTTGCCCCCAAATATGCCATTTAATCTGCCAGGATTTTGCCCCCCAATATGCCATTTAATATGCCAGGATTTTGCTCACAATATGCTAGGATTTTGCCCCCAATATGCCATTTAATATGCCAGGATTTTGCTCTCAATATGCCCGGATTTTGACCCCCAATATGCCAGGATTTTGCACCTCAATATGCCAGGATTTTGCCCCCAATATGCCATTTAATATAACAGGAATTTGCCCCCAATATGCCATTTAATATTCCAGGATTTTTCCCCCCAATATGCCATTTAATATGCCAGGATTTTAATAAAAATGTACTATGTATGTTTAATGCTATTGTATTCTATAAACCAACTCCATTTCGGCTTATAGAATGCCAATAGTACTACGAATGGACGAATGAACAAATTATTTTCGTTTATCAACCATTCGTTCATTCGGCTTTCGTTAGCTTAGCATTTCCGTTATTCGTTTTTCAAATGAATGAACGAAAATGCTATTTTCGGACAAAAATGCATTCGTCCGAAAACGAATGCACATGTCTAATGGTTTTCACTCTAGGGCATGTAATTTGCAGCTCTATAGCTGTTGTTAATTTTAAACTCCTCTGATACCATCCTGCTTTGTACATTATCACTTATCTCTGGAGTAATATATCCACATGTCCCAGCATACTCCGTCGCTTTTGAAATGGGCCTGATTACTACCTTCTCAGATGAAATTGGTGCAATTAGGAACATCCTAGACAAACATTGGCATGTTATTCAAACAGTTCTGGGTAAAATCCTTCCACCAACCTGTAAGGTTATCTGTAGAAAGAATGCAAACCTAAGGACTCTATTGGCCCCATCTGACTTAACCAAAAAATTTAAGGAAGCACAGAAGGTAAAAAGCCTCACTCACGGTAATTTTTTGGGGACCAGCAAAGGATGGTATCGCTGTGGACGTTGTGGACACTGCGATATCTGTACAAAGAAAAAGGACAGTTGTGTATGCTTTACCACTAATAGTAAATATAATATCCAGAGATATGTCTCCTGCACATCTAAATTTGTCATATACATACATGCCCTTGTGGCCTCCAGTATGTTGGTCAAACAAGTAGATTTTTTAAAAAGAGGTTATATGAACACAGGTATAACATCAGAACAGTTTTTTTAAAACACACAGTATCAAAGCACTTTAAGGAATTTCATAATAAAAATGACACCCTCCTTAAAGCTTGGGTTATCGAGCAAGTAATTCTGGGAATTAGGAAGGGAGACCGTCACTTGATGTTAAGAAAGAGGAAAACTTTTTGGATCCTCACCTTGAATACTCTAGTACCAAGAGGACTGAATGATAAGTTCAACCTTATCTTGAATAATGAAATCTGTTGGGGGTCTGTTTTGTGTTTTTTTTTTTTTTTTTTTGTTTTTCTTGCTACTGTGTTGCACAATGTATAATATATATGTTACTGTGTTCTGTATTAAGATCTTATATACAGTGGTATATTTATGTATTATAGCCATTTTTATTATTACTATTTTTTTTTTGTGCTTTGTTATATTATGCTTTATATTGTATCTGTGGTGCAATTTGCATACAGAGTTATGTCTCATGTGGCCCTACATATATGAATATGTCTTATTTTGAAATCATAGTATGTTTTTGTATAAATCATCATGTATCATGCTGAAACCATATTGCGTTTCTATTATGATCTGTCTACTATTATGCCTCATGCTGAAATTATATTGAATTTTTATATACATTATGATCTGTTTACTGTTTCCCCCCTTTCCCTTTTCTCCTCCCCTTTTCCCCTCTCCTCTCTCCTCTTTTTTCCCTTATCTTTTTCTTTCTCTTCAGCTTGTTTTCTGTTTTTTTATGAGCAAATAGATCATCTCCACACTCTCGTCTGGGTTATATTTAATAGAAGTCTCTCTGCCCTTAGTGATTTTGAGGTCCTCCACCCGCTATGCCAGCTGGGTAATGACATTCTCAGCCCGGTTCCAGCTTAAGGAAAGCACTAATTTTAATGTATTTTCCCGTTTTTTTTCCTTTATATATAAAGAAACTCCTTCCTCACTGCTTGTATGCACACACACACCAGTTGAAGATGTTTTTTTACGAAACGCCTCCTGAGGGGTGTCTTATTTTTTTGTGTCTGTGCAAATAGTGTATATTTTATACATATGTTCTGTAACCTGGCCAGGTGAACAACACTATACTTGCAGTGGCAGAGGCGTAACTAGAAACCACCAGGCCCGGTGCAAAAATTGCCTCGGGGCCCCCTGACCCAACCATGCAACTCCACCCCAGAAATGCCACTTACATGCCTCCCAACTGTTCCGCTTTGTGCCTGGCCTTGTCTTATATCTAGGATAGCCTTATACCTATCCCATGCATGCTTACACTCCTTCACTGTATTAACCTCTACCACTTCTACTGAAAGGCTATCCCATGCATCCACTACCCTCTCAGTAAAGTATTATTTTCATTAGTCCCTGTCCTTCTCTTATATCAAAGGTAGCCTTATGCTTATCCCATGCATGCTTAAACTGCTTCATATATTAACCTCTCATCCACCACCCTCTCAGTAAAGTAATATTACTTTTCTGGACACAAAAAAAAACTGTTAAAATATTTCCAGCCTTATCAAAAGCTTGAGGTGGACCCCAAATATATGTATATAACTAGCTGCATGTATACTTATATGAACTTTTTAAATATTATATTCAACTATTTTCATATGTAATAAAAATGTTATTGAAAAAAATTATACAGTACCCACAGCTTGTACTCATATTACACCCACACAATTTGGCATGCTACAGTATAAATTTTCCCGCCAGAACATACCACAGTGTCACTTTGTCCCACTGAACTGCCCCTGCAGAACATGCCACAGTGTCACTTTCCCCCATAGTACACGTTATTTTGCCCCACAGACAGGGCCGGTGCAAGGATTTTTGCCGCCCTAGGCAAAATAAAAATTGCAGTACGCTCCCCCCCCCCCCCCCCCACACATTATCAGCCGCTAGAGGTGCTTCCGGGATTCTCACTGTGAACATTACAGTGGGAGGATGCGGAACATCAAAAAAAAACAAAAAAACATTTGCAGCTGAAAGGAAGATCGGGGAGGAAAGTTCCCAGCTTTGGCGCTGGAGAAAGGTAAATGGCTGAAGGGGTTTTAACCCCTTCAGCCCAGTGGGAGGGGGACACGAGGTTTCCGCACTCCTAAGGACTATATAGTGCCAGGAAAATGAATTTGTTTTCCTGGCACTATAGTGCTCCTTTAACACCAGTACTGCACAGTGTCTTTTCTCTGCAGCGACAGGCTATAGACACCAGTACCACTACATTAAACTGTAGTGGTTCTGGGACTATAGTGTGCTTTAAATGTGAGGTAAATTAGTTTCCAATGTAGTATTAATAACTAAACAACTAAATAATAAACATATTGAATTGTCTACTTACCACCAGGACATTAAGATGATCTGGTCTCTGGCTGCAGTCTGGCTCTTGGTCTGGCTCTGGGGACTGGAGACAAACACTGTGGCGGAACCAACCTCGCCACTATGTTCTGGAGAAGCCTGGTTGCTCGCCTGCTGCCTCTGGACTATGGCCCCATGGTAAAAGCTTGTATTTTCCCCTGCAGAAAGGCTTGTTCGTGCCTTTCTGCCTGGGTGTTCGGTAGATTGAATCTACCGAACCATCTCACGAATGAACGGACCACCTGGGTAACGGATGTTCCATAACACTATACGTTAATATTGTTAGTTAGTTATATTCTGTTAGTGTATTGGTTTATGTGTAATGTTTAATTCTGTGAGTAGACCACTCTGAAGGTTTATAATGTGACAGTGACTCCAATAGTTTACTCCAACATATATTGTTCTGTTTTAACTGGATTAACTGGTAAACTGATTATGTTGTGTACATGTATGTATGCAGAGGGGATAGATGCCCGATTCCTGAGACATACCATAACCCCACAATCCCCCATAACCATACCAGCCCATGTTCCCCCCAATAAATGGACACGAGACTTGTGATGGTACAACAAGGCCACAGCACTTCTTTATTAAACACATATCAGGCTGTATAAACCACCACCATCCTTTAATATTTATATGTATAAAACAGAATACAGCCTGACAAAAATGACTAAGCCCTTGCCAGTAAAACCATTTTAAACTTCAACCCATATATTTACATAGTGCAACTTTTTTCCAACCAAATCCAGAATCCAGAATCTCGCCTCCCCTCCTCGTCCCTTGAGATGCCATAACTCCGCCTGGCCCATCTCTCCCACAATGCTTACCACTAGCCGACTCACTTAGCTCAGTGGGCACGTCCAATACAAACAACTTCCATGTTGCTTTTAAGGTTAGGGGAGGACCCGAGCACCATTCTCCTTGTAATAACTCCAACTCCATTTTCCAAAACATATCCCCTACTGGCAAGGACAGCCAACCCCCGCCTGCTGCGACAAAAGAAAGTTAATACATAAAAAACACATAAACATAGGGAGGGAGGGTGGGAAAATTGCTACCAGGTGCGTTTACAGATTAAAATGGCTGCTGGGGAGAGGGGCTCCAGGGCTTTTATCAACTCCCCCCTGAAGCCCCTCCCCCCAGCCCCCGTCAGTCATCTCTTGGCTCCCCCTCGCCCATACATGTCCTGTACAATTAATTTGCATAATTTCCCAGGGTTCTTGTATGTATGCAGAGGGGATAGATGCCCGATTCCTGAGACATACCATAACCCCACAATCCCCCATAACCATACCAGCGCATGTTCCCCCCAATAAATGGACACGAGACTTGTGATGGTACAACAAGGCCACAGCACTTCTTTATTAAACACATATCAGGCTGTATAAACCACCACCATCCTTTAATACTTATATGTATAAAACAGAATACAGCCTGACAAAAATGACTAAGCCCTTGCCAGTAAAACCATTTTAAACTTCAACCCATATATTTACATAGTGCAACTTTTTTCCAACCAAATCCAGAATCCAGAAGCTCGCCTCCCCTCCTCGTCCCTTGAGATGCCATAACTCCACCTGGCCCATCTCTCCCACAATGCTTACCACTAGCCGACTCACTTAGCTCAGTGGGCACGTCCAATACAAACAACTTCCATGTTGCTTTTAAGGTTAGGGGAGGACCCGAGCACCATTCTCCTTGTAATAACTCCAACTCCATTTTCCAAAACATATCCCCTACTGGCAAGGACAGCCAACCCCCACCACAGACCCGCTCGTTTAACACCTTAAATCAGCGGGGACTACCCACCACCACCGCCATGGCCTGTTCCAAACCATCCTGCAACGCCAAGTTAAACAGATCAAGGCCCACCTCAGTTAAGTGAACTCCATCACTCCTGAAATACCTGGCCGCATCGGACTCAAAAACCCTATGGCGTATAGTCACGCCCCCCACACTCAACACAAAACGAGACACTCGTTTATTCAATTTTACCCGGCTCCGTTCCAGCGCCCTCTGATTGTGCGCACACCTCCAATAATTACGTGGCACCACCTCTGACCACACCAGCGACACACCAGGAAAGAGCACCAGCAGCCTCGCCAGATCCCTTTTAATGGTATCACCCAGGGTCCACTCAGGGACCGAACCCAGATCATTGCCCCCAAATGAATAAGTAAAATATCAGGGGGCCCCAACAGCCGAGACAGCTGAACCACCTCGGGTAACAAGCGTACCCACCGCATGCCCCGGAACCCGAACCACCGAACGTCCGCCACGGCTCCCGGAAAGCCCAGGCATTCTCCCCCAGGTCGCACGGCAGCCCGACTCCGTGCCCAGAATATGTACGAGTGGCCTATAAGCCACACCCTCCTAGGCGCAACATCTGTGAATTCAAAGCAGAGGAAACTGAGATCAGACCAGCCGGACGGACATAAGATAGAAACCTGCGGGATTCCCACCGCCCAATCTGCCTAATAGCCCGCTCAGCATAACCCAGCCTTGCGGCCTCAGACGCAGCGCCAATCCTGAACGAGTGACCCCCGAACTCCCGGCTTGGAAGGCCCAGAGCCTCAACTGCCATACGGAAGACCCTGATAAACTGGAATCTAGACAAAGGAGTCGCATCAGCGTGCACCAGCAATGAATTAGGACTGGCCGGTCGGACCAAACCGTACCGGTCAAAACAAGCCACCGGGCATACCATAGAACCGGGGACTTCCCGCAGGGAGACCCACTTCCCAACCCCAAGCATATCCGTTTTGGAGCGCCTGATCAAAAACCTCACCAGACCTGGTTCCCGCACCATATCAGCTGCCAGTATACCCCCTGGTTTCGTTTTTGCCTGGCTAACCAATTCCCCAATACGCAAAGCCCCAAAAAATGCCATGGAAAAAGCTAACCGAAACAGATCCACCTCAAAAGGCGAGTGGCAAACCACCGGCAGTATGTGGCACAGGAGCAGCAACAAAGCCCCGGACACCGGTTTACGGTAATCCACGGAATGAACGCCCCTCCTCCAACCCTTCAACGCCTGACGCACTAAAAACTCCTTAGTCACGTCCCGTAGCCCAGAAGCTCTGAACCAGAAACTAAGGCCTGACATCCTTGCCGTTACTGCCGCGGGCGACACGCCAGCCGCGTCCCAATGCCACAACAACCACAGTAAACCTTCCAAGCGAGCCCCATCATCCCTGAAACCCCACGAGCCGACTCCAGATCCAACCATTCCCCCCAAACTTTACCGTAACGCTTCCATGTGGATCCAGCGACAGACTGGCTAACCCACTGTGCTATTCGCCCAACCCAAGGTCCCACAGCGTCGACGGGCACGGGATACCCTCCGGGTCCGCCCATGGTGCTGCCGCCCGGAACGTTGCCCACTGCGAACGAGAAAGTGCATCCGCAATTACGTTATGCACCCCAGGGATATGAACAGCACGAAAGGTCACATTAAAATCAAGGCAGTTAAGGACCAGAAGCCGCAACAGCCGAACTACCCGCGGGGAAGAAGCCGTCAGGTTATTCACCGCCAGCACCACTCCCATGTTGTCACAGTGGAAGACCACCCTGCGATCACGTAACGTAGTTCCCCAAAGGACCACTGACACCAGAATAGGAAATAGCTCCAAAAAAGCTAAATTCTTTGTCAGGCCCCCCGAACCCCAGAACGGGGGCCAGGTCTCGGCAGACCACTGGGACCCCAAAATTGCCCCGTAGCCCACGGATCCCGAGGCATCCGTGTACAGATGGAGATCTGCGTTGGACACATACGGAGCCTGCCACAACGACCGTCCATTGTACCTGCTCAAAAAGTCATCCCACACCGCCAGATCGTCCCGTAGGGGCCAAGTGAGCCTGACATAATGGTGCGGCCGGCACACCCCCGCCGTAGCCCCTGCCAGACGTCTGCTAAACACCCTGCCCATTGGCATAATCTTACAGGCAAAGTTGAGCTTCCCCAATAAAGATTGCAACGCCCGGAGCTGAATTTTTCTCAAGCCGCAAGCCTTGGAAATGTCCGCCCTAAGGCCCAACAATTTATCCTGAGGAAGCCGGCATTCGCCGGCCAGGGAGTCAATCTCAATGCCCAGGAAGGAAATACAGGTAGTCGGACCCTGCATTTTGTCCGCCGCCAATGGGACCCCAAACGAAGCCAGAACCACCTGGGCCGTCCTCAACAAATGGCCACAAACTTGCAAACCCGAGGGACCCACCAGCAGGAAGTCATCCAGGTAATGCATCACTGAGCTGCACCCGGACTCCTCCCTGATTACCCAATCCAAAAATGTGCTAAAGCACTCAAAATAAAAACAGGAAATGGAACAACCCATGGGAAGGCACAAGTCAACGTAAAACTTCCCTTCAAAATGGCACCTGAGGAGGTGATGACAATCTGGATGAACCGGAAGAAGCCGGAAGGCCGACTCCACATCGGTTTTTGCCATCAAAGCACCAGCCGCTGCCGCCCTCACCATCCTCACTGCCGAATCAAAGGACGCATATGACACCCGGCACAATTCCGCATCAATGTCGTCGTTAACCGACTCCCCATAGGGGTAAGACAGATGCTGGATCAGCCGGAACTTTCCCGGTTCCTTTTTGGGAACCACCCCCAGGGGAGAAACCCGTAAAGCGGCCAACGGGGGCGAAACAAAAGGACCCGCCATACGGCCCAGAGTCACTTCCTTAGCCAACTTATCCCGCACCACCTCAGGGTGCTCGGCCACTGAACGCAAATTACGCAACTGCAAACAAACCTCCCGTTCCTGAAAGGGGATCCTGGAACCAAACTCAAACACATGCAACAAAATGTCCGCCGCCCTACGATTCCTATACCGGCTTAGCCATGGGCGCATTGCCCCGACGTCCACCGGCGTCATCCCCCTTTCCGCCCATGTCAGACTTGTCCCCACCTCTCTGACGCTTGAAGCACCGGGTGGCAGGGTGGCTACCCCCGCAACCGTAACACTCATGTTTGAAGCGACAACCGGCGCCAAACTTGCACTGACCCTCATTAAATTGCCAGCACCCTCCCGGTCGTCGTTGGGTCGTGGCCGAGGGAGAGGGTGAACCCAGTCCCCCGACCCCCCCAAGAAAGGACGTCAAACCCCCCTGATGAGAGGCGGGCCGGGTCATAATGGCCAGCCACAGCCCCACATCCATTTGATCCCAACCCAAGGTAGGCCGTAAAGCAATCCGTTGCCGGAATTGCTCATCATAGCGCCACCAGCTGAGACCCCCATAAATCCTGCACGCATTCCAGATTTGATCCTGGTAACAAAACAAGGGGATTTTTCAGGGGATTTCTCCCCAATGACGCTGGCCAAGATGGAGAAAGCCCGAATCCAATTCCCATAATTCTTTGTGATTTTGCGATAACGGTACTTCTCCTTCTCGGCATCCTTCAACTCCCTTCTCAGGAGGAGGAACGTCCTCCATGGGAAGGAGCGAATAGATTTCCACGTACTCGCCCTTCCAAATACGCTCCCTCACCTCCGGCTTAAGATGAAGGCCTAAGGGGCCCGACCAACATAAATACGCGGCCCCATGCGCCATCGGCGCAACTGGGTGTGTCAAATCAGCCGCCCCAACCAGTGACGCCGACGTACTCGGTGCCGCCGATGTACTAGGCATTGACAAGGGAACCGCAGGGAGTGCCGCAGCAGTGGCCGCCGGCAGCAACAAAGGGGGCAGTAATGAGGGGGACTGTGGGACCCCCGCCGTGCCCGGCAAAACTGAAACCACCCCCGGTGAACCGCCCGGGGAACCCCACACGCCGCCCAGAGTACTATCGATGCCCTGCAGGGCCGCACTACCAGAAGGCCCCGCCACCCGGCTCACTTGCTCGATCGCCCCCCGCAGGCAATGTAACAAATCCACCCATGGCTGACTAGCAGGAGTAACGGCAGACCCCACCCCGCCCACCCCCGAAAACCCCGCCGCAGGTTGCCCCGTGGACTCACCAGTATCTCCTTGCACCGCACCCAGAGCCGGCGTGGAGGCCCGGGAGGCCGCTGAATCACCCGCAACCTGGGAAGCAGGATGGGGGACGTGGAGTGGCACAGCACTAGTAGCTGGAGCCTGTGAAGGAGAGACAGGTGAATACAACGCCAGATCAGGAGGAGAGAGAAGCCCAGCCAAGGGAACCTGTTAAGTAGTGACAGGGGTAGCAGTAGGGGACGGGGTAGGGGGCAGTAGGAGACCCAGGGCCGGATCCTCATCCCCAGAAGACCCACTGCAGCTGCCCACAGCCTCCCCGCTGCCCCCCGCCCGGAAGGGTAATCAAAGGGACCCCCGTTTTAGGCCCTGAGGCCTACTCACCACCCTGGCCTGCCGATCAGCGCTCCTCCTCCTGCTAGGCCCCGCATCCGGACGCGGGGGGGAAGGTAGCAGGGTTGTACCGGACCTGGTCACAGCCCTGGATGTCCTCCGTCCATCGCGCTCCAAACCCCGACGGGCGAAGGCCGCTTCTTCGCCCAGCTCCACTCCTGCTCCGGTGAGGCTGGATGGAGCCAGCATCCGGGCTCAGTAGAGCGGGCGGGCGGGACACCCGCCGCGCCCCGCCACGAGGACCCGCGGGAGGCGATGCCACCGCGGGTGTAGCAGCCTGCAGCGCTGCAAACTGCTGCCTCAACCGTCTGCCACCATCTGTAAGGGCCTCAGCCCTCAGGGCAGCGAGCATTGCCTCAATCTCCATGCCTGGGCCGTGAAATGAAACACCAGAGCAGCAAAAATTGCTACCAGGTGCGTTTACAGATTAAAATGGCTGCTGGGGAGAGGGGCTCCAGGGCTTTTATCAACTCCCCCCTGAAGCCCCTCCCCCCAGCCCCCGTCAGTCATCTCTTGCCTCCCCCTCGCCCATACATGTCCTGTACAATTAATTTGCATAATTTCCCAGGGTTCTTTACTGTGTGTATTGTAATTAGGTCTACTCACTCTATGTTAATTCCTATTTGGTTTGCAGTCTGAATGTCTAATGTTTTCCTAGCCCCAGTTAGTTGGAGAACTATGTTTAGTTCCATCCCCCCCCCCCCCCCCATTGTATACTATTGTCTGTGATGTCATGTGTATGTCTTTATATAAGTCTGTGTTGTTACACAAAAAAAGAGAGTTCTTCAATCTTGCTGTACCTAACTGCTAGATGTCCTGTCTATTTGGGTACAAAGATCAAGGGTCCAGGAAAGACTTGCTGGGTGAATGCTGAGCTGTAAGTGGTTGCTAAGGAGGTGATTTCCCACAACGGACAGAGGGTCTACTTCGTCCGGTAGACGGTCCGTTACATTGGTGGCAAGCGACGGGATGGTTCTCACAGCCCAGAAGGACAGCTACATGGCAACACCATTTCCTGGATTTATAATTTGAGGGCAATGCATGTCTCAGTACAGCTACCCTGACAGCAGCAGGATGGAACCAGGCTGGACCCAAACAGCAGTTCCATATGAGGAGGAAGACCTGGATGGCCGGGATGCAATAAGGAAAGGCATCTGGTACCAGGCACTGGATAACGTACAGTATCAGCGGGGCGAGGGACTCCCCAGCGAGGAGCAGCGACAGCAGACGCGACTGGCACTGCGGATGCCCTTCCTGGGAGAGCAGCCCCTGGAGCAATGGGTAAAGGAGCTCGAGCACCAGGTTTGGCAGGAGCTATGGCTAGAGGATGCCTACCAGGCACTCTGGTGGTATACAGTTCGGTATACACCCTGGACAGTGGAGCATGATAACCCGGAGGGAGAAGAGTTTAATGGCCCTGGCTTGCTGTGGGAGGTTTTCACAGAACCTGATTTTGGGAGCCCTGACGAGAACCGGTTCCAAGATATTTTTGACTGGAGGGAAGGTATGCAAGTCTGGGATGACCCCCACGAAGTGAGACCAGACTTGGCGCACCTAGTATCCCTGGAATGGTAACTGGAGCAGGATTACAAACACCTGTTCCGCTCCATTGAGGATACCCAGCAGGAGAGCATCGCGGCAGACCCAGGTCCAGAGCCCTCCAGCTGGGAGGATATCGTCGAGATGTACTGGGAGAACCTCCAGCCGGCAAGTGAAGATGGGACCGAGTTCTCTCCACTGGCCCCACAGGGAGAGGGGAGCATCGTCTCCATTCCCCAGCGGCAGTGTGATCTGCAGGGAATTAGGAGCCCAGTCTCCATTCCCCAGCAGCAGTGAGATTTGCAGGGAACAGAGAGCCCAGTCTCCTTTCCCCAGCGGCAGGCTGAGTTACAGGGAGCAGAGACAGTCGGTCCTGTCCCCCAGCAGCAGAGTGTTTTATTGGGAGAGGAGAGCCTTGTCCTCCCTCCCCAGCGGCAGATACAGCAGGGAATAGAGAGCCCAGCCTCTTTTCCCCAGCGGCAGGCTGAGTTACAGGGAGCAGAGACAGTCGGTCCTGTCCCCCAGCGGCAGAGTGTTTTATTGGGAGAGGAGAGCCTTGTCTACCCTCCCCAGCGGCAGAGTGTTTTATTGGGAGAGGAGAGCCTTGTCCTCCCTCCCCAGCGGCAGATAGAGCAGGGAATAGAGACCCCAGCCTCCTTTCCCCAGCAGCAGGACACTGTTTTGGGAGCGGAGACAGTCGGTCTCCCTCCCCAGCGGATGGTAGTATGTATGGGATAGGAGCTTGTTACCCCCTCTCCCCAGCGACAGCTTAACGTAGCAGGGGGAGACAGTAAGCCCCACAACCGTGCAGATGGGACCGTGGTCTCTGCACTTACAGCACAGGGGGTAGGGACAGTCGGTCCTGTTCCCCAGAAACAGGGCTGTTTAGCCAAAGGGGAGAAAGTCAGTCTCCCCCCACAGCAGCATGGTGGTTTGTCCAAAGGGGAGACAATCAGTCTCCCCCTCCAGCAGCAGAGCTGTGTATCCAAAGGGGAGACAGTCGGTCTCCCCCTCCAGCAACCAGGCTCCAACCAGGCTACTTCTGTGGTAGTGCTGGCACCAGGGCATTGTACCGCTGGTCTCTGCCCACTCAGCAACCCACATAGGCAGCCTACCAGTCCCCCCACACAGCCGTGGTGAGGCATCTGGACATGGACAAGTTTCTCCCTTACTCGGGTGCAGTAACCATTTATTGTGGGTGGGCTGTACTGCTGTTTCTGTTTTGTGGGTGGGCTGCTGGACTAACCAGGGCACTGACCGGCAGGAGGTCAGATACCCTGTTAGTCTGTTTGGAAAAGGGGAGAGATGTGGCGGAACCAACCTCACCACTATGTTCTGGAGAAGCCTGGTTTCTCGCCTGCTGCCCCTGGACTATGGCCTCATGGTAAAAGCTTGTATTTTTCCATGCAGAAAGGCTTGTTCGTGCCTTTCTGCCTGGGTGTTCGGTAGATTGAATCTACCGAACCAACTCACGAATGAACGGACCACCTGGGTAATGGATGTGCCATAACACTACTGTATACGTTAATATTGTTAGTTAGTTATAGTCTGTTAGTGTATTGGTTTATGTGTAATGTTTAATTCTGTGAGTAGACCACTCTGAAGGTTTATAATGTGACAGTGACTCCAATATCCCAGGATTATGCCCCTCAATATCCTAGGATTATGCCCTCAATATCCCAGGATTATGCCTCTCAATATCCCAGGATTATGCCTCTCAACATCCCAGGATTATGTCCCTCAATATGCCAGGATTATGCCCCACAATATGCCAGGATTATGCCTCTCAATATGCCAGGATTATGCCCCACAATATGCCAGGATTTTCCCCCACAATATGCCAGCCAGGATTTAGCCACCCAATATGCCAGCATTTTCCCCCACAATATGCCAGCCAGGATTTAGCCACCCAATATGGCCGGATTTTCCCCACAATATGCCATCCAGGACTTAGCCACCCAATATGCCAGGATTTTCCCCCACAGTATGCCAGCCAGGACTTAGCCACCCAATATGCCAGGATTTCCCCCCACAGTATGCCAGCCAGGACTTAGCCACCCAATATGCCAGGATCCTCCCCCCACAGTATGCCAGCCAGGAGTTAGCCACCAAATATGCCAGGAGTTAGCCACCCAATATGCCAGGATCCTCCCCCCACAGTATGCCAGCCTCGCGGCTGCCTAACTCACCTTATTACCTTTGATGTAACAGGGAGCTTAACGCTGCCGTTAATCTCCCTGTTACACTAACCTGGGACGTTTCCTCAGTGTATCTTCTCTTTATTGAACCCGCGCAATAAAGTTTAAAAAAAAAAAAACGCGACCGTAACTTCCTTCCTCCGTGCAGGAGAGAAGATGCACGGAGGAAACAGCGGAGAGCAGCTTGGAGGTAAGTACTAGGGAGGGGAGGAGGGTGGTATAAACGAGCAAAGCCTGACATAATGAGGGGCTAAATATTGGCACAGTGTGGGGCAAAATCCTGGCATAATGAGGTGAGGGGCAAAATCCTGGCATAATGAGGTGAGGGGCAAAATCCTGGCATAGTAAGAGGCTAAATCCTGGCATTGTGAGGGGCAATATCCTGGCATACAGTGGCAAAATCCTGGCATAGTGAGAGGCAAAATTCTGGCATTGTGAGGGGCAAAATTCTGGCATTGTGAGGGGCAAAATCCTGGCATAGTGAGAGGCTAAATCCTGGCATTGTGAGGGGCAATATCCTGGCATACAGTGGCAAAATCCTGGCACATTGAGAGGCAAAATTCTGGCATTGTGAGGGGCAAAATTCTGGCATAATGAGGGGCAAAATTCTGGCATAATGAGGGGCAAAATCCTGGCATAGTGAGAGGCAAAATTCTGGCATAGTGAGGGGCAAAATTCTGGCATAATGAGGGGCAAAATCCTGGCATAGTGAGAGGCTAAATCCTGGCATTGTGAGGGGTAATATCCTGGCATATTGAGAGGCAAAATTCTGGCATTGTGAGGGGCAATATCCTGGCATATTGAGAGGCAAATTTCTGGCATTGTGAGGGTCAAATTTCTGGCATAGTGAGAGGCAAAATTCTGGCATTGTGAGGGGCAAAATTCTGGCATTGTGAGGGGCAAAATTCTGGCATAATGAGGGGCAAAATCCTGGCACAGAGTGGCAAAATCCTGGCATAGTGAGGGGCAATATCCTGGCATACAGTGGCAAAATCCTGGCATATTGAGAGGCAAAATTCTGGCATTGTGAGGGGCAAAATTCTGGCATAATGAGGGGCAAAATCCTGGCATAGTGAGAGGCAAAATTCTGGCATAGTGAGGGGCAAAATTCTGGCATAATGAGGGGCAAAATCCTGGCATAGTGAGAGGCTAAATCCTGGCATTGTGAGGGGCAATATCCTGGCATATTGAGAGGCAAAATACTGGCATTGTGAGGGGCAATATCCTGGCATATTGAGAGGCAAATTTCTGGCATTGTGAGGGTCAAAATTCTGGCATAGTGAGAGGCAAAATTCTGGCATTGTGAGGGGCAAAATTCTGGCATTGTGAGGGGCAAAATTCTGGCATAATGAGGGGCAAAATCCTGGCACAGAGTGGCAAAATCCTGGCATAGTGAGAGGCTAAATCCTGGCATAGTGAGAGGCAATATCCTGGCATTGTGAGGGGCAATATCCTGGCATATTGAGAGGCAAAATTCTGGCATTGTGAGGGGCAATATCCTGGCATATTGAGAGGCAAATTTCTGGCATTGTGAGGGTCAAAATTCTGGCATAGTGAGAGGCAAAATTCTGGCATTGTGAGGGGCAAAATTCTGGCATTGTGAGGGGCAAAATTCTGGCATAATGAGGGGCAAAATCCTGGCACAGAGTGGCAAAATCCTGGCATAGTGAGAGGCTAAATCCTGGCATAGTGAGAGGCAATATCCTGGCATACAGTGGCAAAATCCTGGCATATTGAGAGGCAAAATTCTAGGATTTGTGAGGGGCAAAATTGTGGCATAATGAGGGGCAAAATCCTGTCACAGAGTGGCAAAATCCTGGCATATTAAGGGACAAAATCCTGGCATATTGAGGGGCAAAATCCTGGCATATTGAATGGCTAAATCACAGTGCATCCGGTGCTGTGAGGAAGAACAAAGTGCCAATCTTCTAGCACAACGTGGTCTGTGAGACCACTTTCAACATTGAGCACCTTTCCTTCTGGCTGAGTGTTTCTGTTAGTGTGTGATTGTGTGCTTTCTGAGTGTGTCTGTGAGTCAGTGTGTGCTGGCTGAGTGTGATTGTGTGCTGACTGAGTGTGTCTGTGAGTCAGTGTGTGCTCACTGAGTGTGTCTATGAATGACTGTGTGATATGTGTTAGTGTTCACATTTAGGACACAGCAATAACAATGTCAGCCGCACACAATTTTATCTATACCAAATGTTTATAGATGTTTGTAGAATAATTATGAGACAAATAAAATTCTAGGAGCTGTTAATTTCTAGAAGCTGGGATTTGAGTCTGATCTTGAAATATGCTATTTCTACAGTTCATTTTTATTATTACTTGCATATATTTTATTAAATAATGTGTGTCCGTGAGGGCCTCATGTTCGACTTTCGCCTAAGGCCTCACAAAGTCTAGAGCCGCCTCTGCCAATATGCCAGGAGTTAGCCACCCAATATGCCAGGATCCTCCCCCCACAATATGCCAGCCAGGAGTTAGCCACCCAATACGCCAGGATCCTCCCCCCACAGTATGCCAGCCAGGAGTTAGCCACCCAATATGCCAGGATCCTCCCCCCTTCATCCTTACTTACCTCGTCGCTGCTGCTCTCCCTGTGCTCTCATCTGCCCGTCCGTGGCTGTGAGTGAAGCGTTGTGCGCTCCCCTCCAGCCAATGCGCATTCAGTAAAGTTTTTTTTTTCTTTTTAACAAACTTTATTGAATGCGCATTGGCTGGAGGGGAGCGCACAACGCGTCCCTCACAGCCATGGACCTCCACCGGAGACAGAGCAGCAGCGACGAGGTAAGTAAGGGGGGGGATTATTTTTTTTTTACACAGGGTTCCGGCGCCCCCAGCTAAGATGCGCCCTAGGCAGCTGCCTAAGTAGCCTTACTGGTGGCGCCGGCCCTGCCCACAGAACATGCCACAGTGTTCCTTTTACCCCATAGTACATATTATTTTGCCCCACAGAACATGCCACAGTATCAATTTGGCCACAGCCAATTTGGCCATTATGCCACGATTGCCAATATGCCACAGCCAGATTGCCAATATGCCACAGCCAATTTTGCCCATTTGCCAGTGTTATTTTGCCCATTTGCCAGTGTTAATTTGGCCATTTGCCAGTGTTATTCTGCCCATAATTTGCCAGTTATGTGCCCATTTTCCAGTGTTATTTTGCTCATTTGCCAGTTATTTTCCCATTTGCCAGTGTTAGTTTGCTCATTTGCCAGTTATGTGCCCATTTGCCAGTGTTATTTGCCCATTTGCCAACTATGTGCCCATTTGCAATTTATTTGCCTGTTATGTGCCCATTTGCCAGTGTTATTTGCCCATTTGCCAGTTATTTGCCTGTTATGTGCCCATTTGCCAGTGTTATTTGCCCATTTTCCAGCATTATGTGCCCAGTGTTATGTGCTCATTTGCCAGTGTTATGTGCCCATTTGCCAGTGTTATGTGCCCATTTTCCAGTTGTGTCCATTTGCCAGTTGTGCCCATTTGCCAGTGTTATGTGTCCATTTGCCAGTTGTGCCCATTTGGCAGTGTTATATGCCCTCAATATGCCAGGATTTAGCCATTCAATATGCCATTCTTTTGCCATTTAATATGCCATTCCTTTGCCATTTAATATTACAGTATTTTGCCCCTCAATATGCCATTCTTTTCCCATTTTTATATGCCAGGATTTTGCCACTCTATTGACACTTAATATGCCAGGACATTGCCATTTAATATGCCAGGATAATGCCAATTAATATGCCAGGATATTGTCACTTTATATGCCAGGATAATGCCACTTAATATGCCTGGATATTGCCAATTAATATGCCAGGATAGTGTCACATTATATGCCAGGATAGTGCCAATTAATATGCCAGGATATTGCCAATTAATATGCCAGGATATTGCCAATTAATATGCCAGGATAATGCCAATTAATATACCAGGATATTGCCACTTTATATGCCAGGATATAGCCAATTAATATGGTAGGATATAGCCACTTAATATGCCAGGATATTGCCACTTTATATGCCAGGATATTGCCAATTAATATACCAGGATATTGCCAATTAATATGCCAGGATAATGTCAATTAATATACCAGGATATAGCCACTTTATATGCAAGGATATTGTCATTTTATATGCCAGGATATAGCCACTTAAAATGCCAGGATATTGCCACTTTATATGCCAGGATAATGACAATTCTTATGCCACTATTTTGCCAATTAATATGCCAGGATATTGCCATGTAATGCTTCCCTCACAGCCACGGACCACGGATGGAGACAGCAGCATGGAGGTAAGTACTGGCACGGGTAGCGGGGGCCCACGGGGCAGCTGCCTTGGGCCCCAAGAATGAATGGGCCCTGGGCAGCTGCCCAGTTTGCCCACACATTTTTTTTTTTTTGTGTGTGCCGGGGTCGCAGGGCGGCCGGGCCCGTCACTCGCAGCTGCGACCCCTGCACCAGTGGTAGGTACGCCACTGAGCAGTGGGTAGGTTGTATTATATTATATTTTATTCTACTTTACTGTAAATCTGTTTTTCCTTTTTTTTTATTTTATATTCACTTGTATATATATATATATTGTATCTAGTTTACTTTTTTGTGTCCATGTGACCGTCTGTTGCTATTTGTATTTCTGTGGTACTGGACTTGTTTGTGGTCTTTTTACCTTATACATATGCATGTTTTTATTTTGTGATGTATAATAAATTATACATCACAAGCAGACTAGCTGCTATACCTTATCACAAGCAGACTAGCTGCTATACCTTTTCCCTATTTGTAAGTGGCCTGCCCCCCTCACGAAATTGAGAGATATTTTTTTCTCCATATTTGATCTTATGTGAGGTTTTTTCTGTGTGTGGAGTACATACGAGTTAGTTTCCATTTTATTTATTTATATATTATATATTTATTACCACTTCTTTTCCACATATTTTCACACTGTTCTTTCGTTACATTTAAGCGCTGTGCATAATTTTTCTTATACTCCGTCGCTCGTTCGTTTCCGTACATATTTTCCAATGCCAGTCCAAAATCAGCTATTTTTACATTGCCCATGCTATCCATCAGTATGTTTTCCCTCTAGGCAACAAAAAAGGGGGGTGGGTGCTACAATGCCCGAGAACAAACAGTACTGCAATAGTCTGTCCTGTAGGATAATACCTACTCGGGAGAGCAACTCCAGTTTTTGCCTGCTTACACCATTGCAGAGGAACCACTCCATTGGCATATCAGACTGATCCCACCCATAAGGGCAGTCCAGACCCGAAATGCATGGCTAGTACCCTCTACACGAGGAACACAGCAAACCACAGAAGTACGTTTCGGCCTACAATGGCCTCGTCAGTGTGGTATGGCTGATGATCCTCTAGGTGCAAGCAGGCCAGGGACCCACGGCCATAGGCATACCCTGATACTTATGGCGACAAAAAAGGGGGGTGGGTGCTACAATGCCCGAGAACAAACAGTACTGCAATAGTCTGTCCTGTAGGATAATACCTACTCGGAAAGTTTTCCCTCTAGGGCAGGTAATCTGTAGCTTTGTGAGTACCTTCATAATGCCCACTTGAGAAAGGTGTACACAAACACTGCAGAAATGTTAAAACAGCCCATGTCACCAAGTGTCAGACAAGCCAAAAAAGTCATGTCACTAAGGGGTTAAATCCTAATACTGTTCAGCCAACAACAAAAATAAGTAATTTCTGGATAAAGTCCCTTTGAAAAAAATCACAGCAGAAAAATATTGTAAATTCACACATATCACAAACAGAAATTTTAAACGCTGTAAATACAATACCTACTGGTAAAGCTCCAGGACTTGATGGTTTTACCATGATATATTATAAGTCTTTCTCTGCTATATTGACACCATACTTAACTAGATTATTTAATATATATTGGACTACAGGTGTATTGCCGGAGCAGGCCTTGTGTGCACAAATAATAACACTGCCCAAACCTATTAAAAATCCTACAACTTGTCAAAATTTTCAGCCAATATCTCTGATCAATAACGACACAAAAATTTACTCCAAAATGTTGGCAAATAGATCATTTCAAGTTCTTCCATCACTAACTGACTATGATCAGCTGGATTTTATTTTAAATCATCAGACCCCAGATAGTACAAGACGTTATATTATAATAATAATATTTAATACATCAAATTATGTAGAATTATGTAGATGCGAAGAAGGGGTTTAATTTGATACATTGGGGATTTTTGAGAGAAGATATGTCACGATTTAATATTCCAGAACCTTTCATCAGGGCTGTGTTTGCTCTATATTGTTCTCCTACAGCAACAGTCTCTGCAACTGGTTTCTTCTCTGAAAGTTTGGAACTTTCTAATTGGACCAGACAGAAATTTCGTGGTTAGGTAGGATCTATTCGGTTAAAAAGAATATACTTCCAAAAATATTATATTATATTACCCCTTACTATTCCTCTATCCTTTTTTAGAAAATTTCTCTCTACCCTTTTGACATTTATTTGGAAAAGGAAACCAGCACAAATTAAGTTATTCGTATTGCAGAAACCTAGGGGGTTGTGGGGGGTATGTGTTTGCCAGACTTTGCTCATTATTATCACGCTACCAATGCAGCTGCTGCTATAAAATTTAATTTAGATACTGGACAGCCCCTATGGCTTGAGATGGAGACACAAAAAAATTGTCCCACATCTTATTAAAGAAATAATATGGATTCCTCCATCTCAACGACCACGTTACATAAATATGTTCCCATCCACCAAAATTATTATAAAATCATGGAACATATTATATAAAAAATTAAACCCTTTGCAATTTGGTCTAGGGCAACTCCATTATCAGTTTTAATTTATGACATCCCCGGCTTAAATTTAGACTACTGGACATCACATTCCATAACACACATTGATAATTTCTTTACAAAATTAGCAATTTTGACCAAATGAAAAACAAATTTGATTTGAACATTTCTGATGAAATAATATACAACAAAATAAGTAATCTTATTATTGTTAATTGTGGCCTTTCAGGGCAGGATCCAAACCAAAGTAAGCTGTAATTATCAAACATAGAAAAAATATACTATTCGGATCCTGCTTGAAAAGGAGACATTTCTGTTTTGTGGGCAACACAGGCGGGATGGACGTAGTATGCTAGGGTGGAGCTAACAGGGACCAGATGAAGAGAGACCTGCAAGCTGCTGCTTTGGTATGGATGCCGATTCTTTCTAAGCCCGACCCGTTTGCCGATTTTCGGCCACTGGCCATCCCTTACCACCTGCCTGCACAAGCCGTCTGCAAACGGACAGATAACTTGCATATCTGTGGAGATGGATAACGGAGAACTCTGAGCGGCCGCCTCTGTGAGGTTACGGCGCTTGGAAAATATCCCTTGGATCTCTGCCGGCAGACAACGTGCCCTAAGGCATTTAACACTAGACAGCAGAAACCTAAATTGGCTTCTAGAAGCAGCTACGGATCGATGTCTGATGCTGTAGGAAGTAGAAACAAGTTAGACATATAAATCCTGATCTTCACGCTCGGAGGCCCCAGTGAATAACCCTGAATAACCAAAATCGGTGAAAGAAGCCTGCGCGAAGACACGACTTGAAGCAGATAAGTTTTCTTCCTATTTTTTGCTTTCTCTTCCCTCCCCCTCCCCAAACAGTGGATACTAACTTTATGACTTGATGCAGGTAGACTTTGGGCCATTAAAAGAAACTCAGGTGAAGAAAATATGTAAATATTTATTGAGCTACTAACTTATAAGCGAGCCGATACCCAAACTCGGGTGATATTTTATTGAACGGTGACTTGGGAGCGGCATCAGAAGAAGGGAAAAAAGAAAAAAACTTTTTTTTAATCAAGGAAGGAAAATTGAGGGTAAAGGGAGAAGACAGGGAAAATGCAAAATAGGACTAAACTACAGAAAGGGAAGTCTGAATTATATTCCTTCTTAAAGGAGAGGTAAGGATAACAAAAAAGAGTAGGGAGAAAGAAAGGCTCTTTAAAAAGGCAAAAATGGCAACCAACTAAGAGAATCTAAGAATCAGCAGAAAAAAAAGATCCTAAAGTTGCAGAACCCAAAGAGCAAAGAAAGATAAAACCCCAAAAATACCATCATTCTTTTCTCCTATGGCTAGGAATAATTCGCCAGAGCGGTCCCGAGACGAGTTAGAGGAATCAATATCCCATGGCATAAAATCGGCCGGATCCCACATGGATACATCAAGAGACTCAGTGTCACAAATCCTCACTGTGGACCTCCTGAAAAAATGCCTTGATTTACAATTTACATAATTTAGACATTAAATCATCTATAAAAGAAATCAAGGATGACTTAGAAGCCTATGATAATATAATTCAAAGGAATGAACACAGTAGTATAGATCTAGATGTTAAACCCAACACTGCTAACGCTCAAATTGCTGAACTAACATCAAAAATTGACGAACTACAGCTTCAACTGGCCACGGTGGAAGATCATGATCGAAGAATTAATTTAAGGTTTAGGGGAATCAAGGAAGAAATTCCACAACATGGGTTGGAAGAATATCTCACAGAAATGTGTGACTCTCTGAGTATTTGGCAACATAAAGACAACATTTTATTTGAGAGAGCACACAGAATTGCCAAACCGCGAGGCATTCCACTGAACACACCAAGTGATAATTCACTTCCATGCATATAAATATAGAATGGCTCTTGAGGATTGCTTCAGGGACTCCAAAATACCGGATAAATACTGCCACTTATCATGCTACTATGATCTATCCAAACACACAAGGTTATTCAGAAGGTCATCTATAGAGGGGACAACCATTTTGAGAAGGGAGAACCTAAAGTATATCTGGGGCTTCCTATGATTTTTCCAAAAATCTCCTTTACTGCAGCAGAAAAAGCGCTAGAATGGTTGGGCAAAACGTGATTGGTTAGTGGGCAGAGGGGAAGCATGCAGGAAGGGGATACAGAAGGTAGAGGATCTAACACACTAAGACAGGGAGTTTTTTTTTCTCTCCTTTGTTGTTTATCTAGATTAATGGGTTTCATTTTTATTGTGTATTACCACAAATTAAATAAGACGAGGTAAATAATCACAACTTAAAGTGATGAGGTTTAGAGATAGATTAAATGATTATAATAAAAGAATTTAAATGTAATTAATACTCACGCTAAATTGATGACATGTAGATTCACTTAAAATAATAATAATTAGGGTTTTACTAGGGGTATATTTTACACATTTGTTTACTTTTTTTTTGTTTTCCTGTTTTTTGGGGTATGCTTGATTGATTATGGCTGTGGTAAAGTGAAGTAATACCCATCATGTTCTGAGATATGGTGAAGCTACTAGGAAGAAAAGTAGGGTTGCCACCTGGCCGGTATTTTACCTGCAGGCCGGTAAAAAATTGGCATCAGGCCTATGTTAAGTCTATAGAGACAATACCAAGGTCGGTATATTTTTGAAGAAAAGGTGGCAACCCTAAAGAAAAGAGGGAAAAAAAGTAAAGAGGGGAAATATCTAATTAGGACGACAGTAACCTGAGTTATAAAAAAAAACATGATTTGATGGGAAAAGCTTTTTTTTTTCTTCTGGCATATTACTATAGAACAAACAAGAAGGGGTTAATAAGAAATTATAAGTCAAGGTGGGGGTTTGGAGACATATTAAATGTTTATGATATATGGTTTTGAACATAATTGAGACAATATGCATTTTGGTTTACTATGACCCATTATAGGTACTATATATATACTTACCTCGAGATATATATAATAATGATGGTACCTAGGATCACATAAATTAATAACCACTAGGGTTTTAAATGATTTACTAAGTGAAATAATGTGCTCTTTTCTCTCTCTCTCTCTCTTTTTTGGGGTATGGATGTGGTAAAGTGAAGTAACACCCATCACATTTTAATACAAGCTGAGACACAATGAGGTTGTTAAGAAATATTTATCTAAGATCAGGGTACCCTGTGATATACCAAATGCTATGATTAATACGAGATTTGTTTTTATTTTCTTTCTTGAAGTACTATTGTAAAACGAATATGAAATCATAAGTTAAGGTGGCATTTGGAACTAGTAATTGGTTAGGATATACGGATTTGAACATAATTAATATACTATGCACTTTGGTTTGCTATGATTTGTTACAGGGATCACTTGCATAGTCACTCCGAGATATACATAAATATATATTAAAGATGGCACTTAGGATTACATAAAGTAATATTCACTAGAGGGTTTTTTTTTCCTTTTCCCTCCTTTTCTCCCTCTCTTTCATCTTTTATCTCTCTCTCTCTCTCCCAACCTCCTACCTAGATTATTTAGCTCTCAAAACAGAGATCTACACCATGTGTTCAGTGAATTGGAGGGACGAACACATTGAGTGACAAGGCACCAACATGGGATGGGGACTGCCAAAGGGTTGCCCAGATAGGGCGGATGTTATTTGTTTTTATGTATATATATTATATGTGATTTTGGTTTATGTGTATGGGGATGTGCAACATCGTGACTCAGAAAATCCTACTTTCTTAAAAAATCCTGAATGATCAATTTTCTGTCTCTAAATGTCCAAGAGCTTAATACACTTCAAAAAAGGCAAATTCTACTTCAATATTTAAGAGATCAAAGTATTGATGTGGGATTCATTAAATAATCCCACAGGAAAGAGGACAAACTGGTGATAAAAAATAAATTGTACCATAATATTATCCATTCCCTCTATAGAACAAAATAAAGAGGGGTGGTAATGATCTCAAACAACGTGACAAATGAATAAATTTATACTGAGATCGATAGAAAGAGTAAATATATCATTTTAGTCTGTAGGCTGAATGACCAAGTCTATACTATGCTGAACGTGTATGCCCCAAACAGGGAACCGATTATATTTCTGAATAAGGTATTTGAAAGAATGGACAGAGTAGCCCAGGGTATGATATTTGTGGGAGATCTTAACTGCGTTTTAGACGCAGGTCACGATAAAAAAATCCCCCAGGGACAAAAGATGGATAAACCTATTTTACGTTATGCCAATAAATGTAAATATTTTCTTTTTAAGAATGATCTATATGACGTATGGCGTACGCTAAACCCTGACGAAAGGGAATATAGATATTTTTCCAAACCTTTTCTTACCTTTAGCACAATTATATGTTGATCTGAGTAAGAACTCACGCATTAATAAAACATCCCCGAATAGAACCACAACTAATATTATTAAAGAAATAACGGAAATAATAAAGGAAAAATTAATAGCTAAAACTAAACATACCTCATTAAAATTGAGCCAACTTTGGTATTCCAAGGGTAATAGGGCTGAAAAAATATTAACAAATAAATTAAAGAATAATAAATTAAAAACAAGAATTAAAAAAATGATTGTTCAAAACAAAACAAATATTTCCCCTAAAGATATAGGCGCTGCGTTCAATGATTATTATGCCAGTTTATATAATCTACCAACAGAGGGAGACTCCGGGGATCAAATAAAAAGTTATTTAGATAGCATATCACTCCCAATGATATCAGAAGTTCAAATAAGATATTTAAATTCTCCATTTGAAAAATCAGAGATATTAGAAGGCATTTCAAGGCAGAAAAAAGACAAAGCTCCAGGGCCGGACTGGTATAATATTAATTTTTACAAAATATTTAGTGATGTACTTGCCAATTATCTAGGCAAAGATGGAGCAGCAGTTCCAAAAGAACTACTCCAAGCTATGATAACACCAATTCCTAAACCAAATAAAGATACGGCTTATACATCAAACTATAGACCAATCTCACTAATTAACTGTGATTTAAACATATTGTCCGAAGTTATAGCTCACAGATTGGAAAGGGTTATACCTAATCTGATCCATAAAGATCAGATAGGATTTGTGAAGGGTCGCCACTCTGAAAACAATGTACGTAGATTTATAGATGTTTTTGACTATGCAGCCACAGAGAGGATCCCCCAGCTGGCCGTTGGATGCCGAGAAGGCTTTCGACAGGGTCAGCTGGGGCTTCATGACTCAAGTGTTGAATAGGATAGGTATAGAAGGCTCGATTCAGACCAGAACCATTGGTCCCGGTATAGTGGCTGACTGGTTCAAAGTGAATAATGGTACTCGTCAAGGATGCCCACTTGCTCCGATGTTATACATCTTGACGCTAGAACCCCTTGCAGCAAGGGTTAGACAGAATGGATGTATTAAAGGAATATACACAGATGGACAAGAGCTAAAATTATGCATGTATGCTGATGACGTAGTTGTTACTCTTACAGAGCCTGAGATCTCAATAGACCACTTAATGCAGGAGATTGACCTATACTATAGACTCTCAAATTACAAACTCAATCTAACAAAATCACAGGCGATATTGGTTAATGCCGAGGAAGCCTCTAGGTCATGAATGGGGGATAAATATCCCTTTGAGTGGACCACAAAGGGTTTTTTATATCTGGGAATATACATCACCCCGAATTACAGGATAACAATGAAAGAGAACTTCTATTTGCTATAAAAAGATACTCATGAAAAACTAACTCGAAGATGGTGGAGCCTAGAAATATCCTGGCTGGAAAGATTAAATGTTGTAAGAAATTATATTATCCCAAAATGGCTCTATATGTTTAGAATGTTACCATTGATGATTCCAAGAAATAAGCTGTTAGATGTTCAAAAAGTACTTTCTGTTTATATATGTGCCGGGGAAAAAACAAGAGTAAATAGGATGCATCTCATTAAAAAAACGAACAAAGGGGGGTTCAGTCTACCTAATATAAAATGTAATATAGTAAAGCTTGTGAACCTTGGTATAAGTTGGAGAAAGATCTAATAGGGATAAAGGATCTATCACTGATTTTATGGATGAATGATAAGGCTTATGAAGTACTATTATCAAAACAGCTCCCGAATTATATTACAGATTTCATAACAAATTGGATTAAAATAAAAAAGAGAACAAAAATTGAAAACATTATTCCACCATCAACCTCACTAAAGATCTTAGAATTTAATGTAGACAATCTCTCCATAAAAAGCTGGGGTGATAATAAAGATCTAGCCCTTAAAGACATAGTGGATGGAAACTCTGTCAAAACATGACATGGTAGCTTCTATCATTGAGGATATGTATTTGCCTAGAAATAACTAAAATTTAAAACCAGACTGTGGGGTAAAACAACGGCCACAGCACTTTATTTAAATAGCCATTGCATTTACAATCATATACACATATATATACACATTCCACATATGTATATATATCCACAATTAATACAATGACTAAACATAAACATAAACATAAAACATTAAACATTCCATATACAGGAAAACCAACCAAGCTTGCAAGAGTATCCAGGTGGCTGCCGAAGTCCATGTTCTGGGCATATCCCAATGCCCCCAATACCTGAGGTTCGAGGTACCACTTTCCCCTCGAACCTCCCACCAGAGTCCCGATTGACTCTCCCCAATCCAAATCTTCCATTAACCCTCCTGGATACCCTGCAAGCTTCCGCCAACGCTGTGACATGTAATAAATAAATAAATAAAGGCTCATTAACCATAAAATTAGGGAGGGTGGGTGGGACAACAGGTATAGGGGGGAAAAACTTTTCCTAAAATGGCCCCTAAACTTCCTGTTCCTATCTTTTATACTGTCCCAACTCCTCCCACTAATTCCCACTATAGGCTGACATATCCTCTCAGCACCCTGTCATGATTGCCCCTCCCCGACCTTGTCTGGGGGCTACATGACATGGTAGCTTCTATCATTGAGGATATGTATTTGCCTAGAAATAACTAAAACTTAAAACCAGACTGTGGGGTAAAACAACGGCCACAGCACTTTATTTAAATAGCCATTGCATTTACAATCATATACACATATATATACACATTCCACATATGTATATATATCCATAATTAATACAATGACTAAACATAAACATAAACATAAAACATTAAACATTCCATATACAGGAAAACCAACCAAGCTTGCAAGAGTATCCAGGTGGCTGCCGAAGTCCATGTTCTGGGCATATCCCAATGCCCCCAATACCTGAGGTTCGAGGTACCACTTTCCCCTCGAACCTCCCACCAGAGTCCCGATTGACTCTCCCCAATCCAAATTTTCCATTAACCCTCCTGGATACCCTGCAAGCTTCCGCCACAAGCCCATCACCCTGGATGGGCTCCCACCCCCCCCCCCCCCGAACAAAACTGTGGCCGTCTCGATTCCTTCCTGCAGAGCCAGGTTGAAGAAATCCAACCCCAGCTCATTCGGATGTACCCCATCAGACCTAAACAGACCCCCCAATTTACCTTCCAGGTTAAAGTGCCGCACCACCACCCCGCCGTTCTTCCTCATGAAACTCGCCATTAGCTTGTTTACCTTTCCCCGGCAACGGTTCATGGCCGCCGAATCCCTGGCGTGCCTCCAAACCGACCGGGGAACCATCTCAGACCAAATTATCTTAATCCCTGGTAGAAGAGTATTCAAGCGGGACACGTCCCGCTGCATATTCTTTACCAGCTCCCTCTGCGGCACCATCCCCAAATCGTTCCCCCCGGCATGAATAAGGAGTATGTCAGGGCGGCCGCCCCAACACACTCTTTGTTCAACATTAGATACCACAGCATTCCACAACATGCCCCTTACTCCAAACCACTTCAGACGAACTTGATCCGGAGGAAAGCCCAGCTGGACTCCATTCCTACAAACTGCAGCTCTCCTCTCGGCCCAGTAGACGTATGAATGGCCGATGATCCACACCTCCAAACCGGAACCTGGAACGGAGAACATCGTCAACAACATAGTACTATGTACACCGCTCCCGCGGAAACAAATCCATCAAACACAAATTCCTTCTTTTTCTTTTTTTTTTTTTTTTGAACCATAACACCAAATCATTTTTTTTTTTTCGTTTTCGTTTTTTTTTTAAAACACAGAATCATTTTTTTTTTTTATAACAGTAGTCTGTGAGGACGAACATACGATCTGTACCGTCCAGACTCCCAGCGACCAATCTTCTTGACTAAAGCCTCCCCTAGGCCTAGCCGTGAAGCCTCCGTGGCAGCCCCAATACGAAAGGAATGGGTGCCGAACTCGTGTGCAGGCACACCCAGGCATTCCAACGCCATCCTCATTACCCTGAGGAACTGAAACCTCGATAAACCAGAGGAGTCTGCGTGGACCAGGAGGGACTGAGACCCCTGCGCCGGCACAACCAAAAACTCCCTGATGCAGCGTACCGGGCACACCCGTTCGCCCGGTACCTTAAACAATTCCACCATACGGCCCCGCCTGGCCGTATCCGTTTTTGAGGACCTGAGCCACACCAGTAGCTTCCCAGGCTCACACACCACGTCCGTCGCCCAGATGCCGCCCAACCGGGCCATGGAAGGACTTACCAGCTCCGATATCCGGAATGCCCCGAAAAAAGCCAAGGAAAAGGCCGCGGTGAACAACAAATACTCGTACTCCGATGTGCAAATAGCTCGCAGCGCCTCCACCATTCTACGCAGCAACGTCACCGACACCGGGCGTCGTGCGTCCGCCTGCTTTTTTCCCTTCCGGAAACCTTTTAACGCTTGCCTTACTAAAAAATTCTTACACACGTCCACCTCACCTCGCAATTTAAACAAAAAGGACAAAGCTGCCACTGCTTTGTCCAATTTGGAAGGGGACGCCCCTTCAGCCGAAAGCTGCACCAGAAACCAAAGCAAAGCATCCAGCAGGGATGCCTCCGAGCGGTGTCTACCCCCTGTAGCCACCAGTGCATCCCAGTCTCACCAGACCCTCGCGTATGCCGACCATGTGGAAGGAGCCAGCGAACCTTTTACCCATCCCGCAAGCACTCCATCCCGATCTTCCACAGTACCGACGGGCACTCCTGCCCAGTCCTGTCTGCTCCCGGAGCTTCTGCTCGAAACCGCTCCCACTGGAATCGAGAAAGAGCATCCGCTATAACGTTTAAGTGCCCTGGTACATGTTTTGCACGGAACGAGATATTCAGTTCCATGCAAAGCAGCACAAAACGCCGTAAAAGCCGCACCACCGGGGCCGAAGCTGCTGATAGGTTGTTCACTGAATGCACGACCGCCAAGTTGTCAGAGAAAAAGACAACCCGCCGGTCTCGCATGCACCCCCCCCCCATAGCGTTAGGGCCACTAACAAGGGAAATAGTTCCAGAAACGCCAGGTTCTTCAGGAGTTTGCTGCCCGCCCATGCCTCCGGCCAACGCTCCGCGCACCACTTACCCGCGAAGTAAGCGCCAAAACCCACGCTACCCGACGCATCAGTATAGAGCTCCAGCTCATCTGCCTGTACTACTGCGCACTGAAATACCACTTTTCCGTTAAACCGTTCAAGGAAGACCAGCCACACAGCCAGGTCTGCACGTATCTTCCTAGTCACCCGGATAAAATGATGTCCCGCCGCAATACCTGCCGTAGCCCGTGACAGTGACCTAATAAATACCCGACCCACTGGAATTATCCAGCAGGCGAAGTTCAAGCGCCCTATCAGTGACTGTTACTGACGCAGGGTAACCTTTTTGGCCCTACCTACCATTCGAACAGCAGTCCGTAGTACCACTAGCTTATCCCTGTGGAGTCTGCAAACCCCTGCCACCGAATCTATCTCCAACCCCAGAAAGCTTAAGCACGTAGCCGGACCCTCTGTCTTGTCCGCTGCCAAGGGAACCCCAAAGCTACGCGCAACCTGCTCCAGCGAGCGCAGCAGCACCAAGCAAGATCTGGAGCCCATGGGGCCCACGCACAAAAAATCATCCAAGTAGTGCACCATTGAACGATCATTTGACACTTTCTTAACTACCCATTCGAGAAATGTGCTAAATTTCTCGAAATAGGCACAAGAAACCGAACACCCCATAGGCAGACAGAGGTCCACATAGAACCCCTGATAAAACCAGCAGCCCAATAGGTGGTGGCACTCCGGGTGTATAGGGAGGAGACGAAAAGCCGATTCTATATCCGCTTTAGCCATTAATGCCCCGGCACCCGCGTCTCTGACCAGCTCCACTGCTCTATCAAATGATGCGTACGATACGGAGCAAAGCTCCCTATCGATGTCATCATTAACCGACCCTCCCTTAGGATAGGACAAATGATGTATTAGCCGGAATTTACCGGGATCCTTCTTGGGGACAACCCCCAAAGGAGAAACCCGCAAATTCGCCATGGGTGGTTCTGGAAACGGGCCGGCCATCCTGCCCGCCTCCAGTTCCTTCCGTAGTTTGTCCCTCACTACTTCCGGAAACTGAAGCACCGACTTCAAGTTCCGGCGGGAGATATGGCCTGGGCCTGGGACAAACGGGATGCGAAACCCAAACCTAAACCCGTCCTCCAAGAAACTTGCGTCCGCTCGCCTACCGTAACGCCTTAGCCACGGCCGCATCGCGTCGCAGCTCACCGGAGTTCTCCCCTTTAGCCCCAGACTGCCCGGCTGAGCTACCCGACTTACCACGCTTAAAGCATCTGGACGCGCTATGAGCGCCTCCGCAGACCGAGCACTTGTGCCGGAATTTGCAGGAGGCGCCCCACTTGCACTGGCTGTCGTTGAACAGCCAGCAGGTACCACGTTTTCCGGCGGCCGGCGCGGAACCCTGTGTTCCACTACCGGCCCCCCCCGGGAAAGGGCGATGCCTTTTGCGCCATCATGATCTTTACCCAGAGAGTAATATCAATCTGGTCAAAGCTCATGCCTGGGTTAGCGGCGAGGCGTTGACGAAACTGTTCGTCATACCTCAACCATGCCAAACCCCCATACAGTCGGTACGCTTCCCAAATACCATCCACGTAACAAAACAGTGAGGAGCACCGTTCGGGGCGCTTTTCACCTATGACACTAGCCAAGATGCAAAACGACCGTAACCAGTTCCCAAATGTTTTCGGGAGCTTCCTATACCGTTTCCTACGCTCTTCCTCCTCTTTTTTCTCATCCTCCTTGAAGTCAATAGGCTCCTCCAAAGGCAGGAGAGAAAGAAGTTCGACGTACTCTCCCTTCCATATTTTCTCCCGAACCTCCACCTTCAAGTGAACCCCCAACGGACCTGAGAAAGACGTGTAAGAGGAGTACCGCGCCGCCTCCGCTATACTAACTGACCCCAAATCGGCCCCCCCCTAACTCACTGCTCGAGGGGCCCCCCACCCCTGTTAAACTTTGTGAGCTGTCCCCCAAAGCCTGAGGAGGCGCCCCAGCCGGCCCGGCCGATAACCCATCCGTGCTCCCAGACCCACCACTCGTCAGGGAAGTTGATACCGGAGGGACCCAAGCTGCCACCACTGTCTCGGCCACCCCCGCGTCGTTCCTTTTCGCCCATGAATCTAAAAAGGCGCGCAGCCCCCCCAGCAGTTCTGCCTCCCCGTGCCTATCAGGAGAAGGGGTTACAATCAACTCACCAATCGGCCCCGGGGCCGAGCTGGCCTGCTGATCACTCGGACCTGCGCTCCTTGTTGAAGGTGTCACTCCTAGAGTTGACCTTCTCTTGTCCAGTGCCGTCCCAGGGCCACCGCGGCCTCTTGTCTCGGGGGCCATTCCCGCCCGCTGCCGATCCAAATCCTGAGAACACCTGGATGTGGCCTGTGACTGACCTCCTAGCATCCCATGTGGCCTAGCTGAGGTGTGAGCGGCGCGGGTGGCCACCAGGGGGCGCGCTGTGTGATCCGGGCCTTTTGCTCCCCCCCCCCTTACTGGGCCTGCTCACCTGATGCTGGATTGCATCCACCGCTGCACCATCCTGCCGACCGGAGCCTTTTCTGCTGCCTCCTCTTCCCCCAGCGCTAAGCACTGGCTCTGTTAGGTTGGGGCCTGATGGCCCGCACCTCCCGCTCCTTCGACCGGCAGGCCTGCCCGCCGGAGCATCCAGTTGCGCGACCGCAACTCTCCTGCTGGTCACTTCCGCTGCCGTCGACTTCCGGTTGCGGCCTACCCGTGCTGCCGCCGGCATCAGGCGCTCCCCGGGGTGCGGTCCCGCTCCGGCCATCCTGAGGGGAGCTTTGGAGCGGCCCCTTGCCGCTTGAAGACCGCTGGGCCCTGGTAGGTCGGCATCCCCAGGGCTCAGTCGGCGAGGGGGCCTCACCCGACGGGAAGGCCTCCCGGATGATGAAGTGGCGACTTCAGCTGCAGCTCCAGGGCACTCCAATCTTCCCTGCAGCCAGCCTGGCCCGTTCACCAATGCTGCAGCCCTCATGTCAGCAAGGATCCTGTCGATTTCAGCCTCCATGGTTCCTGAAAAAGAAGAGGGAAGACACACAACAGGTATAGGGGGAAAAACTTTTCCTAAAATGGCCCCTAAACTTCCTGTTCCTATCTTTTATACACTCCCAACTCCTCCCACTAATTCCCACTATAGGCTGACATATCCTCTCAGCACCCTGTCATGATTGCCCCTCCCCGACCTTGTCTGGGGGCTACATTACCGCAGGAAAAGCTTGATTTAAACTCAAGGGAACTATATACTTTCTTGAGACTTAAAAACTACATAGACTCTATATATAAGAAGGGGAAGGAAAGTCAAAGAAATAGTCAAAGAGGAGAAAAATAAATTAATGCCTAAGCTTTATGACTGGATGACGGGGCAAGAGAAAGAAATTAAATTTACATTTTGGTGCACGTGAGAAAAAGACATGGGAAGGGTTTTTCAATCTAGCGTTTGGATCAATGCTTTAATTAAGGTCAGGAAGAGCGTGAGATATTTAAACTTACTATAACATTTTGTACAGATGGCACTTGGTACCCGAAATTTTACATAAAATGAATAAATCAAATTCGGCAATGTGTTGGAGGTGGGGTTTAGAGAGAGAATCCCAATCACATATATGGTGGTCGTGTACTATTATAAGAAAGCTGTGGAACAGCGTTTTGCAAGAAATGAATACAGTATGGAAAACGTGTTACTCCATATACAGTGCCTTGCAAAAGCATTCACCCCCCTTGACTTTTTACCTATTTTGTTACATTACAGCCTTAAGTTCAATGTTTTATTAATCTGAATTGTATGTGATGGATCAGAACACAATAGTCTAAGTTGGTGAAGTGAAATGAGAAAAATATATACATAAAACAATTTTTTAGAAATAGAAAACAGAACATTGGCATGCGCATATGCATTCACCCCCTTTGTTATGAAGCCCATAAAAATCTCTGGTGCAACCAATTACCTTCAGAAGTCACATAATTAGTGAAATGATGTCCACCTGTGTGCAATCTAAGTGTCACATGATCTGTCATTACATAAACACACCTTTTTTGAAAGGCCCCAGAGGCTGCAACACCTAAGCCGGAGGCACCACTAACCAAACACTGCCATGAAGACCAAGGAACTCTCCAAACAAGTAAGGGACAATGTTATTGAGAAGTACAAGTTAGGTTATAAAAAAATATCCAAATCTTTGATGATCCCCAGGAGCACCATCAAATCTATCATTACCAAATGGAAAGAACTTGGCAAAACAGCAAACCTGCCAAGAGATGGCCTCCCACCAAAACTCACAGACCGGGCAAGGAGGGCATTAATCAGAGAGGCAGCACAGAGACCTAAGGTAACCCTGGAGGAGCTGCACAGCAGAGACTGGAGTATCTGTACATAGGACGACAATAAGCCGTACGCTCCATAGAGTTGAGCTTTATGGCAGAGTGGCCAGAAGAAAGCCATTACTTTCAGCAAAAAACAAAATGGCACATTTTGAGTTTGCAAAAAGGCATGTGGGAGACTCCCAAAATGTATGGAGGAAGGTGCTCTGGTCTAATGAGACTAAATTGAACTTTTTGGCCATCAAAGAAAACGCTATGTCTGGCGCAAACCCAACACATCACATCACCCAAAGAACACCATTCCCACAGTGAAACATGGTGGTGGCAGCATCATGCTGTGGGGATGTTTTTCTGCAGCCCAGACTGGGAAACTGATCAGAGTTGAGGGAAAGATGGATGGTGCTAAATATAGGGATATTCTTGAGCAAAACCTGTATCGCTCTGTGAATGATTTGAGGCTAGGACGGAGGTTCACCTTCCAGAAGGACAATGACCCCAAACACACTGCTAAAGCAACACTTGAGTGGTTTAAGGGGAAACATGTAAATGTGTTGGAATGGCCTAGTCAAAGCCCAGACCTCAATCCAATAGAAAATCTGCGGTCAGACTTAAATATTACTGTTCACAAGCGCAAACCATCCAACTTGAAGGAGCTGGAGCAGTTTTGCAAGGAGGAATGGGCAAAAATCCCAGTGGTAGGATGTGGAAAGCTCATAGAGACTTATCCAAAGCGACTTGGAGCTGTGATTGCCGCAAAAGGTGGCTCTGCAAAGTATTGACTGTAGGGGGGTGACTATTGACTTTCCTGGCTATAAAGGCTGTTATAGCACTACACTGGAAACAACAGATCTGCCCATCTTGGGAACAGGTATATGCACAAATCAATTATCAATTTAACATGGAGAACTCTTTTTGTATAAATAAAAGATATTTAAAAACAAAAGAGGGGCGTGGCCAGCCGCAGTAGAAGATGACTGCTTAATGTGAGAGCTCCGTCACCCTCTATCAATTTCATCACAGCACGACATTTATAGACGAGATATGGTGCAATAAAAAAGGTATTTCTGACCCCGGAACACCAGGGGGTAAGGGGAAACATCCTTCAAGCTCCCTGAGTGATTTTTTACAGACACCTGCGGCCCCCTCCTCACAACCAGAGGGTGAGCACGAGGCAGGTTCCCCAGCTAGCTCTCTGTCGGCTGAGGATGGTGAACCAGGCACTAGCTACGCTACATCCTTTTTACCTGCACAACAACAAATCTTTTCCTACGCACCATAGAAAAACGAGTTTGCTACTCTGATATTGGAGTTGAAGCATACTGTACAGGACGAGGTGAAGGAATTACGATTGGATCTTGGAGGCCTAGAAACGAGGGTGGCGAAACAGGAAACCGAGGTGGTGATGCAGGCCCGCCACATAATCTGCTTAGACCGAACGGCATCTCAACAAGCGGAGCTTCTTGCTGACTACCGCAGTCGCCTGGAAGACCTGGATAACCGGGGGCGCAGGCACAATATTAGAATTCGCGGGATGCCTGAAGCAGCTAATGGAGAAGATGTATTTGGGCTGCTCACGACTATTTTTAATTTGATGCTTAGACGGCCACCTTCAGAGGTGATTGAAATGGATAGTGCACATAGAGCGCTCTGACCCAAGGGCCCTTCAAATACCCCCCCTCGGGATATCATATGCAGGATAGTGAACTTCAAATTTAAGTAACAGATCATGAAAAAGGCGAGGGAACTTAAAACATGGCGCCATGATGGGCACGACATCACCTTCTACCATGATCTCTCAGATCTCACCCTCCAGGCTAGAAGGGCACTGCGGCCTCTTACACTGGATCTGCAACAGAAAGCTATTCGCTACATGTGAGGACACCTGTTTTCTTTAGTGGGTCATTTGAACGATTCGACTTATGTCGTGCGATACCACCACGATCTGCTGGACCTGTTAACTACGTTGAGGCTCCCGGATCTACACATACCCGACTGGTCTTTGCCCACCTCATGTTTTCCACCCAGGTCGAGAACACACGACCCAAACTGAAGACGACTGCCCTCCAGACCTCCGTCACTTCAATCAAGGTCAGCTACCCCCACAAGGATGGATAGCTCTGACACAGCTTATCAGCACAGAATGGAGCGGGAGGAATGAGAGCCGGACCGCATTACCTGGATGCCCGCCCGAGATATTGGGATTAAGACGGAAGGACCTGCAACTGGGCCATCACCACCCACTGTGGTGTTTTGTAATGCGACCCACGATTACGCAAGAGCTACGGCTGCTCACCTAGTTCGGAATAATGGTACTACTATTCCAGGATGTTTTTTCAAAGTTTGAGTTTCTCTGATAACGATTTTTACTCCGGGACCATCCCTGGCAAATAACCACTGGGACCTCGGTGGTGATGGGATTTGTGACTCCTGATACCAATCCAGATGTGGCGGTCTACAGGAAAGGAGGCTATTGGAGTCCTGTTCGCAGATGGTTTTTTGTAACTCTCAGATCATGATCCTGTCTCCACCAACCGCATAAGTGCTATGTTTTTTCTAAAATGCATATTATGCCTCCTCCCTTGTCCCCCCCTCCATTCCCTCCATTCCCCCCATCCCCTCTATCCCCTATATATATACAAAAAAAATCCTCCAGGGCAGATGGTGATTACCTGGATAAACTCCCCAACTCCCAGTGCCCCACCCCCCCGCCAGGTCCTCGCCCATATTGTTCCTTTCTTTGTTATATTTATCATGTTTGTATTGATGGTTGGCACCTCTCCCCACCCAGACGTGAGACCCAGGTATAACTACATCTGCATTGGAAACTGTCTGTCAAAGCCATTATTTGATTAAAATACTGACCCGGGATGGGTTTTATTACTGTTGTATTATTTTATGTCCATTGCTAAGCAATTATACCTGAGACCAGGGGGGTTTTGTTTTGTTTTAATCAGGACAGCCATGGTCCTCTACTGTGAATACGGTGTTATCTTTATATGATACTCGCAGGCCATATATAACCAACTCGGGCAGGGGGTCCAAGACAAAGGGGAACGGGACCCAGCTAGATATGAAGGAATGAAGAACGCGTGGATTTCCCACCAACAGGTTGGTTCTGCGTTGTCTCAGATGTGATTGCTTACAAGTTGTACTGTGTTGTGTGTCAAAAGTTACTATTATGATAGGAGGTGACGCAACCCCGCTATGGTTTAGTTTTTATTGTTATTCATTATATACCCATTGGTATATGAAGTGTTACACTTCCGAAAGAGAAGCCATTTTACCCCCACGCCCAGTCCCAATATCTTTTGTTCGGAACACGGAGTGTTTCCCCGTCGGTGCGGGCACACAGGGCTTTATTCTGTCATCCCCCCACCCTCTTTCCGTTGCCTACCCTCCCTGGGTGAACCCAGTTCATTCCTATTGTGCGTCCCCCCCCCCCTGTTTTAAAAAATATATTTTGGTTTTGTGAGTTGTCTAACGCGGATGTGACAAATAGGTCTGATCTGACATACCCTCCCCCTGTTTTATTTAATAATGTCACCACGCACAGTTACACGAAAATATGTACCAGCCGAGCTGACTGTTCTTTCATATAATGTGAAAGGACTTAACACACCGGAGAAGCGTTCCCATCTGATGAGGGAACTTAAGCACCATAGAACCGTAATAGATTTTCTACAGGGGACACACTTCTGTGCTAAAGCCCCTCCAACACTAACCACACGCGACTATCCCCAAGGCTACTTTAGAAATGACATGAAAGGGCACTGCGATCTTGTTCGCAAAGCATATCCCTTTTGTAGCACGCGAACATTACTCTGACCCTGAGGGTAGGTTTACATTTGTGAAGGGAATTATTGCAGATCGGGTCTACACTTTTGCAAATGCTTATCTCCCTAATACACAACAGCATAAATGTCTGGCTAAGATTATGGCTAAACTGCGACAATTCCAGGAAGGCATGACAATTTTAGGTGGAGATTTCAATGTAGCATTGGATCCACAGCTAGATACCTCCCATGGGTCTGCTCACACCCCTCTCCGTGTCTTGCGAAAAATCAGGAAATTACTTGCCGATTCCCAGCTTACTGTAGGGCGCTCCATCCTACTACCAGGGATTATTGTTTTTATTCTGCACCTCATTATCGATACTCCCGCATAGACTATCTTTTTATCACGTACTACAATCTCCCTTTTTTCGATCAGCACCACATGGTACAACCACATGGTCAGATCAGGCCCCACTTATTATGTCCATACGCTCCCCATTACAGAAACTGAGGTAGCGCACATGGCGGCTTAATGAATCTCTCCTGACTGACATTACAATACAAAAACCAACCACTGCTGCCCTGACAGAATATTTTAAAAATAACAGTAATCAAGAGACCCCTGCACTGACAGTGTGGGAAGCCCATAAATGTGTCCTGAGGGGACATTACATAGCACAGGCAACTACACAGAAAAAAAGCTAATGTTGCAGCTCTCCAGTCTCTATACTCCAAAACTGAGGTCCTGGAAAGGACTCACAAGGAGCGACTCAGGGAAGAGGAGTTCCAGGAACTCCTGTTGTTGAGGAAGGAGCTGGCAACGATACTTAATCAACAGGCACACCGTAATTTTGCTAAATTAAAAGAGCTGTATTTTGAGCATGGCAATAAGCCAGGGAAATACTTAGCAAGAGCCCTGAGAAAGCGACGACAGATGGCCTATATCCCTAAAATTAAAGACCCTACAGGTGTTACCCGACTCCTCACGGACGACATAGCGAAAGAATTTGTTTCCTACTACACTAAACTATATAATATCCATCCCTACAAACTGGCCCTGCGCACGTGGACCGCTGCAGCGCTCAGATAGCGGATTAACTCACCAAAAATATATCCTGGACCTGAAGACTCAGCGCACTTAGAACAGCCGATTTCACTGATGGAATTACAACTGGCCATCCGTAATTCTAAGGTGGGCAAATGCCCTGGCCCGGATGGCTTTCCATTACTTTATTACAAAAAACATTTTGACATATTGGGTACCCACATGGTAGAGGCTTTTAACTCAGTGTTTGAGGGTGCGACAATACACCCCCACACACTGGCAGCGACCATTTCGCTGATACTGAAGGAGGGGAGGGACCTGGAGCAGTGTGGCAGGAACTATTGGCCAGTCTCTTTGCTTAATGCGGACTTAAAACTGTATTCCAAAGTGTTGACTTCATGGATACAATGCCAACTCCCTGATCTGGTTCACCCAGACCAGGTAGGATTTGTCCCGGGGCGGGAGGCCAGGGACTGCATGATTCGGGCTATTAATTTAATTCACAACTCAAAAGCACATCAAATTAATACTATTTTACTATCCACGGGGTTTTGGACCCCGTGTGGTTGCGTGGGTCGCGTCCCAGTTCTCCCACCCCTCGGCCACAATCCGAATCAATGGCACCCTGTCAGATTCTTTCACAATTTCCAATGGAATGAGGCAGGGCTGCCCGTTGTCCCCACTGCTCTTCTCCCTTACTCTGGAACCTTTCTTAGAGGCCATACGGAACAATTCTGATATTAAGGGTCTATAGATCAGAGATACCCACCATAAAGTATTAGGGTTTGCAGACAATTTATTATTTTCCCTTACTACTCCCAGGACATTGCTGCCCATTTTGTTGCAGGCATTTCGCGATTATGGCGCACTAGCTAATTTAAAAATAAATAGCTCCACATCGGAGATTCTCAATATCAATTTATCGGACTCTGAAACTCAGAGGTTGGCTGGTTCCTTCCCCTTCAAGTGGTGTAAAGAGAAAATGAAATATTTAGGTATCTGCTCACCAGGTACCCAATGTATCTTTACCAACAGAATTTCCCACCCTTACTGACAGCTATTCAAAAAGATTTAAATACCTGAGGGCACACGTTCATTTCCTGGTTAGCTAGAGTTAATTCCCTGAAGATGAATGTGCTTCCCAGAGTGTTATATCTGTTTCAGACCAGACCATACCAGTTAAATTAAAACAATGTTTTTAAAATGTATTTAGGCTCAGAAACATTCTAGACTTAGGATGGATTTACTGTCCCAGCCCAAGGACAGGGGAGGCCTTGCCTCCCATGTATGCACACCTATTATCAGGCGACCCATCTTTAAGGGTGTTGGAATGGGTTATCCACCCTCCACACAAGTTATGGATAGATATTGAAGCCTCGGCAACCACCAGCCATTTATGCTTTTTTCCATGGCTCCAGCCTACCATTACCAAACCTGATGTTGCACACCACCCGCTGATTTCTGCATCACCTTCCCCAAAGACACCACTGAGGTGCAACCCGGAGTTTCCGCCAGGACAGCAACCAGGCCCTTTTCTACGGACAACCACGACCGACTTGACACCGATCAATGATTCTTTATTAGATGGTTGCCTTAAACCACTCACTGACATTATCCCAGACGAGACAATATCATTTATGGACTGATTTCATTATACTCAACTAAACCATTTTTTAAACACAGCTAAACGTAGACATTTGTACTGTAGACCCCGTACGGAGTTTGAGGACTTAGCCACTGAGGAAACTCTTCCGCCCCATGGCTTTTCTGTTTTGTATCAAATGTTGTTGAGCTCAGCCTCAGTGGGTTTACCAGCTTGGGTGGAAAAGTGGGAATCGGCCCTGCATATTTCTTTATCCGAATCACAATGGGGGAAGATATTCTATATATATATATACCCCCATAAAACTAACACACAGGTGTTCTATCAATAATAAGACTCAGGAAATGAAAAAATGTCACTGCTTGTACTATGATCCCCCACCCACTCCCCTGCCTCTAACCTTCCCATTTGTTTCTGTATCCTCCACCCCCCCCCCCCCCCCTGTCCATACCCATTTATTGACATAAAAAAGAAAATTCTTTAATAAATACTGATTTACAAAAAAAAAGAGACAGGATAGGATTGTACGATAGGCGGTATAAAACTGAGTGGCGATGATGGCACTTCCCTGTACTGTATTGTATTGTATTGTATTGTTTTATTGTAATGTATGTCTTTTTACTTTGGTTATGTATAAAGGTGCTCTTCAGATAAATAACATATATGGATGCCGCAGGCTTTTTATGGAAAGCCGAATATAACCAGAAACGTCTGAAGTGTGCACAATTGCAAAAAAGTGATATTATGATACTTGTTATCCGAAGAGACGAGAAATTCTGGCAAGTGAAATAAATGTATATAAATATACTCAGAATGTTTTTATGTTTGTTTCAAAAAAAAAAAAAAGGACAAACAAGAGGGAATTTTCACACTTTTAATAAAGAGTATAAATAAATAAATAAAAAAGAAAAGTATCCATTTCCATATGCTACCCTCATTTGGCCAGGGAACTAAATACAAATTTTGATTCAATGAAAAAATGGGAGGGAGAACTGGGTAAAACATTTAACATCACAGAATGGATTAACTTTGTAAATGCATTGAGGGGTATTACCGTATTTGCAAATGCTCTGAAAAAGACCTCTCGTATTATATTCAAGGTCATTTTATAATCTGACCTCAGATTGAGGTCAGATTATAAGACTGGGATCCAGGCCCCCCGCAGAGCTGCAGGGGACCTGGATCCCCCTTGCTAACAGCCGGAGGATGTCTGCGCGATGCTCGCAGACATCCTCCCCTGCCGCCCGGCATGACCGCCGGGACTTCTATGATGAAGCCAGGTCCTTCCTCTGCCTGCCCCAGCTAGCCACCAGGAGATTCTGGCAGCAAGGGGATGTCTGCATGATACGTGCAGACATCCTCCATGCTGCCCGACACTTCCGTCTATTATGACGGACCGATGTCCGTCATAATGGACGGGAAGTGTCGGGCAGCATGGAGGATGTCAGCACATATCGTGCAGACATCCCCCGGCTGCCCCCACTAGCCACCAGGGAGAGACATGGGGAGGGAGGGGGGAGAGACAGACAAGGGGAGGGGGGAAGAGACAGAGACAAGGGGATGGAGGGGGGAAACAGAGACAAGGGGGAGAGAGAGAGAGACAAGGGGAGGGGGGAAGAGATGAGGTTGAGAGAGAGAGAGAAAGTTTGGATGGAGGGAGAGAGAGAGAGAGACAACGCTGGGGGGGGAAGCATTGGCACATAAAAGGAAATAAAAACAAGAAATACATTTGTTTAATATCATTTTTTTTTTATTAAATATTAAAAAGCAATTTACATGTGAATTTATACAAGATGAACTTTTTTCCTATGGGGTAGTCTTATATTCAGGCTTTTAGTTTTTTTCCTAAAGGAATATCCAAAGTTTGGGGGGTCGTCTTATAATCAGGGTCGTCTTATATTCGAGCAAATACGGTACACAGTGTGTGGCACATTTAGATGTGCAATCTTATGCCATTGGTACCTTACTCCTTCCAGATTGCACAAATTGAATTCATCACATACAAATTCATGCTGGAGAGGGTGTGAAGAACGGGGATCTTTGTATCCCATGCTGTGGTTGTGCCCTAAAATTAGACCTTATTGGAATTTGATACATAAATTAATTAAAACTGACAATTTAATTGATAATTAGACACCAGAGCTTTGTCTTTTCAAGCAAATTCATGTAAATTTACCAAATTATAATAAAATTATACTAGGCCATATTCTAATTTCTGCAACAACAATTATCACCAAGAATGGAAAGATATTAAATGAGGTCATACAATACATATTTGAAAATAGACGTTGCAAACTAGCTTTCTGCTTACCAACACCAAAAACTGAAATTTGAAACAAAGTGGCTTTTATGGGAAAAAAACATCAGAATCACTTATAATCTTATTTTGCAGTTCGTTCCTGACCGGATGATGTTTGCTAATATGTTGTATATATTTGATTGTATATAATAATATAGTGTATATAAACTGATAAGTTGTTACTCATATCCCACTGGATGAATGTGCTTTTAGAGTTTATCCCCTGTTCTATTATTATCTTATATATTTTCTGTATTAATTAATATTATTATTATTATTGTATCTTATTGTATACATGTTTACATTGTTATTTGAAAAATATTTGAATAGAATTATGGTTCTGTGAATCTGAGAGCTTTAACATCTTATGTGGAACGCGCCAGGGATGTCCACTTTGTCCAGCGACTTTGCGCTTTGTATGGAACCATTAGCTTAGTTATAAAAACGAATAAAAATATAACAGGCCTAACTATTAATAACATACATGATAAAATAGCGCTTTATGCAGATGATGTGATCATTTTAGTGTCTAATCCTATAATTAGCCTTCCAAACTTGCATAAGGGTTTAAAGTTTTTTGAAAACATATCAGGGCTATGCTTAAATGAAGAAAAGTAGTCATTTTTAAATATTAACCTTAATAACAGTGAGTATAAAATTATCAAAGACAATTTTAAATACAACTTAAATAATAAATACATTGCATACTTGGAAATCAATTTTACCAATATATATAGCAAAATATACAGATTTATTTAAAAAATGTAAAGGTAGTGGTGGTAGGGGATCCTATTATTAGGAAGGTAGATAGGGTAATCTGTCGCCAGGACCCAAATGCCGAGCTGTATGTTGTCTCCCGGGTGCTCGGGTTCGGCATGTTGCGGACCAGGTAGGCAGATTGTTGGGAGGGCATGATCCAGCGATCTTAATACACATTGGTACTAATAACAAAGTTAAAGGTAGGTCAGGGGTCCTTAAAAATGATTTTAGGGAACTAGGAAATAAGCTGAAGGAAAGGACCTCCAAGGTAATATTTTCTGAAATATTACCAGTACCACGCGCTACATCAGGGAGACAGCGGGAGCTTAAAGAGATGCTTGGCTGTGAAGGTGATGCAAGCAAGTGGGATTTGGGTTCTTGGAGCACTGGGCAGACTTTGCAGTCGGCTACGGACTCTATGGACGGGATGGGCTGCACCTCAATGATGAGGGGGCTGCAGTATTAGGAGAGAGGATGGCTACAGGGTAAGATGAGTTTTTAAACTAGGCTCTGGGGGGGAGGGTCAAGATCAAAATGAAGCAATGGTAGCTGGAGTAGATTGGAAGGTGGGTATAGCTATGGCAAAGGAGGAGGAAAGTAGTGGTGGGGTTAACATAGATCATAGGGAGGTACATACAATTAAACCTGCGGGCATTAAGTGTTTGCCCACTAAAAAGAAAATGGGTAGTAACCTTAAATGTCTTTTAGCAAATGCAAGAAGCTTGACAAACAAAATGGGTGAGCTGGAGATACTGGTAATTGCTGAACAGTATGATTTAATCGGAATCACAGAAATGTGGTTGGATGAGACCCATGACTGGTCAGTTAATTTACAAGGCTACTTCCTGAAATAGAAAAGGGGGAGGGATTTGTCTCTATGTATATCCTAAATTAAAGCCCAGTATTCTACTGTGCGTGGAAATTAGCATAGACACTAAAAAGGGTCAGACATTACTTGTAGGTGTATTAAGCCACCAAATATTAGCATTGATGGAGAAGATCAGTTTTTCCTTTAAATTGAAAAGGCTGCAAATCTGAATGCAGTTTTAATCATGGGAGATTTTAATTACCCAGATATAGATTGGAATTGGCACTAGTTCAGCTAGGGGCATCAAGTTTCTGAACCTGCTTAATAACAAATTTATGGCACAATTAGTAGACACCCCAACTAGAATGGATGCCTGTCTGTATTTGGTAATAACAAACAATGAGGAGCTTCTCTTAAATATCCAAGTGTGAGAACACCTGGGGAATAGTTAATGAACATTTATACTGGGAATGATTGTTTTCTGGACTAAACACAGAATTCCTTTAAGCTCACATTACAAAAGTACACATTCCAATATATACCTTTGGGAAACCAATGCAAAAGACACAAACCAAAACCAATGTGGCTTACCATGAAACAGGAAATACAAAACAAGAAAATGGCATTCAAACATCATAAAAGCAAGGGATCAGCATTATCATGTATAGAGTACAAAGATTCCAACAAACCCTGCAAAAAGGCAATTAAAATGACTAAATTGGAAAACGAGAAAAGGATTGCTAAGGAGAGTAAAACTAACGCCAAAAAGTATATAAATGGAAAAAAGCTAAAGAGGGAAAATGTTGGGCCCTTGTTATCCCAAATGGGAAATTTGATAAGTGAGGACAGAGAGAAAGCAGACATTTTTAAATACTTTTTTTTCTTCTGTTTATACTGAGGAAGAACAGATGGATGAGCCCCTGCTACCTGAAGTTACGGAACAGTCACCGCAAACATGGGATTGGCTGACACAGTAAAAAGTGCTTGAACAATTAAACTAAGATAGACAAGGCCCCAGGGCCTAGATGGTCCTTAGAGAGCTAAGCATAATTCTGGCTAGACCACTATTTATGATCTATAGGGATTATTTCAGTTCAGGTATAGTGCCAACAGACTGGCTAAAGGCTGATGTAATTCTAATATTTATAATTAGATACTGGCCTATCTAATTATAAGCCATAGGCTTGACATCTGTAGTGGGGAAATTATTTGAAGAATTGCTAAAGGTATACACTGAAGAATATATCTTGAATCAGAATATAATTAGTAAAAGTCAACATGGTTTTGTGAAAGACAGGTCTTGTCAAACAAACAATAACATTTTATGAAGAAGTCAGTAAAAATATAGATTTAGGTGTGGCTTTTGATCTATTTGGACTTTGCAAACACATTTGATACAGTTCCACACAAAAGGATACTCTACAAATTGAGAGAAATAGGTTTGGGGGCTTTAGCTATATCCTCGAAATCTTGTTCCAAGTCAATGTAGGTAAATATATTAAACTATTTTCTTTGTCAGAGCATATTAGTGAGTAAATTATTTTGGTAGAGTGTTGTTTATTTGTGCCATGTCTTATGATGTTATCTAGCTCATTTGCCCAATCCAGGTCCGTAAAGAATAGGGTAATTTTGGAGATATAACTATGGGCTTGTATATATTGGAAAATGAAAGGAGATAAATTGGGCATAACAGTCTGGCACTCATGAAATGAAAGTATTGACTTGGTGGATGCATTTAAGAGCATGTCTATGGTGAGAAAACCTCCATCATGCCAGGTTTTGAAAGAATGATGCACCTTACTGCACTGAAACTCAGGATTTTGCATCCAAGAAACAAATGGTGACCATTCCCATTGTAGACCTCAAATCATTCTCACCGATTTCCACACTTTAACGGTTGTATAAATTAGTGGGTTATCGAGCAATTCTTTTGGAATGTGAGAATATGGTAGATGTAGGAGTGAATTTAACGACAGGGTAGGAGCAAAAGCCTGATCAGTACTATTACTTGTAAACGTAGAATTATGTGAGGCACGGGCAAAGAGATGGAAGCATTATGTATAAACATTAATGGATCATCTGCAAAAGCTGACATTTTTAGCTCATAAGATCCAATTTTGATACCAGTAAAAGCCGGAGAGTTTAATAAACCCCGAATGAGAGGGTCCAGGCATATGTCAAACTGAAGGGGCGATAATGGGAAACCCTGACCCCTCTACCCATTAAGACTGTGTCCAAATCCAGCCCATTAACACAAATTTTGGTACTAGCTGTGTCATAAGAGTTTGCGAACCAAATTCAAAAAGTTAGGGCCAAAATATTGACCTATCAATGTTCTAATCATATGAGGCTAGACTACCCTACCAAAAGCGGCCTTTGCATCCAGGCTAATCAAATCCGAGCCAGCTGGACTTCTTGGGGCACATACCGCTGCTATCACTGAATGAATGTTTAATACCGAATATCTACCTCTCACAAAACCCCTCTGACAAGGAATACGTAAAGTGTGAATAAAGACATGTAGCCTATTTGCCATGGTGTTGGTAAGGATTTTGATATCCTGGTTCAGAAGAGTAATTGGCCTGTAAGACGATATAGAGGGGGGGGGTCCTTATTTGGCTTAAATATCAAGATTGTTTTAGCATAGGTAAGTGAGCCCAAAGGAGCTTCTCCCAACAGGATTTCATTATAGAGGGTAGTAAGATATTGAGTAATATGGGGTAGGAGGATTTTTAAAAAATTCGACAGTGTACCCGTCAGGGCCAGGGGATTTATGATTTTTTAGTTTTCTAATTGCTAATAGTACTTCCTGTTATAATATTGGGGAATTCAATGCTTCCCTTTGAGATACTGTCAGTCTTCTTAGATTAGCCTCCCTCAACACCTCCATACCAATATCATCAGGTTCTGCTGCGTCCAAGTTAGTAAACTGTGAGTAGAAAGCCTGACAAAGCTCAGAGGGATGAGTGATCATTTTGTCAGGCAGCAGTTTAATGTGGGAAATAGATGTTCTATGACGTTTAGGTTTAGCTAAAGTGGCAAGCAGTTTCCCTGATCTGCTGCCTCATCTATAAAATGTATTTTTGGTAAATTCAAGCTGTTTGTTTGCTCTGTCCTGCAGGAATGTATCGTGAATTTGTTTTAGGTGTAAATAAGAAGCCCTGCTAGTAGCCAAGTAGTCAGTCTGATATGCAGTGAGTGCCTTAGTCATGTCATTATAAAATACATCATATTTAGCCTGTCATTCTTTGCAAAATTTGGCTACATAAGAAATCAAGCTATCTCTAAGCAGCACTACTCTGGCCCAAAAAAGAACAGGAGTGTCCGTGTGAGCTAAATTATCATCAACAAAATTATTCCAGGTGTTTTCGAGAAATTGTTTAAAATTCAAGCTTGAGATAAGTAAGAAAGAAAGTACCAATATTTAGAAAAGGGCACCTCCGGTAGGAGGGAGAGGGTCAATGTTATAGGTGCTTGATCAGTTACCAAACACACATTTAGACATATTATATGGAGCAATCAATTCCAATATGAAACTATAGACGGAGTTATTTGGGACATTTGGAGCATAAAAATTGATGAGCCATAGACGTTCAGACCCCATTGTCACATCCAAAATAATATATCTACTCTCTGGATCAATCAGTTTAGAGTGGATAAAATAGTTAATGGCCTTACTGAAAACAATTGCCACTCCTCTAGCCTTAGATTTGTAAGGATATACTCTCCTTTATCCAGGTCCCCTTAAGAGTGCCATCATCCCTGGTCTTCCAATGGGTTTCTTGTATAAACACTATATGGGGGTGGAATGATTTTAATTTATTCGAAATCAGTTTAGGTTTTGAGGTAGAATTAAGGCCACTCACATTCCAGGACAAGATTTTTGTTTATTTATTTATTTTTTATTTGTTTTATTACAAAAATATAAAACAGTCACAGACATATAAATATATAAAGGTGTAAGCACCCAATTGCATTTACACATACTTAAAAAAAAAAAAAAAAATTATTATAATCTTGTGACTAAAATATCAGAGTTCCTTTTGTTATACTTCTTCAATCCCCTACCTTTTCTCTAATGTTTCTCTCTACAGTTCGATTGAACCTCCATCATAGGGTATGAAACTTTCTTTGACCAGGAACTCTGAACAAATATTTGTATGGACCCCTCTTCTAGTGGGTCCTAAGACCAGTGAACACCCAGGGACTTTTCTATATCATGTAGGTTTAAGATTTATATTCTATTGTCAACACCCAGCTTGTTTGGCGTTTCCTTTTTCTTTCACTTAGTTCTCTTCTCCCCTCTCCTTTTCTTTCCCTCTTTGTTTATTTCTCTTTCTCCTTCTTCTTCCCATCTTCCTTATTCTATATCCAATATATTGCTCTTTCTTTTATTTAGTAGCTGTAGCTAAATCTATTTCACTGATCCACTCATCCCATTTATTGGGGTCTTCTCCCAGGCCGTTGGCTTTTTTTAGTCCTCTCTCCATATTGAGCTGGAAGATTAGTTGGTTTCTAATTATTCCCATAGAGGGTATTAGGTCAGTCTTCCAATACCTCGCTAGAGTGATTTTAGCAGCTAGGAGACAATGTATTGTCATAGTGGACTGACTGTTATTCATGGTGGGACAATTTAGATGTAATAGTACCGCTTGTGGCTCTTTTGGTATTTTGGCTTTGGTTACCTTTTCTATTAAGTTCAGAATCATATTCCAGAAGTTTTCTAATTTTATACAATGCCACCATCTATGGAGGTACGTTCCTTTGTTTAGTCTACATCTCCAGCATGAATATCACTGAAAGGGAATATTTTTTGGATCTTAGATGGGGTCATATACCATCTGTTTATAATCTTGTATTGGGTCTCCATCAAAGACAGACTGTGAATTGCTTTTCCCACTTTATTCATAATATGGTACCAATCTGTGATGGTAATTGATATTTCTAATTCTTTTTCCCAAGTATTTTTTGCCACAGGAATATCTGTTTCTTTTGTTAATTCAATCAGATTTATATATTTCGCTAAAAAAAAATTCTTACAGAAAATCAGTTCCAGCTAGTGATGCACATCACCTTTTTAAAGGGTTGAGGATATATTATTTCGTATTCCTTTTCTCCTTTTATTCCTTCCTTCTCCCTTGCTCTTTCGCTTTTTCTTTTTTTTCTCCCTTTTTCTTCTTCCTTCTTACTCTCTCTCCTTTTCTGAGATCTGTCACCTGTCTCCCAGGGGTCTTTATTACCTACTTTAGTATAATAAGTGCTCTGGTTGAGGAGTTAATTTTATATCTTCAGTCCTCAGATTGTATTTTGCAGTTAACTATGATCGTATATGGGAGGGGAGGGAGGCAGCTTTTTAGCACAGTAGATCACAGCACAGATTGTTTTGATTAAGAAAACAAAATGGTTACTTATCTTGAGTCTTGTAGTATCCTTCAGGGCTTCTTGTTATTTTGTGTCTGTGCTGCCTCACAGATGACTCCCGTCTCCCTTCTCTGTTTTCAGCTTCTGAGTTTCGTCGGCCAGCCTTCTCGTCTTATCCTTATCCAGGCATGGTAAAAGTGGAATCCTGCTACGAAGTCTTCCAGTAAGTGGTATTTCTTTTCTTTTCCCTTCTCTCAGGTCTTCTCTGTAGTTAGATTTGGGTCTATCCGGCCATCCTCTCTCCCCTCTCCGTTTCTACCAGCTGGCCTGATTCAGTAGGCTCCACCCCTCGGACGTACTTAACTTTGCCAGGTACAAACGCATTAATCTGATACCTTTTCCAAACAAAAATTAGCAAACTGGACTAAATTCCTTCTGTTTAGCTGTCGCAGCTGCAGAATAATCCTGGAACATGAGGATTTTACTTTGGTTGTAGAACGTCTCACTCTTTTTCTTGTAGGCTGCCAAAATAGCTGTTTTATCGCTCAGGACCAATACGGTGAGCCCGTTCGATCAATAAGGGCGAGGTTTCAGAAAAGGAGAGACCGAGAACATCTGGGAGCCAGCGTTGTAAAGTGAGGATTTCAGCTTAGCGATATGAGCTTCAAAAAGTGGCAACATGCCCTTTGTGACTTCTTGCGCCACCTCCAAAGCCTGCGATGGAGATGTAAATGTATAACACGACTGGCTTCCAGCCAGCACTGTAAAGTGGCTAGTAACTGATAAGATTTTACATATTCCAACATATTAATCAGGCGCAAGTTATTACGCCTACTGCGATTTTTGAGATCGTCAATTTTCTCCAAAAGGCTTTGAATAACGCTATCATGGGACTAAGTTGTTTCTTTAATTACTACCAATTCATCTTCCAGATCACTTTGACTCCTTTCCAATTCAGTGATGTTAATGGTATTAGTAGCAATTCGTTCCATAACCATGTCGACTGAGGATTTCATCTCAGTGATTTTAGCCTTCGAAAAGTGGCCACATGGCCTTTGTGACTTCTTGCGCCACCTCAATAGCCTGTGATAAAGATGTGAATAGTGTAATCGGACTGGCTTCCATGCCCAATGATAAAGAGGGAGAAGCAGGCGATGACATAGCCTGGCCGGATGATGACTCACCCAATGGTAGTTTCGGCTTGGATTGACGTACAGAGGAACCTATGTAGAGGTTTATCCTTATCTCTCTCTTTAGTCTTATCCTTATTTTTATCTTTTCCGCTGGGATCTTTCTTTCTCTGCGGCTGTGACATATACAGAAATTTATCCATAGCAAAATAGAAAGTAATGGCTTGTCAAATATACAATAGGATCCAATCTTCCCATAGAAAGTCAGTGAATGAGACGTGTTAGATATTTCCTGAATTTTGAAGGCAGTAATAAAAAAAACGAAATGAGCAGTGCTCAGCTGTCACATTGTAGACAAAAATTAGCCTTCTTTAGAAATAAAAAAATGATAAAGTGCTGCGCAGAGTGAAAATATATATAAAAACAATACTTATCAGCGGTAGATATGGCAATCCAAACAGTTAATGATCTCCCCCTCCATCTCTCTAAAACTCTAAACATCTGAGAGATAAGCCCTTAGTCTTGTCTTTATATAAGAGAGTCTGGAATGTTTCCACGCCTGAATCAAAACCCCTATATAGATGGCCCAATATATATCCTTTAATTCGAATATAATGGAAAATCTCACCCTTAAGTTGAGAATTAGTGGCAATAATATCTGAAAAGGGCCTAATCTCATGTCCCTTTATAAAATCTTTGAACTAAAGAAAACCATTTTTTTTACCAAGATATTAAGTTTTAGATTCTCTATGTTGTTTAATAAAATCCTCAGGGGGGTGGGTGTAATAATTTTATTTTTAAGTTTGATCTTCGTTTTTATTTTATTCCAATTATCTATAAGACTCCCAAGAACTAAACTCTTTTCAGCTCTTGAAGATGTTTTCCCCTTTTGATCTGTCTCCCAGAACAAACAGTCTATACTCTTAACCTTACATACTTCTTTTTCGATATGGTACCATTTTTTTTTTTACTCTTCTTTTCTTTATTGGTTATAAAAAACAATACAAACATCGCAAATTCTGATGACTCCACATTATACAAAACAAAGGCATCAGAGAGATAGACAATACTTTACATATATCACAACAGTCATTGAGAGAGTAAGGTGCACACGTCAGACCTTGAAACCGCACCAAAATATAGCTTATAGCTTATCACTTGTCATTTTCCAATTAACGCTTTCGCCTATCAGTTCTTTACAATCATTTATCGGTTATCAGTTATAAATTATCCGTTTATCCCGGGTGGGATGGAGGGGATTAAATTATCTATACCAGTTTAGATTCTAATATCAAGTCAAATTCAAGGTAAGTTCCTCTTATCAATTATACCAATCATTATTATTATGTCCAGGGTCAACGACTCCCTCTTTCCATCTTCCCCGCCCTTCCCCGCCCTTCCCCGCCCTTCCCCGCCCTTCCCCTTCCACACTATGTGTTGCAACAGTCATTTAGCCACCTGAACCATGGGGTCCATTTTTCTTCGAATTTGTTATTATTATCATTTTGGAAGGATATTCCCCTTTCCATCTTGTATTGATAATTCACCAGTGATTCCACTTGAAGCCAAGATGGTTTAAATTCTTGTCTCCATAACCTAGCTAATACGATCTTTGTGGCTAGAAGTATCTGAATTATTAAATATCTCTTTTTATTAGGAAGATGTGATATGTTAAAGTGTAATATTGCAACAACCATCTCGGGGTCAACCCGGCATTCCAGTATGTCAGAGATATTTTTAAAAACCTGACGCCACAGGGGGACTATTACTTCACAGTCCCACCATATGTGTATGGAAGTACCCTCCTCATGCTTGCAGTGCCAGCACATGCTTGAGGTATAAAAAAAAAATATTCAGAATTTTTGGGACTAAATGCCACCAGTGTATAATCTTATAATGCTTAATATATATATATTCCACCGTGTGTGATCATACGAGATATGGTAAAAATAGATAAATAGAAGTGCATATATACAATTTGTCGTTCACCTTCACACATAGTCGGGTAACTGTAGATTTTTTAGATCTCAGCTTTTATGTCCACGATGGTATATTGAAATCAAAAACCTTCTTAAAAACAGTAGATAGCAATAATTACATAGATAGAAACAGTTGCCACAATCCCCAGTGGCTAAACAATATCCCCAAGGGGCAATTTAGAAGGATAAAAAGGAACTGTAGTGATATGGAGTCATTTAAGGAGCAAACAAAAACGTTAAAAGAGAGATTTATACAAAAGAACTACAAAATCGAACAACTAGAGAGAGCAGAAAAAGACATAGAAATAATGGACAGGGAAGAGATTCTCAAACCTGTAGCCAAAAAAAAGAATCCTATCAGAGATTTCGGGATCTCGTTTATCTCAGAATACAATATAGCAGCCCCTCAAATAAAGAAAATACTTTCCAAACATTGGAATGTGGTACAGGGAGATGATATTCTTGCTCCTATAATCGACAACAGACCCACCGTTATCTTTAGAAGGGCCCCAAATTTAAAATCAACATTAGCACCCAGTGTTATAAAAAAGGTTATGAAAACAGATGGGTCTAGTTGGCTAAAGAACAACAAAAGCCATGGTTTCTTTAGGTGTGGTAACTGCAAGGCATGTGTCAATCAACCAAGGAAAACTACAGAATTCAAATCAAACAGCACAGGAAAGACCTATAAGGTGAAGAGTTTTATAAACTGTAACACCACGCATGTAGTATATCTAGTTGAGTGTGGATGTGGGGCACAGTATGAAGGCCAGACTAAGAGACCCCTTAAGGTAAGAATACTCGAACATTTCGGTCTTATGGGAAAAGAATGTGACAGATTTCAGTATAGTCTCCCAAATCACTGTCATAGTTGCCCAAAAGGAAATCCATCAGATGTAAAATTCATGGGCATAGAGTCTGTTCCCACAACTTGGAAAAGAGGAGACAGAGTCAAAAGACTTCTCCAGAGAGAATCATTCTGGATATTTAATCTTAAAACACTGTACCCAAATGGCATAAATTTAGATTTCGAGCTTAAAGCTTTCCTCTAGAATGCCAGTGGAGCCAAAATCTGTATTTTAAACATAGGATACATTACAAAATGCATATCATCACTTAGAAACATTTTTCTCTATGCAATCAGGTTTCACATATGCATTTACTTGTATCACCGTCTATGGTAATCCAACAGCTGGGATAGGGTTGTGACAAAAGACTCTAACTACATTCACCTATTCCCACATGAATTTGGTATCATATATTATCTTTATAACATATATATATAGCTTTCTATTTATGTATTAGTAAATTGTACTCCTTTATGATATACATATGTATATATTTTTTATTGTATGTTGGTCCCCTAATTTTTTTTATTATTTTTTTTTATGAATTTTTTTTTTATTCTCTTTTAATCAGAATTTAGTGTCATGTGCTATATATTCTATTTGAAACCTTCTATGTAATTATATACTGTATTTTAAGTGTTCTTTAGAATATCTGTTGCCAGCCTCCATGCCAGTAACTTTGTAATTTATAATTTATTGGGATTCCTGGCGTCCCAACAGGAATATAATGCACTTTGTTTATATGTGACTAGTTTTATATTTTTATATAATAAAAAAAATTTCATTTTAAGGACTTTATAAACATTTAGTCCAACCGCAAACGTTTTTCCATATATATAAAAACACTGCGAGATAACCGTTTGTAATATAACAACGATCACTATGGGAAATACTGCTGAAAGAAACGCCTCCATCCACTCAACTGCCAGCTGATATGTGGAGTCAATCACAGAAGGCAGATGAGTGGCTTTAAAAGAAAAAGGAGTGGTAAGGACGTCATTCCCTGATGAAGTTCCCTCTGGAACGAAACGCGTTGGATTGAGTTTTTTTTTGCTCTTTGTGAGCCACCGTAGAGACATATCATCACACACCAGGAAATCATAACGAGGCACCAAAGCGCACGGAGCCGCCGTTTTTGCCACTGGGACTGTGTTTTACATATACGGACTCGACCTGTATACAACAGACTTCTATCATCGGTTTTCTATCGCATCCTAAATGTTTTTTTAACTATTAAAGGATACATTATACTGGAGAAGAATCTTCTCGTTTATTGGAAAGCAGCTATCCCAGGAGGGGGCAAGTATATGATTTTTCATGCAGATACCTAGCTCCTGAGTCGTTGGGAGCTAATTTTGTGAGTCCATTTATTACCTTGGGCTGTACCAAAAACCTTTATACAGTTCATACTTGCACTATTTTGTGTTTCTACCTTTTGTTACAGGTTTACAATCGTGAATACCTGCAGCAAGTATATTACATTTGTTTTTGTGCACTTGTATATATGCACTTCTATTTATTTATTTTTACCATATCACGTATGATCACACACGGTGGAATATATATATATTAAGCATTGTCAGCTATTTGATTCTCTTTGCAATATTTGCCACCAATGATATTTACACAGCTTGTTTCATATTAATTAGCTTTAAGTGTCCAGGAGCTGTGCGCTGTTACTGCCACTTGTTTTCTCACTTGTTAAACAGCCTAGAAGTTGTTGTCACTTTAGTTTCAGCTGCCGGTCCCAAGTGGACACAATCACGTATTTTAGTTATCACAATATTTGTTAGATTGTAGCACTTGCATTTGTTTGCTCATCCACACCACTGTTTTAGTTTATAATCTTATAATGCAGTTCCACAATATTTATACAGTGAATAGCCTTATTTACTTCTCCTATTGACTTAACCCAGATGTCTGTGGGAATCTCTTCCCTTATGTCCTTTTCCCAGTTCAACCAGGATCTAGGTTTAGTGTCTTTATCTTGGAGACCAAGAATATCTAGACATCGAAAAACTTTTATGCGCTTTAGCTTAGGATTGAAAAAGGCGAGCAACTTAGCAAACGTACCGTCTCCCACTTCTCTGATCAGATGTTGATTTAAGTAGTTTTTCAACCTTAAATAGTTGAAAATTTCTTTAGGTGATAAAGTCTGTTCCTGTTGTATCTGCGAGAAGGGTTTGGGCCACGAATTTTCCAAAAGGGCTTCTATTTCGACAGGGGGATCTTTTTGCCATCCGTCCAATCTTAGATTTTCAATGTTTAACTCCAGTATTTTTATTGTACAGAAGGATGGTATTTTATCCATTAAGTTGCTCGCCTTTTTGAATGAAAGCCAATCAGCCAACAGTTCACCTAAATGGGGACAGGTTGTTTTTTCAATTATTTTTTTAGTAGATCTCATGGTTATCCATAAAGCTTGGGAGACATCCTTACGTCCTAATAAAAAGGACTCAATATCATACCATGGTTCCCCTATAGCCGTAGGGTCCTGCCATCTCCGCAGATGGAACAAACGGGTCGTCTGATAATATCCAATGACATTCGGAACTGCTAGTTCTCCCTTGTTTGATTGTTTCAGCATATGGGACATGGCTATTCGTGGTCTTTTGTTGGCCCAGATATAATCTAGAATGAGTTTTTGTACGGATCTGAGTTTACAAATTGGAATCCTTAATGGTACCATTCTAAATGAATATGACCATTTTGGCAATAGGTAAGATTTAATTATATTTACCCGACCTAGCCAAGAGATACCCAGATCTTTCCAATCCTTTAATAGTTTTTCTTGCGAATATTTATATATAATATCAAAGTTTTTCATCGCTAGATCTTCCATTCTCGGGGTTATGGATATTCCCAAATACTCAAAACCTTCCTGTGTCCAGGCAAAGGGAAATTCTGTTGAGAGCTGATCTATTGCTAATATATCAAGGTTAATGGGCATTATATGTGATTTCCCCATATTTGGTTTGTAATTAGATACTTTCCCATATGCCTCGATTTCCAAAATCAAAGACTTCAAAGAGTTTATTGGGTCTGATAATGTCAAGACAATATCATTAGCATAGAGGCTAATCTTAAAGTTACGTTGACCCATTATGATGCCCTTTATCTGGGGGTTATTCCTGATTTTGGTGGCTAATGGTTCCAAGGTTAGAACATACAGTATTGGTGCAAGGGGACATCCCTGCCGAGTGCCATTATGAATTGTAAACCAGTCCGCGGAGATGCCTGGACCCACGGTTCTGGCCGTAGGGCCATAATTGCTGATTTTATTGACCCCTCAAAACCAAATCTTTCTAGAGTTCTGCTTTGGAATCCCCAGCTGACCCTGTCAAAGGCCTTCTCGGCATCCAGTGACAAGACCAGCTGGGGAGTCCGCACATCCCCTGAATATCCCAGGAGGTCAATCAACCTCCTTGAACAACTGTTTATTGAACGTCCTGCCACAAAGCCTACCTGGTCCTGATGGATCAATAAAGGGATAACTGCCTTCAGCCGGTTAGCTATCATTGCAGAATATATTTTTATGTCAGTATTAATCAATGAGATGGGCCTATAATTAGCTGGATCCGTTGGATCCTTAGACGGTTTCAATATAGGGGATATTGTTGCCTGTAGTAATTCAGCCGGCATTGTACCTTTATCCCTTATTTCATTAAAAATATCTATAAGATGTTGCCCTAGTTCCATTTTAAATTTTTTGTAGAACAAATTTGGGTATCCATCAGGAGCAGGCGCCTTATTGGGCTTTAAACGCTCTATCACCTGCATGGTTTCTTTAAGATTGAAAGGTAAGTTTAAATTAGCTAGTTGTTCCACTGTCAGGGAAGGCAAGCCCACTCCCTGTAGGTATTGATATATATCAGGTTCGGAGGGTGACACCGAGAGGTCATAAAGCCGCGAATAAAATTGATTAAAAGCCGCTCCAATATCTCTTGGACTAGTATTACTTCGGCCCTTAATTTCGATGTTTACCACTCTCGCTCTAGCTTTCCTGTTTTTTAGCTAGTTAGATAACATTTTGTCGGCCCTATTACTCATATGATACCATTTCTGGTTTAATTTCATAAGGGTAAAATTAACCTTAGCAAGCAGAAGTTCATTTATTTGTCTTGTAAGCTTGTCTATTAGGAGGGCTTGAGGTTTTGATGGAGATAATTTATTATCGACCTTTAGTTTATATAGGTCCAAGTATAGTTGATTGATTGATGCTCCTTGCTTTTTTTTCATTTCAGAGCCTAATTTTATCAGGTAGCCTCTCGCAACACTTTTAAAAGCACACCACACTGTCAGGCCTTACATTTCTTTAGTAATATTTTCTTTAAAGTAGAGCTTAAACATTGAGAAAAGGAAATCTATATTTTCCTTGTCAGCGAGTATTTTTTCATTTAATCTCCAGTTTGGACGTTGTTCACATTTTTTTGTTATTACAAGTTCCATGCTGACTGCGGAATGTTCCGACCATGCTATATCTTTTAAATCTATTTTGCTACAGTAACTTAACATATGCGGTCTGTTCAAGAAATAATCCAATCTAGAATACGAAAGATGGGGGTTGGAAAAAAAGGTGTAGTCCCTTTCTCCCGGGTGAAGGGATCGCCACACATCATATAAGTCATGTCTAGAAATAATTTCCTGAAATTGAAGGGCACCCTTTCGTATGGAGGGATTCAAACTGGACCCACAAGGGATTTTTTTATCCAGCTCCGCATCTAATATGCAGTTCAAATCACCGCCCACTAAGAGGGTACCTTGAATATAAGGTTGCACCTTATTAATTGTATTATTAATAAATCTATGTGGGTTCACATTTGGAGAATACATATTTTAAAAAGAATACCTTTGACCCTGTATGTCACAAATAAGAAACAGAAATCTGCCAGAACCATCTTGCAATCTAAATACCTCACGAAAGGCCAAATCTCTAGAGACAACTATTGCAACACCTCTGTTTTTCTTCTTATAATTAGAGAAGTAGATGTGTGGGAAGAGGTTGTTCTTTATTAATGATTTATCTCCTTTCCAGTGGGTTTCTTGTATGAAACCCACCGAAATGTGATCTTGTTTAAGCTGTCGAATCAATAATTGAAGTTTTTGGGGTGAGTTTAATCCATGGACATTCAACGAAACTACCTTGAAATGGTTGGTATCCCCTCCATCTGACCCAGGGAGCCTTCCGTGCGACCCACTCTCACAAAGGACATTACAAACACAACATAAACCCCATAAAACCTTACTGGATTACCCAGTGTCAAGTGCTTACCCAGCTTGCACTTGAAGTAACTCTTTTTTGAGTGTACCTCCCCCATTAACATCTGGACACTTGTTTGGGCTCAGTTAAGAGCCAATTTTTGCGGGCCGTGAGCTAAATCGATAACATCCTTTGCCCAACTGAGAGCAAGGGTATATTCCATAACCCAGATACTGAACCTGTCCCTTAAGTTTTTATACACCCCACTACAATATATTTTATTTAACTTGGTGGAAATATTCCCTATGATAGAGTCCTACTTCTTCTTTGACCTCTTTGCGTTTTCTACTTATCCTTCCCTCTCTCCTTTCCTTACTGCGTTTGTACTGTTTCCCTCCTCTTCTTTTTTCTCCTTTTCTTTTTTTTCCTTCCCTTCTCCTTCCCTTTCCTTCTTCCCTCCCTCTTCTCTTCCTTCTTTCCCTTTCTTTTACTTAATTTCCTTCCCCCCCTAGTCTCCCTCCTTCTTCTTGCCTTATTTATTTCTCTCTTCCCTGTTTTCTTTCCCCACTCCATTTCCCCTTACCTCTTCTTTCCTTTCCCCTCTCTTCTATCGTCCTTTCCAGCTCCTCTTTCTACCTCCTACTTGTTCTTATTATTGATAATTTTGTTCCCCTCCTTACTGCTGACCATCACTAAGTTATATCCATATTGAAGACTATATGTTGACATTATCCCTCCCTCCCCTATTCCCCCTCAGTAAATTTCTGTGATTTATGGAAGAGAGTTTTTTGTTTTTTTTTCTCTTTACAATTTTTTTAATTTATTTTTTTATTTCTTTTCCATTCCTTCCCTTTTCCTCATCTTTTCTTGCTTTTGCCTTTCTATTCCTTTTTTTTTATATATATATATATTCTATGTTAATCTAAATCATGTGTGTACCATTATAGTATAACTTTGTGAATGTGGTTGCCAGAACTATAAATAAATAAAGTAAATTCTACTTAACTTATTGTGTGTAGCTATACATCTTGTACTTTATAGTTAACTTATTATGTGTAATTATTCTTCTTGTGCAATAAATTCTTATTATATATAAATATATATATTATTTTTTTACATTATATATATATATAGATCTGTGATAAAAATCATGTGCCATTACACTATAATTTGTGAATATGGTTATCAGTGCTGTATAAAAACTATATAGATGGCTTTATTATGTGTGCTCATATTCATATACAGTAAATTCTTATTAATCACCAGACAAAAATATTCCCTTTTTATTTATTTGTTTATTTATTTATTTTTATTTTATTTATTTATTTATTGTTTCTCTTTTTTCTTATCTTTTTTACTTTTCTCTTCTTTCTACTTCTCTACCCTTTAAGTCTAAATCCTTATGTAACTCTAATGTATATATATTTAATATTAATAAGATCATTCTAGTCTTTATATGTCCCAAATTCAACATATCATACTGATCCTAGTGGAGAGATACAATATCGACAGCTATATTGCCCTTACTTCATAAACTCATTCAGGTCTAATTCGTTATTATAGAGCTTAGATGCTAATAGATAGATAGGTATAATTATAGGTCTCTAGATGCCCTGCTGTATTTAGGAGACAGTTTTAACATAGTTACAGGTGGAGGACAGAGCAGCAGACTATATTTTGAAGAGAGATTCTATGGAAATGGTACCTCCAGAATCATTCCTATTGTTACCGTAATGGTACAGGTAACCACTGAGTATGCCACGGCACCTCAGACAGCCTAGAGAACCTCAAACTGGAGGGGTAATTAAAAAAGGAAGACAAAAAACATATGTACTAAGGGATAGATGGATCCATCCTATTTTAAGTACTAAAAACACAGACAATTACACCTGACAATATCCTTATTCTTGTGGTAACGTATCACCTTCGAGGGTTAGAGTTGACAATGTATATAATATTCTTTGATCACCCATAAGCATAGTGTGGTCATAATAAGATCACAGAAGTTATAGACAATCGTTCCATAGCACCGTGCAGTTATTTTCTAAACATTACCTACCAGGAGATCAATCTTCCAACAACAGTTATTGATTGGCCAAGTTTAGTCAGGGGGAATGAGAGGCTCTAAGGGGAACCCGACTTTCCCACCGACCTATTGGTCAGTCAACAGTATAAATGTTACACTTTACAGTGCAATCAAAATAAAGTCCCCTCCAAAACCAGAAAAAAAAAAATCGTAGTACTGCATAAGCAGCCTGCATCTGAAAGTGGGAGTGACCAATTCACACAGAAATGTCTCATCAATGATTGTACCACATACATTTGATCTTATTAGTAGTCTGAATAACTATCCAGAGATAACCTGTAGCGCCCCCAATTCAATTTAACATTCCCCCTAGCCAATAAACTATTTAGACATACAAATGCAACCCCAAACCTATCTAGCGGAATTATTCAACCACGTCAAAACCTTCTCTGGGGCATCATATACAAGAGTTGAGTTCTCGTACTGAATTAAAATTTTTGCAGAGAAGCCCCATCTATAACTGATGTTCTTTTCTCTCAATAGTTTTGTACTTTCCATAAAGGACTTCCGAAACATTCTTGTTGCTTTAGAACGATCGTTAAAACATTTGAGATGCTGAAATCTCTCCGGGAGCTGTGGTATTTCTCTAAAAGCCTTGACGAATGTCTTCCTGGTCTTAATGGCGTGAAATCTTATAATAATTTCTCGTGGAGAGTCATCAGGGACTCCCTTTGGCTTTTGAATTCTATGAATTCTTTCAAAAAGAATGTCCGATTTCAAGACACTTATCTTAACTTCTATACAGAATGTCATAAAGTATTCCTCCAGAGCGTGTTTAGCAATATCTTCGAAGACACCTCTTATCCGCAAATTTATTCTTCTGTCTCTATCTTCATAATTCTGTAGAGTAGCTTCAAGGGATTTAATTTTCGTGTTCATTTTTTCTAACTTATCTTCCACTTGAGAAGTTCTCTCTTGAGATTTTTCTAGTATCTTTTCATTTGTCTCAATTCTTTTTTCTAGTTTTTTCAACTCTGTGGTAATTTCTTTCGTGTTATTTGACATTTCTAAGCGGAGTTGAGTAAATTGATTCTCCAAGAATATTTTTAAGGACTCAATTGTTGTTTCTTTATGCTCAATTTCGCTGGAACTCTCAGAGGATATCTTAGAATGTTTCATTTCACTTTGTATTATCGAGGTGTCTGTTGGTTCTTGTGATACTTCATAGTTAGTACCTTTGGGTGAAAAAATTTAGGCCAATTTCTTTCCCCTGTCTTTTGGGTCAGACCCTTTTTCTGTTTTTTTCCTTTGCGTTTTGTTGTCCAGTTTTTTTGATGCCATTCTCCTTTTATTTCTTCCCTCTTACAAAGGAAGGGAAAGCCTTATCTTTCAGCCTTCTGCTGACCACCGGCAGGTATTAAGGTGTTAATATTTTTTTATTTTATTTTTTATTTTGAAAGGCTTCTCCCGATAGTGTTAATCGTTAATTGTTAGCAGCTTCGTTAATAAATACAGGGTCCAGCTATCACTAAGATAATCCCCTGAAGGCCAATGACAGGATTGACTCCGTTTCGACAAATCTTTCCAAACAATGAAAGAGGTTGTAATGTAGTTTTACTGTAAAGTGTGTCTTTAGCTTAGCACCTATCTGACCCCTTCATTAGCATTCAGCTACGGTCAGGTTACATCAAGTTAACGTCAGGATAGTATGCCCGGTTACGGTTGTTCCCTTGTGTAAGTGTAAGTGAGGCCAATCCAAATTCTAAGGACAAAAATAAAGGCCCATATGGTATGTTGGAAGTCGTATTAGAGCCAGTCCTAGTCAATATTCTGTCTAAAAGGTTTTGAGTCCCAGAAGTACTCAGGTACATTAGCCTCAGATCAATCTTGAGGAAGAAGGTTGGAACAGAATGCGATTTTATCGTCAGGTGGTTCTGAGTTTATATAATTTCACAATCGAGAGACAGATATAGGGATCCCGTCATTTCACCTTCATCCCAGTGATCCTTGATAAACTAACATGTTAAAGTTATCTGACTCCACCAGGAGAGTATCAGCTTTTAATTACACTCTGCATCCCGTCTAAAGGAGTCCAGTAGCTGTTGCATGTAAGTCAATCTTGGTACTGTTCACTCAACCCCCCTTATATTAGCAAGCAGTGTTATCTTCTTATACTGGAGAAAATACAGAAAGCTTGATGACTCACGGTTTGTTGATACAATCCTACTGCACTTCACCTCCCCGGGGCACAGGTGACTATCGTCTCCCTATACCCTCGTGGAAGGGGTGCGCTGGATACTCGTATTGGCCTTCAGCCTTTAGTAGAAAAATTCCTGCCGTTGGTTGGAAGTCCGGCAGTGTAGCCTTGGGGGGAGTAGTACCTCTTCACTTTAGATAAAAGCTTCTTATGTTGGGGTTAGGAAGAAAGTAGATTCCGTTGTTCGGACAAACACAACTAAGATCCAAAGGAGCGTCATCTAGTCGAGGACCGCACTCACAGGGAACCGTCTCAGTCTCAGCTGACCATCTCGTGGTGGCAGTTACTCGGCTCACCGGCCCGCAAACCACGCCCCTGGTGTTCTACATCCGATCACGCTGTCCTGTGTCTCCATGGTACCATTTTTCATCTCTTAGACTCTCTCTGAGAGATTATGGCGTGAGCTAGAAGGTTAGCCTTATATTGTTCTTGTATATCGGGCATTGAGAGGCCTCACTCCTTAGGGCTAGCTTTAATTTTCTTCAAACTCAGTCTTGGTTTCTTCCCTGCCTAGTTCTTAAACATGGATTATACCAGGGACAGCCAACTTTCAGGCACTCTTAACGGGAGCATTCAGAACAAATACTGCCATTTCGGTAAGATGTAGGCCTTTAGCACATTTACCAGTCCCCACCAAGAAAAGGCCAAGTTGCCCCAGTTTTTAAGTTGTTTAGAGGTTTGTTTCAACATGGGTGTAACGGACCGTCTACTGGACATAGTAGACCCTCTGCCTGTTTAGGAAATCACCTCCTTAGCCCCGATTAAAGCATAGCATTCACCCAGCAAGTCTTTCCTGGACCCTTGCACTTTGTACCCAAAAAGCAGACAGAAGACCACTAGCAGTTAGGTACAGCAAGAATGAACAACCTCTTTATTTGTGAAACAACATTGACCTATAAAAAGACATAAACATGACATCACAGACATTAGTGTACCATAGGGGGATAGAACTAAGCATAGTTCTCCAACTAACTTGGGCTAGGAATACATTAGACTTTCACACTGCAAACCAAATAGGAATTACCATACAGTGAGTAGACCTAATTACAAAACACACAATAAGACACATAATATACACAACATAATCAGTTTACCAGTTAATACAGAACAATGGATGTTGGAGTAAACTATCAATTATTGTCACTGACACATTATAATCCTTCAGAGTGGTCTACTCACAGAATTAAACATCACACATAAACCAATATACTCACAGAATATAACTAACTAACAATATTAAAGTATAGAGTTATGGCACATAAGCCAGGGCCCATAATCTACAGGGATGCATCAGTGAATTAGTCGACATTATTATTATTGTTTTAGCTATATTAAGTTTAGAGTTACCTACCTTTGAGTATTGGTCCAGGGTGCCCATGAACTCCACTAGGGAATTAAACTTTACTTGTCCCCATGTAGTCCTTAACTCCTTAGTGACATGACTTTTTTGGCTTGTCAGACGCTTGGTGACATGGGCTGTTTTAACATTTCTGAGGTGTTTGTGTTTTGCTGTAATTTATTTCTGTCTCATTTAGTGTACCCGCACAATCTATATATCGTTTTTATCGTTATAAGAAGGGCTTTCTTTTGATACCATTATTTTGATAATAGCATATAATTTGATGTAAAAAAAATAATAAAACATGGCAAAAAAATTGTAAAACTTTTTTTTTATGACTTTTATTTGAAAAATCGTATACTCATGTACAAGAGACAACAAAAAAACACTGCTAAAACGTTTCTAATATATGTCCTGAGTTCAGAAATAGCCCATGTTTTTATGTTTTTGTGCTTTTTTATTCATGTTACAGGGCCAGAACTATAAGTGGTGCAAAGCTATTTTAAAATCCTTTCTTTCAAAATTAGTGATAGTGACATTGTAACACTGATTTCTGTACTAAATCCATGAATGACCCCCAACATGTACATATTTTTGAAAACTAGACCACTGAGGGCATTTAACTTGGGGTATTTTGACACATTTCATGTAGCCATTTTACCACCAATCTATGCCAATGTTTGCAGCAAAAAATCTTTTTTTTTAATTTTTCACATATATTGCAATTTAGGTAAACATTACCTTAAAATGTGAAGGGGTATTTCCAAATAACACCTCAATATGTGTTCAGCAACATCTCCTGAGTACAGGGATACCACCCATGCATAGGTTTGTTGGTTTGTTTTGGGGCTAAAAGGCCACATTTAGGGGGTGCGCATTTTGGTTTTCCAACTTGGAATTCTGACATGCATAAAACTTGTGCCCATGTCCCATTTGAGTCATTTTTGAAGCCAGAAAGTGTATTCTACCCCACAAAACCATATATTTTTAAAAACTAGACACCCTAGGGTATTTCAAATGGTAGTATTTTAACACTTTTCATGCACTAATTCTACCACCAGCCTATGTCAATGTTATGGATAGTAATTTGTTTTTCACATTCATTGTACATCGGGCATGAATTCAGAGATCCTATTATGTGTCAGTACCAAACAACACCTTAATATGTGTTCAGCAACATCTCCTGAGTACAGGGATACCACCCATGTGTATTTTAGTTAGATTATTTGGGGGCTAAAAGGCCACGTTTAGGGGGGGTGCATTTCCAACTTGGAATTTTGACATGTAGTCAGCCTGCGCCCATGTTCCATTTGGGACACTTTTGAAGCCTGTCAAAGTATTTTACCCCATAAAACCATATATTTTGGAAAACTAGACATCCTAGGGTATTTAAAATTGTGGTATTTTAACACTTTCCAAGTGCTAATTCTACCACCAACCTATGTCAAAGGGTTGGGATGTCATTTTTTCCCCACACACATTGTAGTTCAGGCAGGAATTTTCAGATTCTGGTATTTGCCACTGCCAACCAACACCTCAATATGTGTTCAGCAACATCTCCTGAGTACAGGGATACCCCCCATGCATAGGTTTGTTGGTTTGTATTGGGTCTAAAATTCCACATTTAGGGTGTGCGCAATTCCAACCTGGAATTTTGACATGTAGTCAACCTGCGTCCGTGTCCTTTATGGGATATATCTTTGAAGCCAGCCAATGTAATTTACCGCCACCAAACCATATATTTTTTTATCGGTAGACCCCCATCACTACTTGTGGCAAGGGCTCAGCAGCCAGCGATACATCGCTAGATGATGTATCAGAAAGCTGAATAGGGTCAAAATCGAACCCTGAGTCCGCGGCCTCAGAATCAGTGCGTAAGCAGTGATCTCGAGCAAAGAAGGGGTTAATAAGAGCCTATCTAGTACTGTAATACATTACAGTACAAAGAAATTAATCCATAAAACAGTGCAGACAGCAAAACATACTGTTGCTGTGCAAGATTACTGCTTACACAGTGATGAATGGCAGGGAAGGGGTTAATACACAGTGAAAGACTTTCATAAAACCTGCCAATTTTATAAAATGTTATTTTATATCACTAATACTGATCTGTCTCTTTCCGTCACAAAAATGTAAGTGAGGAGAGGGAGGCAGATCAATATTTGTGAATATTGATCCGACCAATTTTGATCTGACCAGGGCGAATGGTGAGCTTAATTGAGAAATCACCAAACCACCTTTGCCACTAATTCGCTGTTACTGATCGCTATGCACTCAGGCAGCTTAAAAAAAAAAAATCTCAAATATTTTTACTTTACATGTAATCCGCTAGCGGGTATGTGTAAAAAAAAAAAAATAATGCAGACAGATAAAAATTGCTTTGGCGTCAATATCATTGCGTAAGCAGTGATCGACGGCAAAGAAGGGGTTAATAACTCTTAGAAGAGCCTTTTTAGTACTGTAATAAATTACAGTACAAAAAAAATTAACCCCTAAAAAATGCACAAACAGCAAAAATAAATGCGCTGATGTGCACGATCACTGCTTATGCAAGATCAGTGGCAGGGAAGGGGTTAAACGCAGGGAATTGCTTTAATAAAATTTTTTTTATTGTTTTATTATATGTGTGTTGTGTGTTTATTGTTTTTTTTAACTTTTACTTACTTTTAGAACTTTGATCTGTCTCTCTCCCTCACTAAAAAAAATGTGAGGAGAGGGAGACAGATCATAACTGGTCAGATCAATATAGGGTTAATATTGATCTGACCAGTCAGTGGGGATGTTCAGCAGAACATCCCCACTGCCTGTCAGTGTGCCTGGCAGTCACTGATTGCCTCTGTGAAGAGGCAATCGTGTGACAGCCAGAGAGCACAGGAAGCAGGTACTTCCTGCCTCCTGTGCTCTTGCCCTTAGTAGGGCAGCGCCATCTTGGTCACTCAGTGACCAAAATCGTGCATTTTTTTTTTGTGTTTCTGATTGCCTCGACTTGCGAGGCAATCAGAAACACTTTCTGAGCATAGGAAGCGAAAGATTCGCTTCCTATGCTCGTTTTTGAAATGCCCGCGTTTTAAAGGCTCTGTGCCTTTAAAACCGGCATTTCGATCGCTCTCTCCGGAGCGATCGAAATGCCGACGGGCATTTTTTTTAGTATGTACGATGCTTCCACACGGAAGCATCGTTACAATGCGGCTTGAGCACTGAAAGCGGAAAAACTCCGCTTTCAGTGCTCGTTTTGACACAGGACGGACTAGGTCCGTCCTGTGTCACTAACGCCTCGGCACACAGGACGGACCTAGTCCGTCCTGTGTCGCCAAGGGGTTAATATTCTCGTTGTTTCTAATATTAACTGTCAGGGGCTCGATGGAATACAAGAGCTGTGAGAGGGGGCAGCCCTGCCTCGTCCTGTTGGCAGTGTCAGAGCATTTAATCCTTAGATGGCTAAATAGATATTCGCAGTGTCAAAAGAGTTAACCCCTGGGTGGCTAAACTGATATAGCCAGTGTCAGAGGAGCAAACCCCCTGGGAGGCTACACTGATATAGGCAATGTCAGAGGATTCAACCCCTGGGTGGCTTGACAAGTATAGGTAGTGTCAGAGGAGTTAACCCCCGGATGGCTAGACAGATATAAGCAATGTCAGAGGAGTTAAGGTGGTTAGAAAAATACAGGCTGTGTCAGAGGAGTTAACCCCCAGATGGCTAGACAGATATAGGCAGTGTCAGAGGAGTTAACCCCTGGGTGGCTAGACAGATAGAGGCAGTGTCAGAGGAGTTAACCCCCACCCTCCCCGGGTGTGACCAATACCAAAATCCCTGGGTGGCTAGACACATATAGGCATTGTCAGAGGCATTAACCCCTGGGTGGCAAGACAGATAGAGGCAGTGTCAGAGGCATTAACCCCTGGGTGGATAGACTGATATAAGCAGTGTCAGGGGAGTTATCCGGTAGCTACACAGATATAGGCAGTGTCAGAGGAGTTAAAAACCTGGGAGGCTAGACAGATATAGGCAGTGTCAGAGGATATAATCTCCTGGTGGCTAGAAAGATGTAGGCAGTGTCAGAGGAGTTAACCCCCCCGGGTTTGACCAATAATAAAATACAAATAGTTATAGGCAGTATCAGAGGAGTTAACCCCCCGGATGGCTAGACAGATATAGGCAGTGTCAGAGGAGTTAACCCCCTGGGTGGCTAGACAGATATAGGTAGTGTCAAAGGAGATAACCCCTAAGTGACTAGACAGATTTAGGCAGTGTCAGAGGCGTTAATCCCCGGTGGCTAAACAGATAGAGGCAGTGTCAGACGAGTTAACCCCCCCAGGAGTGACCAATGACCAGTAACAAAATACAAATAGATATCGGCAGTATGAAAGGAGTTAACCCCTGGGTGGCTAGACAGATATTGAAAGCTTCAAAGGAGTTAATCCCTGGGTGGCTAGACAGATATAGACAGTGTCAGAGGCGTTAATTGTCAGGTAGCTAGACAGAGATAGGCAGTGTCAGAGGATTGTATCTCCTGAGAGGCTAGATAGATATAGGCAGCGTCTGAGTCGTTAACCCCTGGGTGGCTAGAAAGATATAGGCAGTGTCAGAGAAGTTAACCCCCGGATAGCTAGACAGATATAGGCAGTGTTAGAGAAGTTAAACCCTGCATGGCTAGGAAGAAATAGGCAGTGTTAGAGAATTTAACCCCCAGATGGCTAGAAAGATATAGGCAGTGTCAGATGAGTTAACCCCTGGATAGCTAGAAAGATAAAGGCAGTGTGAGAGAAGTTAACCCCTGGATGGCTAGACAGACATTGGCAGTGTCAGAGGAGTTAAACCCCGTATGGCTAGACAGATTTAGGCAGTGTCCGAGGAGCAAACCCCCTGGGAGGCTAGACTGATATAGGCAGTGTGAGAGGATTCAAACCCTGGGTGGCTATGCAGATATAGGCAGTGTCAGGGGAGTTAACCCCCTGGGAAGCTTAGCAGATATAGGCAGTGTCAGAGGATTTAACCCCTGGGTGGCTTGACAGATATAGACAGGGTCAGAGGCATTAACTCCTGGGTTGCTAGACAGATATACACAGTCTCAGAGGAGTTAACCCCCGGATGGCTAGACAGATATAGGCAGTATCAAAGGAGATAACCCCTAAGTGACTATACAGATATAGGTAGTGTCAGAGGAATTAACCCTCTAGGTGGCTAAACAGATATAGGCATTGTCAGAGGCATTAACCCCCGGGTGGCTATACAGATATAAGCAATGTCTGAGGTGTTAACCCCCGGGTGGATAGACAGATATAAGCAATGTCAGACGAGTTGAACACTTGGTGGCTAAACAGATATAGGTACTGTCAAAGGAGATAACCCCTAGGTGACTAGACAGATAAAGGCAGTGTCAGAGGAGTTAAGGTGGTTAGACAAATATAGGCAGTGTCAGAAGAGTTAAACCCTGGGTGGATAGACAGATATAGGCAGTGTCAGAGGAGTTGGCCCACGGGTAGCTAGACAGATATATGCAGTATCAGAGGATTTAATCAACTGGGAGGCTAGATAGATATAGGCAGTGTCAGAGGAGTTAACCCCTGGGTGTGACCCAATGACCAATAACAAATAGTTATAGGCAGTATCAGAGGAGTTAACCCCTAGGGTGGCTAGACAGATATAGGCAGTGTCAGAGGAGTTAACCCCTGAGTGGCTAGACAGATATAGGCAGTCAGAGGAGTGAACCCCTGGATGGCTAGACAGATATAGGCAGTGTCAGATGAATTAACCCCGGGTGGGTAGACATATATATAGGCAGTGTCAGAGGAGTTTACACCCCGGTGGGTAGACATATATATAGGCAGTGTCAGAGGAATTAACCTCCTGGGTGGCTTGAGATAAGAGTTAACACTTACACACACACAGGCAGACACTTAGACAGACACACTTACACACGCAAGGCAGAGAGAGAACAAACAAGATACTAAAAATGTTTATTGAAATGTGGAAAAAAATATTCAACTTATATATATACACATTAATGTTTAATGGTCATTTTATTTCATGGAGTAGCACTGGTCTTATAAGGTGTTCTGGTATGTATGCAAAATGTTTTGTAAGCCTACAATGCCAAAATGAGTTTGTTAAAGTAGATCTACTACCTAGACATTAACATAAATCATTAGAGTCTAGGCGTCCGACTGTGGTCATCCAGCCTTTTCTGCACTACAACTACCATAATGCTCTGCGATTCTAGAAAGTTAGTGAGGGATTGTGGGATTTGTAGTCCAGCAGCAGTTGGAGGGCCACAAATATAAAAAATGGTATGGTGTTAATATTTGCAAATAGTCCAACGATTAAGAAATGTTAACACTTTTGAGTTTATTTAACAAGTCTTTGAGCTAAGAAAGTATTTCCCCAGCATGCAGTAGCCTACTAGCTGCGCCAATTGGGGGTTATGTATAAAGGTTATATCAACTGAATAGGAAAATATTTCCAACTCAACTACTCTGGCCTTAAGTTTCAAATCCCCTTCTCAATTCCCCAGTGGCAGGCTCAGTTAAACAGACAGTGTGCATTTGAAAAAAACATTTGACTACCTGGATAGAACAAAATATGTAATAGATAGATGGATCAAGTTTGGTACTAATGGCTACATTTTAAAATACACATTAGTGATTAAGTATTCAAATATTACCACTTGACAAAATAAACAACATAATAACTCCAACAATTCATTAAAAAAAAAAAAAGCCACTAGATGGCACTAAAAGTCAACCTAAATAATAATCCTAACATTGTCCCTTCTCATCTACAAATCATTCACTTTTTAAACAGTTCCAACAAATTACAAAAATGCTTGGTAAATTCTTTCCAAGGCCTTGTAACATCTTATGCAAAAGAGTAAACATCTGCACATACTGTTAGATTTACTAACAGGTTAAAACAAAAAAAAAAAAAAAGACTAAATAATAGGTGTGACATTAGCAGCAGAATTGGAGGCCATTCTGCTAGTCCAAAGTTCAATAGAAATTAAAGTTGTAAAACTGAATTATAAGCCTGGTAGAACGGTTTAACAATATCAGAAAAATATTCATTCTTTTATGTTTGGTACACACCGATCTATAACCCCTTAGCACCTAATATCAATGCTTTTAAAAAAAACATAAATTACCTTATTTAGCCCTTTTTGCATTGTACAGATCTATCTGGGGCAGACATATTGTTCAGAATCTTGAGTCAGTTCTGTCAGACCTTCCTTCAGCTGACTCCAGATTCTAAACTTGTACGCCTCTTGATACAGGTGTACAGAGCAAAGAGGGCTCTCTTTATTTGTATTCTTTCATTAAAGCATTTCTATTTAAATGTTTACATGTGGTGAAATCATTCAATTAAACATAAAGTTAATTTGTTGCCCACACTTGTCATTCAGTCAGTTTATATTGGATTAACCATTCTGCTGCCAGATGGTAGTACAGTAACATGCCTCTGAATCTAACAGCACCTTAAACAAAGAAACAGTATTACAAAATACAACTTGTTTTATGCTAAGTAGTATGTCTTTAATCCATGAATAACACAAGAGCACTTGAAATACAAAAGTGACTCTACCCAGGTAAATTAAGCAGAATTATGGCAATTTAATAATGATAATATTAAATATGAGCCGATTTTTAAGTCTGCTTTCCTCTATGAACTCCCCTGAAAGCGTCTCGTTTCAATCCAACCCTGCTAGGTTTGAGGACCTGTCTTATCACCATACTCGAACTTTCTGGACCAGGCGAAAGCGATGGCCTTATACATGTGACTATTGCAGACAACAGGAAGGAGCATGGGGGCACTCTTTCAAACAGGACATTTCATAGCGAAGACAGATACTCAAAAATTGTATGAAATGGGATTTTTATTTAAAATGGAAATGAAAATAAAAGTTGTATTTTTCTCTACTGTTTCTTCAAAAAAAAAAAAAAATATGTTCTTAGTATATTTCACACTCTCGCATATTCCTTTTACAATACATTTTAAAGGCATAGGTGCTTACAACTCTTCCAAGCTCTGACAACTACTTGTCCAATGTATCGGACAAGGGATCAGCAACCTTGGGCTCATTCTTTGTTTCTTGGTGATGTTTTCCTTCCTCCACGCCAGCAGTTTCTGATGGGTTTGAGTTTTGTGGTTTTTCCTCGTTGCTGCTTTTCACCACTTCCTGTAGGTTGTATTTTCTGAAGAGGATGTAATCCTTCACGACACTCAAGCAGCAGACATTTTTTATGATTTCCACTACGATCGTGTACTCTGGGTTACTTAGATCCACCTTGTTCTCTGGATTCTGGCTGCCAACAATCCCTGCAGAGGGAAAGTACACGGAATTAAGGTGGTGAACAATGATCTTCTTGTGTGTTATTGTTACATGCAATTGGTTAAAATAGGAAACGGACACATATTGCCTGAAATATGGAAGTTAACCACTTAAAGCTCAGGTGAGTTTTGTCCTAAACCTAAAAAAATGCAGTTATGTTTACTCTGGACACTATTTTTAGGGACACAGTAGCAGAGGCCTGAACAGGGTCTTCACAGGGCCTGTGGGTCTCTGCCTTAAAATGTTAAAATTCTGCAACATCACAAATGACGTCGCGTGGGCATTCACAAACTTCCGAGAGATGACATTTGGTCATCGGTTACATTTAACCTGTCAGGATGAGAACACCTCTCTGCGCTCTTGTTTGCAGGGCTTTGTATGCCGTCCACATGGTGCGTGTGGCCATGTACTTTAGGAGTCCAGTAATATTTAAGACCCCCACCCTTATTTTTAACAGCAAGATGATAAAAAATAAAAAAGCTCAGAACTCTGTGAATTTGCAATGAAAAATGTCAACTCTTGCGAGTTTTCCTCAAGGCTTGTGGAAAACTCTGAAGAGTTGAAACGTTGCCTTACAGCTAAATAAAATTACACCATTCACGAAGTGCTGGACAGGTCTTGATTTGAGGGCAGCATGGAACAATCATCAGCAGGAAATTGTTATTAAATACATTTGATATTTTCTTTATTGGCAATGATTGCCAATGTTTTATATGGCTATTCTGTGAGAAAGTAAAGAGCATCTCCCTACTCATGAGTCACAAATGGACAAGGCCTTCCAACAGAGCACTAATTCATATAAATGGGGAGTTTTTGATAGATACAGACATTCATGGTCATATCTTACACATTTTCTGGCTCTAGTCCCCCTTCTTTTCTTTTTTTTTACTTGCAAGAGGATTGGTGCAGATGGAATGGGTGACTGGGTACAGTAACAACTTGATTACTTCTAGCTACCTACTAATCTGTTTTTGTTTTATACAGCAGTGATTGGCAGGGCAGTTCATCTCTATGGGAGACCACTGCCTGGCTCTCAGGATATTTTGCATTTGCTTGAATGGATGACAACCCTGATAAAAACCGACCTCCCAAACTTTAAATATTAATTTAGGAAATAAAAAGAAAAATGCCTGAATATAACACTACCCTAGACGAGAAAAATGCATTTTATTCTTTTTATTTCCTTTTATTTGCCAATTGGCGTCCAGTGGAAGTGCAGTGCAGCATTGGAGGATGTCTGACTGTAGACTTCCACCGGCTGCATGACCTTTATTTAAGGTCTTATTTTAAGACAACCGTTAAGTATAAGATCGCAGGGAGAAAGTTAGCAAGAGGTAAGTTTTCAGGTTAAATATTGCAAACACTAGGGACAAAATCCAGGGAGCCACGAAGCCTATAATTCATACTGTTTTCTCAATGATTGAGTGAGAGCCTGTACCTGCCAGGTCTTTGATTACTTCATCTCTGTTCATGTGATTGTTATTCCTTGCTTTGTATACAATCTGAAAGGTTCCTTTATTAGGGGACTTGAACCATGGCTGGAAGAAAGTCTCTGCGTACTTCTTGAGATCCACAGGGAAAGCTTTGCAAGTTCCAGAGACGGGCAGCATTCGGAGGATGACACGTGACTTCTTCTTTTTGGAAGTATATATGTCCTTTAAAATGTGGTGCACCAACTTCTCTGGCTCTGGAAAAAAAATAATGGGATATGCAGGGTTACACTATATTAATAATTATGTATTGATGTTCTAAAAGATTACTGATCTGATACTGTCCACATGACATGTGCTACTTAGTATAATTGTTTATTTGGGGGGTAATTTATAAAACAGGTTAACTTGGAAATAGTGGCGCTATCATTACGCATGCCATTGTATAGCGCTAAATCTCAACAAATGTCGGAAGTTAGTGCTATATACATAAGTCCAAAACTTTGACCTTAAACTGCTGCATTTACAGCCAATGCAAAGAAATAATAAAAACACTTAAAAAAACACTACAAGCGGTACATACATGTATATATCTCTTAAAGCAGGGCTCAACAAACCCCAAGCGCCAGGTCGCCATGGCGACCAGGAAATTAGACCTGGCGCCTGGGTGCAGTCAGCCTCATGGTCCCCTTACCGCCGCCCCCTTGTGACATCTTGGCACTCAGCAGGCCGATCAATGAAGATCGGCTGCAACACGAATGTCCCCCTCCCCTGCAGTGAGGTAAAGCAGCAGGATGGGAGGACACGTTAAAAAAAAAAAAAAAAATGTGTGAGGTGGGTGTGTGTATGTATGTGTATATGTAAAGTAGGTGTGTGTGTATACATGTAAAGTAGGTGTCTGTGTGTATATGTATAAATGTGTATATGTAAATTAGGTGTGTGTGAATATATGTGTATATGTAAAGTAGGTGTGTGTTTTATATGTAAAGTAGGTGTGTGTGTGTCTGTGTATGTGTGTAAAGTATGTGTGTGTGTTTATGAATTGCGAGTATGTTTGCGTGATTGTCTGGCTCCTACATTTTTTTGCTGGCTAAAGTCAAATTAAATTTGTCAAGCCCTGTCTTAAAGTCCAATAGTTAAAGTGCAGTCTTATCAATCCTCAGACACAAACACAAATTTGAACAAATATATAAACATATAGATAAAAATCTATATGTCAGTTTGAACCAAAAACAATGTGGTGGTGGAATAAATAGAGTAGTAAATATAGGAGATGTGCTTATATGGTGAAGGATGTACAGAAAAAAAAACCCAGAAAAGTGCAATTAAATGGTGTTAAAATTGTAGGTGAACTGGCACACTCACAAATGGAGTTCCTATAAACCTAAAAGCATAGCTCACATTATGGTAGGGCATACTTGCAGTCTTGGATATCTGATGAGCTCTTAAGAATTGGACAAAACACTGGAACCTATCTGATGGAGTATGGCCAAAACTTCTTCATTAGCCAAAAGGTCTCCAAAGCATATAGGATGCACCCCCTCAGAAATAGTTAGACCCTAATCCTCGTCGAAGTGTCCAGTCCCGTGCTGTTACTTCCTGGGTAAGGAAGTTCGTAGCAGGCTAAAATTAATCAGTATGGTGGCTCAAATGTTCCGAAAAATTGACCAACGCAATTTCGTCTTGAACAAGACTTCAGCAAGTGAATCTTGTTCAAGGCAAAACACATTGGGCAATTTTTTGATGATTCGAGCCACCTTACTGAGCTACGATTTGACTTTGAACTGATTGGCTGTGAATGCTAAAATGGCAGCAAGCGCCAAATTCCCCACCAGCTATCAATCAATTGTGAGGCAGAGCAGATAGTAAACCTGCATATATATATATTTAAAGATGTTAAACATGTTGGGTTTACTTGGGGAAAGTGGACAATATTTTTTAACCCTTGCTTTCCGTCAGGAAGTAAGGGTTAAAAAAAACTGTTTGATTGTCCTTTGAGGGATATTAAAGGAACACTAACTATATTTTCACTTCTAATTTTGAAGCACAAGAGAAATGTTCCATAGGAAGCAGGCAGTTGTCTGGTAGAGCAGAGAGAGACCCTTGTTTTTTTGCTTTGAAGGAAGCAAAGGTTAAAAACAGCTTAGTGTTCCTTTAAGACTATCAGTAGCTGGGTGGCTGCAGTCTGAGGCCCCTGTAGAAGAATAATGCATATTGTAAAGTCAAATCAAAATTAGATCAAGAAAATTACACTGGAGACAAAGTCCTTACCCACATTCATGGTCCTAATAAAAACAACATTGTTGGCGCCACTCTCTACTGACTGGAATCTGCGTGTGTTTTTTTCTGTTGAAGTGCGAATTTGATCAACTTCTTTCTTAAGCGCTGCCTCCACATCATCAGCATCCTCCTCTTCTTCACTTTCAGATGCTCCATCATGCTTTTCACATAGCTGTAAAGAAGAATATTTGGGTAAAAAGGATTCTGGAGCATATATCAGTCTAAATGCAGGATATATTTGTCCTATACTGTATGGAAAATTCCCTGTAAGCACCATGGAAGGGTTAAAAAAGGTGCAATGTTCTTTTAATGATACCTTCTGTAAGGCAGCGTGTGCCACTCAAATAATAATTGATCATGCAGCTGTACAATTGGATATGGACAGTAAGTTGAGTTAATGTAAAACGTGTTTGGGTTAATAACAAAAATGCTGTAACAATTCAGAAACTGTGATTGAGAGGGATGACTGCTTGGGGGAAAGTAATAAAACGGTGGGGGGAAACGTTTTTGCTTGGAGCGGGCCTGTGATTTTTTTTCCCTGAATATGCCGCTTAACCCATTGTGGTGCTTAACCATATTACTGTAAACCCAAAAATTATTTTAAAGGCAAATTTAGGAACTTTGCTCCTGGATTTGTACTGCGGGTGACCGAAGAGACCATAGGAAAGCAGTGGCCATATTATAAAATCCACAGTGAGTCTGAGATAGCAGTACATTTGAAGCACACTGCTCAACAAACAAAACACATCTAAATTGAATACTGAGAGAGAATGGATTGGTGCTGTCTTGCCTGTGCATGTTTACAGTCTAGCTCAGTATAGCAGTCCAGTTGTTGTGGATTGTAGTTTACATTCTAACAGGCTGAGTGTCAAGGGGTCTGTAGTCCACAACTGCACTGGCAAAGATGTATCACTCGTCTTTGAGCACTGTATGTTGTCATGTATGTGACCTACTTTCTCTGTTCCATATAACTGATCCCCATATTCATTGAGCAGGCTGTAAGCTTCCCCGACGCACTTCCTCTCGTTCATGTTACAGGTGATGAGGATTCCCTGCATCCCCACCTCCAGCTGCCTGCATCCCTTCTGCCTCTTGGCATTGCCCACATACTGTGACTTCCCTCTTTTCTTCCCCCTCTGTCCCTCGGAGCTCATGTTTAATAAGTGGAGACCAGTTTACACACACGCACGCACTGTGTTCCCAGGCCACCCACGTGTCGCACCTGGCGCCTGGATATGACGTAATCGTGCACTTCAGCCTATCATCACTCATATAAGCAATACACTTATTACTATTATGTCAATAATATATGTATCCATCGGTGGCTGAACAAAGTGCAAATTCGTTGAATGCATAACAGTCCTGAACCTTGATGGTTGTTTTGCTCGTATAATATGGCACATAAAATACTGTTTTATTGTTGCATGAGCTGTACCCAGGGCCGGCCTTAGGGGTGTGCGACCTGTGCGAGCGCACAGGGCGCAACACCCCAGGGGGCGCCCGCCCGCCCGGTAAAAAAGAAAAAAAAAATTTAAAAAAAAAAAAAAAAAATGCCGGTAGAGGCACTGGCTGGGGGAGATCAAAAGATCCCCCCTCACCAGCCCTCTGCTCGGCATTCTCTGCTTGGTCCGGGGAGGGGGCGGAGCTAACCGGCTCAGCGGTGTAGCTCCGCCCCCACTCCGGGAAGCAGAGCAGCATCTGCTTCACAGGGAGCCCCGGGCAGCATGAGATAGTGCTGCTCGGCTCCCCATGCCTGCATTAAGCATGGGGAGCCCGAGCAGCACCTTCTCTTGCTGCCCATGGCTCCCCATAATGCAGACTGTGCTCTGCTTCCCGGGGTGGGGGCGGAGCTACACCGCTGTGCCGGTTGCTGGATCCACCTTTTCAGGCAAAGGTAAGGGGGGGGGGGGGAGAGACAGAACAGGGTTTAGGGGGGGGGGGGGAGAGACAGACAGAACAGGGGTTAGGGGGGAGAGAGACAGACAGAACAGGGGGAGGGGAGAGAGAGACAGACAGAACAGGGGGGAGGGGAGAGAGAGACAGACGTAACAGGGGGAGGGGAGAGAGAGACAGACAGAACAGGGGTTAGGGGGGAGAGACAGAACAGGGGGAGGGGAGAGAGAGACAGACAGAACAGGGGCAGGGGGGAGAGACAGAACAGGGGGAGGGGAGAGAGAGACAGACAGAACAGGGGCAGGGGGGAGAGACAGAACAGGGGGAGGGGGAGAGAGAGAGAACAGGGGGAGGGGGAGAGAGAGAGAACAGGGGGAGGGGGAGAGAGAGAGAACAGGGGGAGGGGGGAGAGAGAGAACAGGGCTAGAGAGAGAGAACAGGGGAGGGGTGGGAGAGAGACAGACAGAAAAGGGGCAGGGGGTAGAGACAGAACTGGGGGAGAGAGAGAGACGGGACGGGGGGAGAGAGACAGAACAGGGGATGGGGGGGGGAGAGAGACAGAACAGGGAACGGGGGGGGGGGAGAGAGACAGAACAGGGGACGGGGGGGGGAGAGAGACAGAACAGGGGACGGGGGAAAGAGACAGAACACAAGGAGAGAGAGAGAGAGAGAGAGACAGACATGGCAAGGAAGAGGAAAGGGACAAACATGGGAAGGGAGAGATACACAAACATAAGGGGGTGAAAGAGACGGGGGGGGGGGGGTCGCCACGTGGGAAGCCCGCACAGGGCGCCGGAACACTTAAGGCCGGCCCTGGCTGTACCCAGCGCTGTACAAATGTGCTGTGAAGGTTACAAGATCAGTATGGCGCTTTCAGTAATTCAATAAAGCCACTGAAAGTACAAATCTGCAACATTTTTAGTGGTTTTGTTTATCATTTATGATTGTTAAGGTAAAACTATTTCACCTTAAAGCAGTCATGTCCAAAGTCCGGCCCGCGGGCCAGTTGCGGCCCGTCCTTTACTTCCATACGGCCCCAGAGACACGGCTGATCAATGTCTCTCTCTGAAAAAAAAAAAAAGCTTGCAGGCAGAGACGGAGGTGAGAAGGGATCGGAAGATCCCCCCCCCACCATCGCTCTGCCTGCCAGGCTGCACGGGGAGCCGAACAGGCAGCACGGAGAAACCTCCGTGCTGCCTGTTCGGCTCCCCGTGCAGTGTGCCGACACGGAAGTGCCGACAGGTCACGTGACCGGCGCGCTGACGTCATACGCGCGCCGGGTCACGTGACCTATCGGCACAACCACCTGTGAGACGAACAGGCAGCATGGAGAAGACCATGCTGCCTGCCACTAGCCACCAGGGAAAGGTAAGTGCTGGGGACTGGGGAGATTGGGGGAAAGTACTGGGGAAAGAGGCAGGGGCTTATTAATGATAAGGTAACACTGACATATTATTGGGCAAATTAGCTGGGGAATATTAATGGCAACTAACACTGGCATATTACTGGGCAAATTGGCTGGGGCATATAAAATGGCAAATAACTTGCATATTACTGGGCAAATTGGCTGGGGCATATAAAATGGCAAATAACTGGCATATTACTGGGCAAATTGGCAGGGGCATATAAAATGGCAAATAACTGGCATATTACTGAGCAAATTAGCTGGGGCATATAAAATGGCAAATAACTGGCATACTACTGGGCAAATTGGCAGGGGATATTAAATGGCAAATAACTGGCATATTACTGGGCAAATTGGCAGGGGATATTAAATGGCAAATAACTGGTATATTACTGGGCAAATTGGCAGGGGCATATTAAATGGCAAATAACATTGGCATATTATTGGGAATATTGGCAGGGGCAAATTAAATGGCAAAAAACACTGGCATATTACTGGGAAAATTGGCAGGGGCATATTAAATGGCAAATAACATTGGCATATTATTGGGAATATTGGCAGGGGCAAATTAAATGGCAAAAAACACTGGCATATTACTGGGAAAATTGGCAGGGGCATATTAAATGGCAAATAACATTGGCATATTATTGGGAAAATTGGCAGGGACATATTAAATGGCAAATAACACTGGCATATTACTGGGAAAATTGGTAGGGGCATATTAAATGGCAAATAACACTGGAATATTATTGGGCAAATTGGCTGGGGCATATTAAATGGCATATAACACTGGCATATTATTGGGCAAATTGGCCGAGAGAACCATGCATGGGAAGGGAGAAGAGAGAGACATAAATGGAATGGTAGAGGAGAGACAGACAGACATGGGTTCGCAGAGGAGAGACAGACAAATATGGGATGGCAGAGGAGAGACAGACAAACATGGGATGGCAGAGGAGAGACAGACAGATATGGGATGGCAGTGGAGAGACAGACAGATATGGGAAGGGTTAGTTGTGTTCCTGACATATATTTCAGCATCTTGTGTTGTTGTTTTTTTTCATCTGGCCTTCAGATATGAAAGGCAGAGTGATTTTACTACTGTTTAGAATTGTCATTCAAATCGTTTGCAATAAAGTTTGCATAAAATAGTTCATTTGTACTTAATTTTAACTGTCAGGCAAAATGGTCGGCCCTCACGCATGTTCACTTCATCAAGTCTGGCCCTCTTTGAAAAAAGTTTGGACACCACTGCCTTAAAGGGACTGTATCACCTAAACAATGGTTTTACTGTGAATGTAGAGAATAAAACATGATTTAAAATGATCTATACATTGTGCTAGCAAAACACACATTTAAAAATAAATGAAAAGAAAAAATGTAATAAAATAAATGTACAGGGCAGGTAATTGTCAATCATTTTTAGTTGTCTACATTCACAGTAAAACAATGTTTAGGTGATAGAGTCCCTTTAATCATAGCATATTTTAGTTTTCATAGCGCATTATTTTGTAAAACCGAATAACAAAACATTGTTATTTTTTTTATTACATTTTTTCTTTTCATTTATTTTTAAACAATCACATACTAAGGATTAATTCCATGAATTAAGCCAGGAGCCTATTTACTGAACCTTAATCCATACTATGAATCAAATCCACCCTCCTGTACCCCAGAGGAGGTTGATCATTTGAACCCCTTAACAAAGTAATGAGAGAACGGGGGTGGGGAGGGTACTCAGGTGGGGGCTGTCTGTGACAGAGCTATTTTGCAGAATGACCAAAACCACTTTTACTTTAGGCGTTATTCATGAAATGGTTGTTACTATATGGATCCCCATGACTTTTCTGGGGCGTTAAGCTGGGGCAATACTTGGATATCTGCTGCATTTCATGTTTAGCGTTAGAGAAACCAGACCAGGGGATATCTATCTTGTTTATTGAAGCTTGCATCTTAATGTCTCTCCCTGGCTGTATTTATAGCCCATGTTTTTGCCAAATACTTACCACACACAACTCTCTTCCCTGAATCGCCAATAAAGTGCAAGCTCCACTGCATGCACTACTCCAGACACTATGCCTCGTGCTGTCATTTCTACAACCAGCTAAAATTCTAACCTTAGCCACCCCAACCTCTGCAAACTCAATGTGGATATCTCCTGATGTATCAAAAAGCAGCATATTCACAGAATTGATTTACTGCTCTTCTATAAAGAACCTCATTTACATGAGTGTTTCTGGCTAACATACCAAAATGTCTGCACACAGACATCCAACGGCTTCCTGTGAGGAGGATCCAGAACCTGTGCGGCTCCTCGGGGACCTGGGTCCTAGTCTTATAGTCAGACCTCTATTTCAGGTCTGATTATAAAACGAAATCGAATATAAGATGAGGGGACTTTTTCATTTTTATATATTTTTATATTATTTATATATATATATATATATATATATATATTCGAACAAATACGGTATTAGGCAGCGGGGAACAAATTTGGTACATGACCAAGGGAGTCTTTTTTTCAGGTCTGTGAAGAAATTGTGGGTTTAATTATTTCCAAACACAATCAAAGAAGTAAACAATATATGATCAAGGTAGGTGTGAATACTGTTGTGTGCATGTTTGCAGATGCAACCAGGTTGTTGTATTCCTAAAACATATGCATGTAAAGCCTTTGGTAGCACAAAAGCTCAAATACATCACTGGGTGGGGAGTTAATTAACGATTGCGGATGGTGAGTTTTACTGCTAATTGTTCACCTTATCTTTTTTCTTTCCACTTTATGTGTGCACGATGCTCTCATCACAGTATAGAATACATAAGTGCACTCATCAAGCAGATTCAATCTTAAATATTTAGTTTTTCTCAAAATGACATTAAAAAATGCTTAGCCCACCACTGCGTCAAAGTACTCAAATACTAGCTCATCCTTTAATGGCAGGGATTCAGGAACACTAACTCTATATGAAACCAATCAGAATTGACACGATGACCCATAATTCTAGCAGATGACTAGGTGTATAAGGCCATAACAGAGCCGATTAGCTGCTCACCATAATTAAACACCTTCAGGGGGCAATTCACTAAAAGGTGAGTTGAAGTGAGATGAACATTTACTTTCACCAATTTAGCTGTTCATTGTGTAGGGTCAAACCTAGTGAGTTTGCTTAGAGGAGGAAATTCACCATGTTTGTTCCTGCACAATGTATAGTTAAATTGGTGAGATGAAAAATGTTCTTCTCATCTCACCTTTTAGTGAATAGCCTCATCGGTATCTCCCTAAGGAACAGCCAATTGACTCAGTTAAAAGCCTTCCTGAGAGGGCTACCATTGGGATTTCATAATGGTTGTGTTATGCTCCTGACTATAGCTTATAACCATATGTCAGGGACGGGTCCAGAATGTTATTTGACCCTGAGCGCTCGCTACAGGAATTCAATGGAAATTGAGACACAGGTCTTGGTGCTGGGTAACTGCAATCCCTCGGTGGTTTGAGATCCCAAGTTTATTCAGCCACGTTCCCAGGCCCTGTGAAGCAGCTGTTGAATCCATTGGTGTCTAGAGGAAAACTAAAGTATCCGGAAAACATCCTGGAGCAAGCATAGAGTATAACTAGAAAAGGTTAGCAGGATGTAGCAGGCTAAAGCAAAGAGATGATCCCAGCAGAGCAAAGCAAGTACAATGGGACTGCAAAGAACAGAACTGAAATACAGAGTAAAAGGCTGCAGGACAGGACAAGGAGCAAAGAGAGAACTAAAGCACAAGGATACTAAAATCACTGGATCAGCTTGGATGAGTCTACAAACTGGGTGAGGCCTCACAGATTGACATAGTCAATTAAATTAATTACAGCCTCATTACAGCTCATCGCGGGGAGATCCAATGAGCTGTTACATGCAGGACAGTCTATGCCGTCCTACAAGCCCCTTGGCACTAAAAAGTAGTACGGCATAGAATGTCCTACAAGCAGGAAGGGGTTAAAGCATCCCTGTTTGAGCAGTGTTTGCGATGTTAGATGTCAGCAAGGCTTTTTCAACACTTGGCATGCTGAGTGTAAAATAAAGAATGCACAAAACAAGAGGTCTTTTACACCATTATTCTCACATTAGTGAAATGTATTTATTAGAATTTGTTACAATGTCATACATGCATAATTCAGTTTGATTTCAACATCTTTGACAATATAGTATATTAGAAAATAATTTTCCTAATTCATATTACAATGATAATGGTTCTAATGCTATCTATAGTAATGGGAAAATAACATATATTATGCCACACAAAAGTTGGTTCAAAATTGGATTACAATTTTAAAAAAGTAGTCTAACTTGTGTCTGCTTGCTCTTTCATAAAAAGTACAGCTTGATTTTACTTTGTGTCTTTACAAGTCAATCAAATACACATATTCTCAAAAAAAAAATGCTATTGACTAGGCCTTAGTTTGTTAAAGCTTGGAAATACCATGCAGTCAGATACAATTTGGCACAGTGTGGCAGGAAACAGAAAAATATATGCAATGGCAATTAAATATAAAAACACCCATTTGATGAAATGCATCTATATTAAACTAGAAACTATTTTACTGCAATTTATGTTGATTTAAAAGTTCAAAAGGTTAGTACAAAATAGATTCTGGAACATACCACTTTATCAAAGTAACTAAACTATGTTGGTTAAAAAGTAAACACTTATGGAAATAAGTCACATACAGCATTGTTGAACAAAGCTTTAGGGACTATCCTGGAGAGAGGAAAATACATTTTAATATTAGTGATGCCCAGATCACATGATCAGTCTGTCAAACCTTTTATTTTACCTTTTCCATAGGTACTGTCAAACCAATACAGTAGTAGGTTCTCAGGGCCCTGTCAGCAAGCCTACAAAATAAAGGTAAATGGCCATATGTAACAAAGGAAAGGTTTGTAAAATGCTAATTGCATGGGTACCTCCAGATTGTCTAAAGATCACATTTGGCGCTAGGCTAAGGCAGACTTTTGGGCCAATAGATGAGAGGCAATCATCTGTCTGGTCACCAAACCACTGTAATATGAAAGCCAATCCTTGCACATTTCCATATCAGCAAGGATGGGATCTCTGAGCGCTGAACAATTGCCCAAGACTGTGCCACACAGCTGACAGCTATTTTCACCATAGTAGAACACAAAAAGATGTTGTTGAAGGCAATTACTCTATCTAATGATCAGAACATTTGGACCACCTCAACCCAGCAGGCTAAAGCAACTGTAAAAACCTATTGGCCTTGTTTAAAGGGACAATCTAGTCCCCAAACTCATTTTGATACAATATGAAGATTACTGCTTGTATAATGCACAGGCTTTTTTTCCAATGTGATTTGATGCAGGCATAAATCAATTTTTTAATATTTTATTCAAGCCCTCCCCAGTGATTACTCTACATGTTTACTGCAGGTGCGGCAGCACTGTTTATATAGACACTGAGTATATAAAGTTTTGTTTAATTTAGTCACTTCCTGTGCTCCTGAAATTTAATACATTTTGTGGACTGTGATAAACTTTTTCTTGTACACAGTAGGATCTCTTAACAGTGCAACACATTGTCTGATGACATCACTAGAGAGACAGGAGATTCCATTAATTTGAATGAAATTATTCTCATTTGTTCCTGCAGCAAAAAAACAAGGGAACTGACTTTTTGCTCAGCTAGCGTGGCAAGTCATGATTTCTTGAAAACAGCTGTAATTTTGCAAACTCATGTAGCTGTAAGTATTTAAAATGTTAAGCAATGCAAAATGTAAAACATGCATTTTAAAATACTTTGAAAGCACATTAATATGCATTAACATTTGGAAGATGCATATTGGGCACTAGGCAGTCCCTTTACGGCACAGTGTCCTTGAATTGTTAATAATAACCATTGCGTAGGTATCAACAGTTGTCTCAGCAGCACAGCAGTCCTGATAAATCCCCACAGCAAGTTTGAACCCAGCGTAATAGCACATAAAATATCAAGTAGAAAGTTGATGACACCATGATTATTACAGGTGAAACCTAAACTTTTCAAAACAGAGTAAAACGTATAAAAAAAATAACCAGAACCCTGTAGATATATGAATTACATTTTTAGGTAATGATGTTTAACATTCCATCTCATTTTATTTGCCTCTATATTTTCATCAGAATGTACACTAACATGGACTTCCATTTATTGTTCTTTGTTTCTTATTAAGGATCTTCTCCACTGGTGGTCCTTGCGGAAGTGCAGGCCCCAATCTCGCCTAGAGCCACAGTTCGATATCCCACCCTAAGAAAGTTAAACACAATATTACTGATCTGCACAAGTCAAGTAAAATTTGTATGCTATGTAATGCTGGGGAGAGGGGGGTTTGTCATGGAATGACGACATCTAGGCCAGGTGCTGGATTCTTCTGCAGAATCAGACAGACTCTCTTTAGTGTAAGGAACATAGCCTTTTGTGTTATTTGTAACAGTAAAGAACTGCAGGGAGGAAACATCCTTTCGTTATTTGATTGCTGTCCATGTCTTCCTCTATCTATATTATTCTTTGCTACATTCCAGAATACATAAATTGATATGTGCCTGGTTAATGTGTGCCTGATTGATGTATGCCTGGTTGATGTGGGCCTGGTTGATGTGTGCCTGGTTGATGTGTGCCTAGTTAATGTGTGCCTGGTTGATGCATGCCTGGTTGATGTGTGCCTTTTTTTTTTTTTTTAAACAAAGGTGAGTAGACTTATTGCTGTTGTTCTTTGCTACTTTCCACAACACATAAATTGATGTGTGCCTATTTGATGTGTTCCTGGTTGATGTGCGCATGATTGATGTGTGCCTAGTTAATGTGTGCCTGGTTGATGCATGCCTGGTTGATGTGCGCCTTTTTTTTTTTTTTTTTAACAAATTTGATGTGTGCCTTTTATTTAAACAAGGAGAGTAGACTCATTGCTGTTGTTCTTCGCTACATTCCAGAATACATAAATTGATGTGTGCCTGGTTGATGTGTGCCTAGTTAATTTGTGCCTGGTTGATGTGTGCTTTTTTTTTTAACAAAGAGGAGTTGACTCATTGGGGATTTTAATGACATAAACCACAGCCTCCTTTGTCAAGTTCAATAACTTTGGAAAATGAGTTCACCAATCAACGATCATCCCCATAGGTGTAGATGCAGAAAGGCTTAATAATCACAAGAGGGTGTCTTACCGTGTGTAAATCCAGATTAAGAGTCCTGCTATTAGAAGTACAAACATTACGACAACACCCAAAAAACCAGCCCATACAGAATTAGGTGGATTGCTAGAGTCCGTTTCATTTCTGAAGTCTGTTTGATTGTGGAGCGATGCATTAGTCATTATTTCAATCCATGCTGACGGACCTGGAATATATAGATAGTTTGTGATAAAAGGAGTTACTGCAAGCCCACACTAGGGGACTTTTGGTTCTCTGAGTCAGACACTCATTTCAGTAATCCTGCTCACTATATAGCCCTAAGCAGTGATTAATACAATGTATTGTACTCTTTTCCTAATTAAAAAAGAAGAGGTTGAAGGGACCTAAATACAATTTATATTCTGAATGTATAGAATAAAAACATATTTATCAAAAATGATAAGCAGAAATACTCTATATGTATTGTAAAAAAATGTTTAGTTTGTATAGAATGAAATTGTCAATAAATTATTGTTTGACTGCCTCTACAGAGTCAAACATGAGTTGTGTTTAATTGAAAGATTGGGTGTAGCTATTTTAAGTAGAATTTTGAATGAAATAATACAAATAAAGTACCTTATTTGTACCAGTATAGCTTTACTAAGGGGCTGACATTTTGCAATACAAGCAAAGAGAGCTCAGTCAGGTTATATACATCACTAAAAATATATATTTAAAATACCTACACTTGATGAGATCTTTCAGTTAAACATAATGTATTTTTTGCCGACAGTTGTCCCTTAAAGGGACTTTATCACTTAAACATTGCTTATACTGTAAAAGAAGAGAATAAAAAAAATATTGAAAATGATCTATGCAATGGGTTAGCAGAATTCCAAGCAAATGCCTAATTTAGGAGAAAAATGTGTTTTAAATGTTTCTGTTTATGACTTAACCTGTGGCTTTTTTTTTTTCAAATGACACATTTACCATTGAAAACGAATCCATTTGCTTATTAAGCGACAGGTCGTGTCATAAGCAGGAGACTCCACGGCCACCTCTTTTCTCCTAATTCAGGCATTTGCTTATTAACTCTTAAACCTGCAAAAAATCTATGTGATTCCAGAAAACTACTACTAGGCTGCTTTTTTTTTAACTTCAAATGCCACACTCGTCTATTCATTTAATTCAGAACTTGACTTCAGGAGCCAAGAGACCAATTCATAGTTATTTTTAGGAGCCAGGGAAATGCTACTCCCATAGGGAATTAAGGAGCTGTGGTTCCCTGCCCTACTTTCAATTTAACTGAATCATTTGTCTAGTACTCTTTGCAATCAAAAGCTTTTATTATTTTCTCAACTATATCTCTGTAGCACATTTAATGATAAAAGAAAACATGTGCCAGGGCCGGCCTTAAGTGTTCCGGCGCCCTGGGCGGACCTCCCCCGTGGCGCCCCCCTTCCCCCCCCCCCCCCCGTCTTTTTCCTCTCCCTCCCTGTATATGTCTCTCCCTTCCCATGTTTGTCCCTTTGGACTTCCTTGCTATGTCTGTCTCGCCCCCTCTTTCCCCACATCTGTTCTCTCTCCCCCTATATCTGTTCTCTCTCCCCCTTCTCCCCATATCTGTTCTCTCTCTCTCCCTCCTCCCCATATCTGTTCTCTCTCTCCCCCTCCTCCCCATATCTGTTCTCTCTCTCTCCCTCCTCCCCATATCTGTTCTCTCTCCCCCTCCTCCCCAAATCTGTTCTCTCTCTCCCTCTCCGTTTTCTTTACTCCCCCCCTCCTCTGTTCTCTTATCTCCCCCTCCTGTTCTTTTCTCTCTCCCCCTTTCTCTGTTCTGTCTCTCCCCCTCCCTTTGTTCTGTCTCTCCCCCTCCCTTTGTTCTGTCTCTCCCTCTTCCCTCATTCTGTCTCCCCCCTCCCCTGTTCTCTCTCTCTCCCCTCCCCTGTTCTGTCTCTGCCCCCTCCCCTGTACTGTCTCTTCCCCTCTCCCCTGTACTGTCTCTTCCCCCTCCCCTGTACTGTCTCTTCCCCCCTCCCCTGTACTGTCTCTTCCCCCCTCCCCTGTACTGTCTCTGCCCCCTCCCCTGTACTGTCTCTGCCCCCTCCCCTGTACTGTCTCTTCCCCTCTCCCCTGTACTGTCTCTTCCCCCTCCCCTGTACTGTCTCTTCCCCCCTCCCCTGTACTATCGGGGCGGAGCTCACCAGTGAGAGGTGTAGCTCCGCCCCCACCCTGCTTCACGGGGAGCCGCGGGCAGCATGAGAATGTGCTGCTCACGCTCCCCACACACAGTGATTGTGCAGTGTATCGCAAATCCAATACCCTGCATGATCACTGAGCATGGGGAACTCGAGAAGAGCATTCTCATGCTGCCCGCGGCTCCCCGTGAAGCAGGGTGGGGGTGGAGCTACACCTCTCACTGGTGAGCTCCGCCCCCTCCACCGGCAAACCTTTTTTTAAAACTTTTTTTGTTTGTTAGTCTGGCGGGCGCCCCCTGGGGTGTTGCGCCCTGTGCGCACAGGTCGCACACCCCTAAGGCCGGCCCTGCTTTGTTCCTTCAATGGCACATCCCCATTAAAGCACAACCAAACAGTTTTGAAACCTTTGCTTAAAGGAAGCAAGGGTTAAAAAAACATGTCCTAGTAGTCTGGAGTAAATCTGATGTGTACCTTAACCCCTTCCTGACATTTGCAAAACGGAGCTAGTTCATCCTGCGGTTAAATTCGCAAACATTGCTCAGACTGTGATGCTTTAATGCCTCGAGGTCGAGGCATTAAGCATCACTGAAATTCGGTGCCCAGGGCACCAGTGATCGCTACATAGAGAACCATATTGGAGAGGAACATGCTCCTTCAATATAGCTGCTGCCATCTTTTGAGAAGAGCGTCGGAAATGAAAACAATGTCCCTTCCGTCGCTTTGGTGCTGTTTCTAGACTGCCCTTAGAGGCAGTCAGCAACATTGCAATGAAAAAATGGCTTTTAATTGTTTTCCGACTTGAACGCCTCTACACATAGCACGCATGCACACGATTATCGGGAGAACTAGCAGATGACCGGCGGTGCCAGTCTATTACCCACTGATGACTGCAGTCGCACCTCTCCAGAAGCTGGACAGAGCAGACAAATGGTGAGGGGTGAACTTGGCTGAGTGCCACAACTGAGGGCTTGGCGTGCCATAGGTTCGCCATCGACCTAGGTTTAGAATATTGGTTAGGGATACAATTAAATTAAAATTAGAATAAATTAAGAGTTATCATATGAGAGTTGGGGTTAAATTTAGGGTTAGAGTTAAACTTAGGGATTGGGTTGGGGTCAAAAGGTCACAGTGGCAGGTGAAAATGGTTAGAAAACAAAAAACACTTTTTGGTTATTGCTTTTAACTTGCCAAAAAACAGCACAAATTTTAAAAAAGGTATTTTATTTTATTTTTTATCATATTTTATGATTTTGTTTTGTAGTGAATTATAAGATATGATGAACATAATGGTACTTAAGGAAAGCCATTCTTATGGCGATAAAAACAACATATAATTTGTTAGGGTACAGTATGTGAGAAAGAAGAAAATTACACAAACACCCCAGAAATGTCAATACAGCCTATGTCGCCAAGGGAAAGACAAGGTCAAAAGGTCATGTCACTAAAGGGTTAATAGATACACGTGGGTTTCCGCTCTGATGTGTCTCATACATGCTTTGAACTCATACATAAATAATGCAGTTCGAATGAGTTACGTACTGGAATTGCATTGGTTTTTACATACGTATAGGTTTGGAAAGAATCTGCTCTTTGTCACGTTGCCATCCATATTCCATAAAGTACTCTCTAGATGTCTGGTCTGTTGTTTGGAGTTGGACACAAGTATCATTGATTAGGAGAACTGTATTGTTGGGATTCATACACGTTAAAGGGTTTGAAGCAATCTCTCCTTGGAAGCTGCAAATTTCAGTCAGATCTCTTTTCAGATATATAACCAAGAAATGTTTTGTTAAGTTCTCTGAGATGCTGCAGAAATGATAGTACTGTTGTGAAATATTCTGGTTAGGTATTGGGGTGTCTGCAAAAGAATACAGATACAAATTCAAACTAAAATATCTAAGTTAAACCAATATAGTTTTGTCATTAATCACCAATGCAGTCAAAAGAAGATTTTAACAACATAAGAACTACCTCACCAGAACCAAATCTCTTTATTATAAGAGATAAAACTGCTTCAAAACACAAACCAAAGGAGCGACAAACTCGAAGCGGAATGGAGCCCTATGTACACCATGGCTCAAAGACAACATACCTGGAAGACCCACGAAGGAGACTTCAGACCGGGAGGAAACTGCTGCGTCCACTGTCAACTCTGGTGTGACACCTATGGAAGAAATGAAAGCGTTGCTGAAGGATCTAAGGTCCCAAAATCAAAGGCGACATAAAAAAACATTACAACGGAACTAACTAAAAAGCTGAGAGACCTAGGTCACAGAACAGACGTACTGGTTGGTGTGCACAACGAATAAGACGAAAAAGTCTCCGAAATGACGACTGAAACAGCAGTGCTGAATGACAAAATCATGGATCTAGGACAGGGGTGTCCAAGTTTTTTTTTGCAGTGGGCCACTTCACCAGAAATGTATGTGTGTGTGGGCCACATTCATGTTTCATTACAAAAACATTCTAAACATATATATATATATATATATATATATATATATATATATATATGTGTGCAGTGTGAGTGTATGACAGACTCAACAGCAATGAAACTCATGGTAACATGCAGTATGCGACAGACTGCATGACAGACTTTATAGCAATACAACACATAGATACACAGCCACAAACAAATACACCCACATAGTCACACAGACAGACACAAATACACACACACACGCACAGTCACTTACACACACACCCAGAGTCACTTACACACACAGGCATACACATCCAGAGTCACTTACACACACACACACACAATCACTTACAAACACACACACAGTCACTTACACACACACAGTCACTTGCACACACACAGACTTCTTTTGTTCTTTCTATTTTTTTTTCCTTTACCGGGATGTGGGCTCCTGATGGGGCTGCTACTTTATTTTAAAAAAATCTTCCCTCCTTCTGACCCGTGCGCATAATGTCACGCGCAGGGTAGAGGAGGGATCATTCTGTGTTTTGTTGTCCCCCGACGCTGCTTACAGTAACACATGCGTTTGGAGGTTCGTCTCATGCGGGAGGTGAGTGGTGCCCCTCTTGTGCGCCGCACCTTAATGTCCCGTGGGCCGCATTTGGCCGCAGGCCGCATGTTGGTTGCCCCTAATCTAGAAGATAGGTTGAGGAGAAATAATGTCCGAATCAGGGGGATTTCAGAAGACATCGTACCAGACCAGCTACTTAACTACGCAGGACTTCCTGATTGACCGCATCCCCAAGAAACGTGCTGATGCGCATACATGTCTATCACGTTAATGAATAAAAAATGTGCACATGCAGAATGAGAAGAGCTTTGCCCACTCTTATTTACAAATATAAGCGGATCTGTCAGCACAAACCATTGCAAAAAGGAAGAGAATTTGCACCCATCACCTAGACCCTCGGACACCACGAAATCCGCTATAAATGGGGTTTTCCAGTGAAACCAATTGGTTTTAAGAAACAGTGTCACCACTACAATTTCAACTACAGATGAAGGCGCAAAGTACCTGCAACAATGGGAAATACCCACGTCACCTACTTTTCCAACAAGGGCACCCTCACCCAGAAAACTAACGAGAAAATGAACACCAGAGTTACGGTGCAGGGCTAGTTTGGACACGAACATTCACACATTTAGTGACAGATGAGAACACATGCCTCAAAATGCCAAGAACTGACTGATACTGGGACTAAAATGGACTTAAAGTACCAATAGACTCCTGATCCAGACTCTAAGCAGGGAGCAGACAAGCACATATACACATGCGCAGCTGTAATCCAATCTAGCTATAAGCGTTATTGCGGCATGACTACTTTGAAGATAGATGAGCACTGTGACAGAGGGAATACGCCAAGGAATGAGACCTGCAGATTTACTGCAAATATGCATGATATTAACCAAACTGACTATCCAAGCACCCCTCCACCCGATACGTGATTTGAGGTACGCAGCGGGCACAAAAATACCCATATGGACAGGAACACAATGTATAAAATAAGACAGACAAACATCAGACATACATGCAATTGTGTAAAATGTATAGTTATCGTCAATGTGTTCACTGTTGATAATTACAATGTTAAAAGAGTTATGTTAATGAATTGACTTCGCCAATTTTACCCCCCCCTCCCCGGCCTACCTGGAGCACGACTCAGGGTACCCCCATGACACACATGATTCCCTGCACACTCTTCTCTCACATGCATGCAGCAATGAAAAGAGACCCAAAATTAAAACAAATTCCCTATACTGTCCCTAAACACAAAAGGGCTGAACTCTCCTCACAAATGGAGACTTGCACTAGAAGCAGGGCCGGCGCCACCTATAGGCAACATCGGCGCAGGCCTAAGGTACCATTTTAAAAGTGGCGCCCGCGCAAAAGGAAAAAGGGGCAGTTGCAGCAGGACCCCACCGGGTGCAAGGTGAATGTCCACTCCTACCCGTCTATAGTAACAAGGCTTCGTGTGTTGCTGGGAGCAGCGGGCAGTACTAACTCTGTTTGTTAAACACACACAGAGCTCAGACAGTGTTACTCGTGCTACTTGTGCACACCGATGATTCAGAGAATCGTATCATGGTGGCTTGTGTGTATGTGACTCTGTGTGTGCAAATGTGTGCATGAGACTACATGTGTGTTTGTGTGTCCGACAGGGACAGGGATACACTCATTCTTCAATTCTGTAAACATGCCAGAACAACAACAAGTGAAATTACTAGAACAATTCAAAGAAGAGAAAAGTCGGAAAATTATCAAGTCACTAGGACCTGACAGATTCTCAAATTGTTACTACAGGACATATGAACAAATCCTGACCCCTGTGGTGATAACCAGGGTGTGCAACCACATAATGACCACAGGAGAAATCCTGTCTGAAATGTTAGAAGCCCATGTGATAACGCTACCTAAGCCAGGGAAAACTCCAAACACCCCCGAGAACTTTCGCCCCAATCTTGCGGCTCAATATGGATACAAAAATCAATGCGAAACTACTAGCAGAACGTATGAAGGAATTGCTACCACATATCATTGGGGGAGATAAAGTGGGATTCATAACAGGAAGCCAAGCATCAGACAGCACTAGCAAGTTTATTGAGTTAACTCATATAATGAAAGCGCAAAACTAGCCCTCCCTTATGTTATCACTTGACACTGAAAAAGCTTCTGACAGAATACATTGGCAATATATATGAAACAGTCATACATGGGCTTCACATCCAAAAAATTCAAAATCACTAACAGCACACGCCAGAGATGCCCACCGTCACCCCTGGCTTTAAAGATCAGAGCCTCTACGGATATTACAGGCCTCACGCACAACTTAACAATGCACAAGATGGGCCTGTTAGCTGTCAACATCTTACTATCATTAAACACACCTTCAGAATCTCCTAGAAGTCTTCTACAACTACTGATTTATCGTATTTTACAGCATACCTGAATGTTTCTAATTTACTGAAAACCATCACGTTTTTAAACTGCTGAACCATCTGGTGAACACCCAATTCATCCTTCCTTATTATACCACACGTAACTGATTTTTTTCTTTTGACACTCCAAAACAACCCACCAATATTTAATGTTTACACTATTTTGCTGTAACCCCTGATGAAGCCTTTTAAAGGGCAAAACGTGTTGGGCTCTTTCTGAAGTTTCATAATCAATATGTATCAATAAGTATCAACTGTATATCAACTATCAACTGAATATACGCTGCTCATCTGGGCTTTTCTGTTTATATTGATGTATTAAATATATGTGTTTTATACACATCTGTAATTTTTCTTTGATTCACCAGAGCTCATTTCAATAAACTTCCACTCCCATTAAATATGACGCAAACGAATACAAATGACCTTAAACAAATACACAAGTTCGACTGGAACTATCTCTTATCTAGGCATACACCTAACAAGAAACCCACAAGACTTATTCAACAATAACAATACCAAACAGTGGAAAACTATAAAAAGAGACCTGGACATATGGAATAAGCTTACACTATCATGGACGGGTAGAATGTCCACAATCAAAATTATAATAATTGCAACATAAAAAAGTAATAAAAAGGCGCTTAAAAGTGACAATTAAGTATATCAAATAATAATACAAATAGTACAAAATTGCAAATTCGAAATGCAGCTAGCACTCCACACACAGCCCCCTGTATGTCCAATAGATAGTCAAATAAAAAAAAGTGCAGCACAAAATATAAGTGATCAGTATGTGAATTAATAATAAATTATACTTATAAATGAGTTGATAGATATATTCTATCTGATGCCTCAATCGACATGTACATGTAAAACACAAACATACAAAAATAGTGTTAATGAAACATAAAAGTCTGGGGATGCATTGGCAAGTCTGAGGGACAGATTGACAAGTCTGAGGGGCAGACTGGCAAGTCTGGAGATGCACTGGTAAGTCTGAGGGTAAGATCTTCTAACATAGTAAAAGTGATATATTTGCTCTATACAGTATTTACATTGTTTTTACAGTATTTCATGAGTGCTGAGAGGCTTTAATATAGTTTCTTGGTGAAAATCATCCATTATTACGTAATGATTCATTATCCAATATGCTTCTGGTTCCAAGCATTACAGATAAGGGATACTCAACCTGTATTATTTCAGAGAACCTTCACCTTGACAGAAGTCCTTCTCTCCCTGGCAGTGAAGTGTCGGGAGTTATAAAAAAGCGCAATCTCCGTTATACATACAAAAGTGCAACGGCGATTGCACTTTTTAAAATAAAACTCCTGACACTTTGCCGTGCGGGAGTTTTTATACATAACCTCTAACTTAAGGTGTCTAGATGTGACATTGAGATCCACTTACATCCAGTAATATGGATCAGATACAACACAGCCAGGAGAATCACTTTGCGGTCTTTGCCTCCTAGAAAGAAAGAAAAAAGGTTTTAAAAAGAAAAGTTATTTAAGAACTGTTCATACTGGCAGTAGCAAACACTGCTGCAAAGTATGCTAAATATGGAGCAATCAGCTCAAATATCCCATTGGTTTGCATGATAATTGTGTGCAACCTAGTGGCATAACTCGCAAGCCTTGATTAACATGTTGCCTGTATGTAAATACGACAAGAAACAAATCTGTATGTATTATTCAATATTGTACCCACTACATTTTAAACTGCAAGCAATGCCTTCCAGCATTGGGATGGCATTACATGATAATATTCATGATAAAAGGGGGTTTCCTGCATAGCATATTCGGCTAACAACTATAAATCTGAGAAAAAGTGAGTCAATTGGTTCTTATCAGCCATTACATTTAGTTCCCTGGCTACCACAGTAGGACGAAAAGACTGTGACTAAATGTTAGCCCCACCCATATCTCTACATCTGTTCCTGGGGCCAACACTTAATGTCAACATTTTACTAGATTTTTTTAAAGTGCTTTTAGGGCAGGAGGGGTGGTGTCTACAGTCTAGGACTAGGTTACAAAGTTAATATGGGCCACTGGGAGAATTCTTGTTTCACATATCTATAAGCGGTTACTTTTATAGTGTATTTTGATTATCACTACAAAAATCCTGCTTCTGAAACTACTGTACTTACTTATTGTTGGAATCTTCATCTTCAGTGACCCCTTTGTCCTGTTTCTTTTTCGAATTATCCATGGGTTAATTTCTTCATGTTCCACATTGTAATCGAAGTTGTGATTGTTTTTGCTTGCAGATTCTCTCTTGAATCTCTCAACCTTTCCACGTGAACATGTCTTATCCAAGATTATGGTTTCTTCCCTAATGCCCTTCTTTCTAATGCTTCTAGCTTGCTCCTGCAAGGCCATTATTCCTCCTTGCAACCTTTCAGCCTCACTCTGCATAGCCTCTGGTTTCCCCTGCCAGGACTCATTTCCCTTCTGCGTTATCTTTGATTCTTCGTGATAGCTCTCAGCTTTCCCCTGCATAGTCTTCGGACATCCCTGCATGCTCATATTTTTGGGTCGACCTTTCAAAGAGCTGTCTTTTCCATGTAAGCTACCTGCTTCCCACTGCATGGACTTTGGTTCCCCATGAACGCTCACAACATCCCTGTGCAAGGTTTTTAGTTCACCAATCAAGCTTCTGACTTCATCCTTCGAGAACTCTAGAATTCCTTGCAACCTCTTAACTTCTGACTCCAACTTATTTGACTTTCCATGTAAGTGATTGGCTTCTCTATTCAAGTACTGCACATCTTGTTGCATTCCCTCTGGTCCATCCTGCATATTTGTAGCTTTCCCATGAACGCTCTCAACTTCACACTGCAAGTTCTTTGGTCCTCCTTGCAGCCCCTCACTTTCTAACTTAACTGGTTCTCCACCTAAGTGATTGGCTTCCCTATGCAAGCACTGCACGTCTTGCTGCATGGCCTCTGGTTCACCTGCCAAGCTAGTAACTTTCAAATGCAAGCCCTTTGCGTCATCCTGTGAGTCCTTTGGTCCTACTTGCAACCACTCAACTTCTGACTCAAAGCTATTTGGTTCTCCCTCTAAGCTATTGGCATCCCCATGCAAGCACAGGGTGAAGCTTTCTGCTTCACCCTGCAAAATCTTTAGCTCTCCTTGCAACCTCTCAGCTTCTGACTGATTTGGTTCTCCACCTAAGTGATTGGCTTCCCTATGCAAGCACTGCACGTCTTGCTGCATGGCCTCTGCTCCACCTGGCAAGCTAGTAACTTTCAAATTCAAACTCTCTGCTTCATCCTGCGAGCCCTTTGCTCCTCCTTGCAACCTCCCAACAACTGAATCCAAACTATTTGGTTCTCCTTCCAAGCTGTTGACTTCCCTATGCAAGCACTGCTCTTTTTGTTGCAAGTTCTCTGGTTCTCCCTGAAATCTATTGGTTTTCTCATCCAAGCTCTTCGCTCCCCCATGACAGATCTTGCTTCCTTCCGTAAATCTTTCAGCTTCTCCCTGTCTCTCTGGTCCTTCCAGTAAGCATTCAAATTCCCCTTGCAAACCCTCTGTGTCCAAATTAAGGCTCTCAACTTCTCCCACCAAAGTCTCTAATCCTCCCAGTGAGCTTTTCTTCCTGTCCTGCACATAATTTGGTTCTTCCTGCAAGACCATACTTTCTCCATGAAAGCTAGTCTCTGCTCCCTTCAAGTTCTCTGGTCCTCCCAGAAAACTCTTTGTATCCCCTTGCATGCACTTTGATTTCTCTTGAAAGCCCTCACTGTCCCCCAGGGAGGTCTTTGGGCCCTCAATGAAGCTTATGGCTTCAACCTGCCGGGTTTGTGCAACTGCCTGCAATCTCCCAGGTTCTCCTTTCACATTTTTTGGCCAGTCTCCCAAACTCTTGACTTGGTCCTGCTTGTTCTTAACTGTCTCCAACCTCTTTAATTTCCCCTGCAAGTTCTCAACTTCCCTTTCTAAGCCCTCTCCTTCTTCTTGCCAGGTCTTTGTTCCGCATTGCAATGTCTTAACCACTTCCTTGGAGAACTTGGATTCTCCTTGTAAGGTCTCTTCTTCAGCCTCAAACTTCTGTTCTCCCTGCATGATTTCATCTTCTGCTCCAGAGCTATTGCGAGAACATTCATGTATTAAAATTATTATACAGATAAATAATGACTTTGTGCGTTGGCACTAAAATTTTTACTTGCGCTTTTATATGGTCATATAGTACAAAACATAATGCATGCAAATTATATCCGTGGTTGTAACCTGCAGGGGATTTCGGTGGGGATTAGAAGGTTACCCTATGACATTCGTAGTGTTCCGCAAATGGAGAGTAGAGGGCTTAAGTCTTCTTGTAGAAATAAAGGATAGAAAGAGGGACAGAAAAATGTACGTTTTGGAGGGGATCAATACCGGACGCCAAGATAAGATAATGATACCAAACACCCAGATAGGACAGAGAGTTGTCTACCCATCTGACCACTCCCATGATTACCGCTAATTGTCAATTAGCCTACCATGATTCTTGCACTGGAGTTCGTAAATTTGGTTCTTCAGCATTTTTGTTTCTGTTAAGAGAAATGAGCAAGGTATAATAGGCTAAAAAAAATGTACACAGACATCGAAAAGCATTGAAACATATTTCTGAATATAGTGTCAATGCTAGTGTGCTCTAAGGTTTTAAATAAAACACATCCATCACAGCAATGTACAGCCAACTTTTTAAAAACAAAAAGACAAAACACAAACAATGCAGCCAGCTCTTGAAAACCATGCTAGCAGGCAGCCATCTTTTGACATGTGCCTTCCTCACAAGCATGAAACTTCTTCGCATATTGGTCTCTATGAGTTATAACGTATAAGGTGTTTTAACTCAAATAGTGCTATTGCAGTCTATGCTATTCAATGATGAAAGGTAAAGCCACTCACTGAATAGAACCCATTGACATTACAGTCTGTATTTAGTCATTGTAAATGAACAAGTCATATTTACCCAGATTCTTGCTCCGGAACTTTTAAGTTTATGGCTTCACATTTTTTCTTTCTGTTTAGTGAAATAAGTACAGGATACAATTATTAAACAATAGGTACATTGTATAGCACAAAAAAGCATCATGTAAGCCTGCCTGTAATGCTTTGGTGAAGTTCAGAAGAAAAGTCTCAACTCCTCGCAGCTTTAGTTGGTGATGGTTCCTGCCAAGTTAATTTTCCTACCGTGGAAAGTCATATAGTTCACCATTAGATCTCACACTTCGGCCAAATGATCTTCCACTTCCTATTACCTTTAGTACTAGGTTAACTGACTTCCTGTCCTCTAGTGACCAATTTTAGTTGGATTAACGACCCTGAACACTTTGCCAACACAGTCCTTGCTAAAGCGTCAAATGACTTGTCTGATACAATGTTACTTCTCACTAGTCATCTTTCTACATCTCTCCGTTGCATTTAACACTATTGATCACCACCACCACCACCATATTGACACATAATCCTCAGTAGATATAAGGGGCGTAGCTCTCCTGTGGCACTGGCTCATATCATATCTATCTGATCACTTGTTTTCCTTTTCTGGTACAATTGCCCTCACTCTCTGTTGGTCATCCAAAAGGGTCAGTTCTTAATGATCAATCATACACTAACTATAGAATTTTCTGTAGTTTTAGGTGAATAATCCAATTTGAATTCAGATACTCTACTTACCGATGACTATGCGCCATAAAAGAAGATAACGTTTTGCAAAAGGAGCCCAAAATCGTTCTGTAAGACAAAATTACACACATAAAGGTCAAAAGCATCATCAGTTTTTGTACAATCAAGATGCATGATACTTATATCATATATTTTTTTAAAGAAAGATTTTTGAAGCTTATAAGTCAGATCACTAAAGATACATGCTGGGTTTAGATCAGGAAAACTTTATTGAGAGTAATTTCAAAATTTTGGACTGTAGATTTAAAAGCCTGGAAAGAGTTTTACTGTAAGGTATAGTAGCCTTGAGGTGCCTATATCCTTATGTCATCTTCACACTTGTACAACTACACTCCAATCTTTGATTTAGCTGGCTGGATGCTAATGTACAGTAATACATGATAGCTTTATAATTCTGTGCATTCATTTCATATAGCTTTAGAACCCTGCACTGGCAGATCAATTGAATTTTAATTATTTATGAATTTCATCACCAATTCATTTTGTTTGCTTTTATTTTGTTTGCAACAAGAAGGTGAGTACTGGTGAAGGGGGAGGAGGGTGGGACATTGGCTTATTAATGGTAACATAATACTGGCATATCATTGGCTGTGGCAAAGTAAATGGAAAAATAATGCTGGCATATTATTGGGCAAATTGGCTGGGGCATATTAAATGGCAAAATAATACTGGCATATTATTCGGCAAATTCGCTGTGGCATATTAAATGGCAAAATAATACTGGCATATTATTGGGTAAATTAGCTGGGCATATTAAATGGCAAAATAACACTGGCATATTATTGGACATATTGGCTGGGGCATATTAAATGGCAAAATAATACTGGCATATTATTGGGCAAATTAGCTGGGGCATATTAAATGGCAAAATAATACTGGCATATTATTGGGCAAATTAGCTGGGCCATATTAAATGGCAAAATAATACTGGCATATTATTGGCAAATTAGCTGGGCATATTAAATGGCAAAATAATACTGGCATATTATTGGAGAAATTGGCTGCGGCATTTTAAATGGCAAAATAATACTGGCATATTATTGGGCAAATTCGCTGGGTCTTATTAATGGCAAATAATACTGGCAAATTATTGGGCAAATTGGTTGTGGCTTATTAATGGCAAAATAACACTGGCATATTATTGGCAAATTGGCTGTGGCTTATTAATGAGAAAATAACACTGGCATTTTAATGGGCAAGCTGTGGCATATTTAATGGACAAACTGTGGCACATTTTAATAGGCAAACTGACTGTGGCAAAAGTAATACTGGCATATTAATGGCAAAATGATACTAGCATACTAATGGGCAAATTGGCTGTGGCATATTAATGACACAATAATACTGGCATATTAATGGCAAAATAACAATGTCATTTTAATAGGCAAGCTGTGGCATATTTAATGGACAAATGGTGGCATATTTTAATAGGCAAACTGATTGTTGCATATGTTAATGACAAAGTGACTGTGGCAGGTCAATTGGTACTTGACAGTGACTTATTTTAATTGGCTAAACACTTTGCCGGGGCCTACTAGGGTCTTAAAGCGGCCCTGGATGCCAGTCTTTCCACCTGAGTTCTCCTGATACCGTAACATCAGCTTTCATATATTTTACTTCACTTTCTTTTACCTGAATAGAATTAACTATTCTTGTTTCTGTTAATAGATTGTGCATTTTAGCATTGTTTATTTGTATAACCTATAGTAGATATTGTTGTAGAGTTATCATTGCAATGTTGCTGACTGCCCCTAGCGTTTTGTTAGATCTTCTTGGACAACCAGTCACCAGGTCTTTGAGAGGTAGTAGGAGGTCTTCGTTCCAAATCAGAGATATGTTTGCTTGAGCCGCGGACACTACTGAAAATGTAAATTGCTGCACCTCTACCTCTCTCCGAACACTGATTAAGGAAGTATGAGTTACAGAAGTTACTTGAAACTGGATCTTGAGATAAAGGAGGTTGTAAATGGCTTGCTCTACAGCAGTATGGTTCTGAGGTAAAATATAATACACCGCCACAGGTCATAGGCGTGCGCACGGGGTGTGCCGGGTGTGCCTGGGCACACCCTAATCAAGCCTCAAAATTGAGGCTCTCTCACCTCCAGGGCCGTCTTTAACGCGGGGCAAACGGGGCAGCTGCCCTGGGCCCATTTACTCCTGGGGGGCCCCAAGGCAGCTGTCCCGTGGGCCCCCAGCCCCTGCTGCCGCGTTCACAGCGCATTGCGCTTGTGAACGCTTTTTTCCGGCAAGCCGCATCCGATGGATGCGACGGCCGGAAAAAAAAAAAAAAAAAAAATGACGCCGGATGTGACGTCGCGTCACATCCGGTGTCTGTTTCCCTCCTCCGTGCAAGAGGGAAGACTGCACGGAGGAGACATCCGGCGGGGGACACGGAGCAGCTTCATGTAAGTACGGGGGGGGGGGGGGCTGGCTGGCACAATATTCCTGGTATCTGATTGGCACAATATTACTGGGCATCTGATTGGCACAATATTACTGGGCATCTGATTGGCACTATATTACTGGGTATCTGATTGGCACTATATTACTGGGTATCTGACTGGCACTATATTACTTGGCATCTGATTGGCACTATATTACTGGGCATCTGATTGGCACTATATTACTGGGTATCTGATTGGCACTATATTACTTGGCATCTGATTGGCACTATATTACTGGGCATCTGATTGGCACTATATTACTGGGTATCTGATTGGCACTATATTACTGGGTATCTGATTGGCACTATATTACTGGGTATCTGATTGGCACTATATTACTTGGCATCTGACTGGCACTATATTACTGGGCATCTGATTGGCACTATATTACTGGGTATCTGACTGGCACTATATTAATTGGCATCTGATTGGCACTATATTACTGGGTATCTGATTGGCACTATATTACTGGGTATCTGACTGGCACTATATTACTTGGCATCTGATTGGCACAATATTACTGGGCATCTGATTGGCACTATATTACTGGGTATCTGACTGGCACTATATTACTTGGCATCTGATTGGCACTATATTACTGGGCATCTGATTGGCACTATATTACTGGGTATCTGACTGGCACTATATTACTTGGCATCTGACTGGCACTATATTACTGGGCATCTGATTGGCACTATATTACTGGGCATCTGATTGGCACTATATTACTGGGTATCTGATTGGCACTATATTACTGGGTATCTGATTGGCACTATATTACTGGGCATCTGACTGGCACAATATTACTGGGCATCTGGCTGGTACAATATTACTGGGCATCTGGCTGGCACAATATTACTGGGCTCTGACTGGCACAATATTACAGGCATCTGACTGGCATAATATTACAGGCATCTGACTGGCACAATATTACAGGCATCTGACTGGCACAATATTCCTGGCCTCTGACTGGCACACTATTACAAGCATCTGACTGGCATAATATTACAGGCATCTGACTGGCACAATATTACAGGCATCTGACTGGCACAATATTCCTGGCCTCTGACTGCACACTATTACAGGCATCTGACTGGCATAATATTACAGGCATCTGACAGGCACCATATTCCTGGGCTCTGACAGGCACAATATTCCTGGGCTCTGACAGGCACAATATTCCTGGTATCTGACTGGCACAATATTATTGGTATCTGACTGGCACAATATTACTGGTATCTGACTGGCACATTATTACTGGGCTCTGACTGGCACAATATTGCAAGCATCTGACTGGCACAATATTACTAGGCTCTGACTGGCACAATATTACTGGGCTCTGACTGGCACAATATTACTGGCATCCGAAAGTTACAATATTACTGGCATCTGAATGGCACAACAATTATGGCATATGTGTGTGTGGGGGGGGGGGGGTAACATTGCGATGGATGGCGGGATTGCATGCAGGGGAGGGGGCAGGGTCCAGGGGGCCCAAGCAAATGCTTGCCCAGGGTCCAATCACTATTAAAGACGGCCCTGCTCACCTCCGTGCTGCACTGCCGTCTGCCGCCCGAGTTTGTCTCCTAATCCGATCCTTCACTATGCGAGCGGAAGCGCCGCATAGTGAAGGACGGACTTTCTCCTCCCTCAGACCTCCCCTGTAATGTCCGCGTTCGCGTACACGCGTTCCGTGACGTCACGCAGAGGCGGAGTCACGGCAACGCAAGGGTGAGGCCCAGCCGCAGTGCCAGAGGAGAGGGTGCAGAGCGGAGCACAGGCACATCGTTTTTTCCCAGGAGGGGTTCTGGGGCGGCCGGCTGGCTGGTAAACTTTAAGTAAGTTTACATTTGATTGATTGATTTCTGAGGCTGCAGGTTTGATTTCGTGTTTGAGGTCCGGCTATATTATTTATAGTTCTGAGATTGAGAATTAAATAGACACACACCTGCATAAAAAATGTGAAATGTTTGTTTACATTGCTAAATGCTTAATTAATAATAAAAAAAAGTTTTAATACAGTTTTTAAATGTTTGTTTATATTGATAATTATATGAATGCGGGTCTGTATGTAAGTATGCAGAGTGCATTTGTGTATGTGTGTGTGTGTGTATAGATATATAGATAGATATATATCTATCTATATATCTATACACACACACGTGTGCGGCGTGTGTGTTTGTGCTTTAGGGTGCACACCCTAATGCAATAGGCTGCGCACGCCTATGCCACAGGTACAGAGGAGTAAACAGCTATACTGGTTCAGGAACACTGGAGTAGATAGCTGTACTGGGACTACAACTGTACTGGTTCTGGAATGCAGTAAATAAGTAGCTGAGCTGGTTCTGGAACACTGGATAAAATACAGGTGCAGGTACAGAGAATGGGACGGCCAACCTACAGCCACTGGAACTGAGATGCCAAAAGCCAGAGTCAATATGGAAGCCAAGGTCAGGATAACAGAGAACAGAGTACAGGAGGAAGCCAAGGATCTTGTACATGGGATTCAGGATCAAAAGAGGTCAGGCAAGCCGGGTCAAGAATACAGGAGTCAAATATGTAAAAATCGCTATGAAGCTAATAACAGATCACTAGGACCTATTACAATCAATGCAGGTAAGAAAGTGAGGGGTTTAAGTACAAAACTGGCAACAATCACCATCCAGGGAGGTGTGACCAATCACAAAGTAGGTTGGCGTGATGATCAGTTAATTTAGTTGTTCGCGCATGCGCATTGGGTGCCGCGCCGCCACTATGTTGAAGACCGGACTCCGGAAAGATGGCGATCGTGAGGAGTAGCGTGACGGGGACAAGTTAAGTGAGTTACAGTGCAGAACCGATAGCCTGAAGGACAGAAGAGATAGATATTCAACCCGCTGTAGGCTCTATTAGCACATTTGTCTTGCCTATTTCAAGAGTCAGATGACTCTGGGTTGACTACTCACTACCGGGAGGTGGATGCAGTAGTGCCGTCAGTGAGCACTGCAGTTTTAAGTATAGTCAATGCAGATGAAGGGTAAGCGAAAAAGGAAGAGACCTCGCCTAAAAGGAAAAGTCTCAAGCTGAGAGTGAAAATTAGATCTTAAGTGGGCAGGAGTGTGTATAGGTATACTACACAGCGAACAAAATAGTGAATAATTAGGATGAACCTGGTATACACAAAAACACACTCCCAAGCTAACACACAAAGAAAGAGCAAAGCAAAATGTAGCAAAAAATATAAGCAATAGTAAACAAAAATTGCAGCACATGCAAAAACAATATTGCAAATAAAACCAATTTAGATAGCAAATTAATATAGTTAAGCAATGGATTACCGTATTTTTCGCCTCATAAGACGCACCTGACCATAAGACGCACCCAGTTTTTAGAGTAGGAAAGCAAGAAAAAAAAACTCAATATGCCAGGATTATGCCCCCCACTATGCCAGGATTTTGCCCCTCACTATGTTAGGCTTTAGCCACTCACTATGCCAGGCTTTTGCCCCTCACTATGCCAGGATTTTGCCCCTCACTGTGCCAGGATTTTGCCCCTCACTATGCCAGGCTTTAGCCACTCATTATGCCAGGCTTTTTCCCCTCACTATGCCAGGCTTTAGCCACTCATTATGCCAGGCTTTTGCCCCTCACTATGCTAGTCTTTTGCCCCTCACTATGCCAGGATTTTGCCCCTCACTGTGCCAGGATTTTGCCCCTCACTGTGCCAGGCTTTAGCCACTCATTATGCCAGGCTTTTGAAAATTGGAAAAGATTAAATATATAAAAAAATATAAAAATAGATATAAAATTATGAAAATGCAGCCAAAGCAAGATGATCAAGCCAATAAAGCACAGAAATCTTCTTGCAATCTGTAAAAGAAAAGTAGAACCGAATAGTGTAGATTGTAAAAAAAATATAGATTTATTTGCGCTTTAAAATCTACTTACAAGATTTAAAAACAGAACTGGCAAAGATCAAAGGTTTTATATTTACAATTAATCCATTGCTTAACTGTATTAATTTGCTATCTAAATTGGTTTCATTAGCAATATTGTTTTTGCATGTGCTGCAATTTTTGTTTACTATTGCTTATATTTTTTGCTACATTTTGCTTTGCTCTTTCTTTGTTTGTTAGCTTGGGAGTGTGTTTTTGTGTATACCAGGTTCATCCTAGTTTTTCACTATTTTGTTTGCAGATGAAGGGTAAACTGTCAGACACGTGGCAAGCTGGGATTGAATTAGGAATGCCCTCTCCTTAATTCTTCTTGCACCAAAGAAGAACAAACAAGCTAGCTTTGCCTGGGTGAATAAATCGTATACATCCAGGTATTGCTTCAAGACAGTGAACAGGGATGTGAGTAATTGTATTCTGAAGATTCCAGTGTCTCTAAAGAAACAGAAGAGATACTCCCAGCACTGATTGACCCATGTGACAGGCCGGGACAGACATCAGTGTCCAGAAATAAACCGTCTACCTGAGCACAGTGCAAGAAGAATATGAAGATACAGAAAGAAGAGGTGAACTAACTCAGAAGAATGAATTGACGAATTCCACAGCTCAGACATATTACTGGTATAAGGTTGGGAAATTGCTTTCAGTCTGAAAAATCTATATACTGTATGTCTGTCTGTCTGTATTTGTCAGTTTTGTAAAATGTATTACTACGCATTTTGATAATTATGGATGTGCAATTTATAAACTTTTTTAACGTGTAATATATTTTTAACAAAGTTTAAATTTCACATCCATAATTATCAAAATACTTAGTAATACAATCTATGTTATATGTTAAATGCTTATATACACTGACATACTGATTGTGACGTATAGAGAGAGAATGACGGGAAAAAAGGGAAAAAACAAACTAATTTCCTTTTTAAAAAAAGCTGATCACAGTGTTTTTACATTTTTTACGTTTTTCATTTAGTTTTTTTCTCATAATTTTTGTGTGTGAAATTTTACTACTTATATTCTTTTCATATATTAATTTAATTACAGTTAACCCCTGCAGACCTGTGCTCTGGTTCTGATTGCTTTGACCAGTACATTATACTGTTCAAAGATTTTTCTGTCCTTTTTTTGGGAACCTGGGAACCTATATTTTTATTAGCTAGTTTTTTGGGCTAAGTGGGTCAGTGTTTGTGTTGTACTAGTTGTGTACAATATTATTGGGAAAATAGTGATTTTTTATTTTTTTTTACTTCTCCCTTTTGCATGTATTTTGAATACTAAATTGTAGATAATGTATTTATACATGGTATCATCCAAAGAAAACTCTAACATATAACTTGTATGAGTGTGCTAAATGAGAGAGAGGAAAACTAAGTTTAAACAACCATATATCAAAATGGTTTAATCGCCTCTGGTCATTAGCCCAGGAAAATAGGCAGATTTTTTCCTGTGTGCTGTGTTTCCAGGACTGTGCAAGCCATCATCTACTTCACAATAGATTACACTCATTGGGAATCATCTGGTCTGGTCACCAGTGGTGTATCTTGGTTTTGTGCTGCCCTAGGCAGACAAATTTTGGGCACTCCCCCTACCCATGATGCACACCCACGACATGACCCATAACCCCCGTTGCACACCAAGGACATGCCCCATCACCCCATTTACATGCCTCATCACCCATTTACATACACATTGCCAATATTATTTGCCCATAATTTTCCCCAGCTAATTTGCCCAATAATTTGCCAGTATCATTTGCCATTAATATGCCCCAGCCAATTTGCCCAATAATATGCCAGTGTTGTTCTGCCATTTACCGGTAATATGCCCCAGCCAATTTGCCCAATATTAAGCCAGTATTATTTGCCATTTAATATGCCCCTGCCAATTTGCCCAATAATATGTTAGTGTTATTTGCCATTAATAAGCCCCAGCCAATTTGCCCAATAATATGCCAGTGTTATTTGTCATTTAATATGCCCCTGACAATTTGCCCAATAATATGCCAGTGTTATTTGCCATTTAATATGCCCCTGACAATTTGCCCAATAATATGCTAGTGTTATTTGCCATTTAATATGCCCCTGGCAATTTGCCCAATAATATGCCAGTGTTATTTGCCATTTAATAAGCCCCTGCTAATTTGCCCAATAATATGCCAGTGTTATTTGCCATTTAATATGCCCCTGCCAATTTGCCAAATAATATGCCAGTGGTATTTGCCATTTAATATGCCCCTGCCAATGTGCCCAATAACATGCCAGTGTTATTTGCAATTTAATATGCCCCTGCCAATTTGCCCAATAATATGCCAGTGTTATTTGCCATTTAATATGCCCCTTCCAATTTGCCCAATAATATGCCAGTGTGATTTGCCATTTAATGTTCCCAGCCAATTTGCCCAATAATATGCCAGTGTGATTTGCCATTTAATGTTCCCAGCCAATTTGCCCATAATATGCCCCTGCCAATTTGCCCAATAATATGCCAGTGTTATTTGCCATTTAATATGCCCCTGCCAATTTGCCAAATAATATGCCAGTGTTATTTGCCATTTAATATGCCCCTGCCAATTTGCCCAATAACATGCCAGTGTTATTTGCCATTTAATATGCACCTGCCAATGTGCCCAATAACATGCCAGTGTTATTTGCCATTTAATATGCCCCTGCCAATTTGCCCAATAATATGTCAGTGTTATTTGCCATTAAATATGCCCCTGCCAATTTGCCCAATAATATGCTAGTGTTATTTGCCATTTAATATGCCCCTGCCAATTTGCCCAATAATATGCCAGTGTGATTTGCCATTTAATGTTCCCAGCCAATTTGCCCAATAATATGCCAGTGTGATTTGCCATTTAATGTTCCCAGCCAATTTGCCCATAATATGCCCCTGCTAATTTGCCCAATATGCCAGTGTTATTTGCAGTTTAATAAGCCCCTGGTAATTTCCCCAAATCCCCCCATTTCCCCAGCACTTACCTTTCCCTGGTGGTTGTGCCAACAGGTCATGTGACCCGGCGCGCGTATGATGTCAGCGCGCCGGTCACGTGACTGTCGGCACTTCCGTGTCACACTGCACGGGGAGCCGAACAAGCAGCACGGAGGTTTCTCTGTGCTGCCTGTTCGGCTCCCAGTTCAGCCTGGCAGGCAGAGCGATGGTGAGGGCTGATCTTCCGATCCCCTCTCACCTCCGTCTCTGCCTGCAAACGCAGTCTTTTTTTTTATTTTTAAAGGGGCGTTTTTTTTTAATTTTTTTTCAGTGCTGTGGAGCGCCCCCCAAAATTTGCCGCCCTAGGCATCCGCCTAGGATGCCTCACGGTAAATACAGCACTGCTGGTCACTCCGCAATCCGTTTTTCTTTTTGATTTATATGTTCATGGGCTGAGGTTGCCCAGCGTCTGAGTGTTAACAGCAAACAGCCGTACAATCATTAATCATCTTGCCGAGTCTGCAGTGAGACCAGTATACAGCTTCTCTTTTCTCTGTAGCCCAGGAAAATCCCTGGTTCTTTAAGGGTTAATGCCATCATTCTTAATGGATGAATATACTTTTTTTCTTTACATTATTGTGTTATATATTAGATTTAAAGGTCAATACAGCATTTCTGTACTGTTGGGGGCTTGAGTAATCTACACATCATGAGACGAATCAGTTCTGTTCATCATTTGTTTTTACTTTGGAAAGTCTTTTCCCAACATCTTCCTAATGGGGGGGACTCCTCCGAGGAAGATTGATCGCCACCGGGAACACAAGACCGTCTTCTTTACTGTTTTGTCAGGTGAGGACTTTTTTCTTCATACAAACGCAGCTCTGAAACAAAAGGACTCATTGAATACATTTTACATAACCACCGAGCACACGTAAACAAAGACTCTCCGGCAATAACTTGAAACTATCACTTTAATTTAATACCATTAATGTCATTTCTCATAGAACCTCTATAGAACCAGACAGGAATTAAAAGGCAGTGTATACAATTCCTTTAACATCACAATTGTAGACAATTTTAAAACATAGGTATATCAGGTGTGGAAAATCAGAATGGGTGGATGTGCACCCAAATCAAATCCACAGGGACACGTAAGGGTCTACTCAATGGAATTTCAAACTTTAGGCCAAAGTAGCCGAGTTGGAAAAATTCTCCTATGCAGCTGAATGACATGGATTGTTCCAGATCAGCTACTTTGGCCTTAAGTTTGAAATTCCCATCTCAATTCCCTTCTTTTTGAATTCTCTCCTTATTGAGTTTGGTCTCTGGGTCCTGTTTCTGTACGAGAAAGTCACACACATAATAGTTAAAGCATTAACAGTCTGACATTAAGCATAAAGTAAGTAAAAGACAACTGTAGTCAGCTGTTGCAGAATCCAGCCCCACCACACAATTTAGCCCGTATTTATAAATAAAGAAAAACTAATATGTATAGACTGGTAATGTAATAAGAAACACTTCCAAAAGTAGGTCTACTCAAATTGGCACATGTGAAACGTTAAATAATTAAGAGCTACAACTGTGTTGCAAAAATAGAAATTTATGAGGATCCAAGATAAGCCGTGGGACCATCACATCAAATAGTCTCCCCATCAAAATGAAAGATCCAAGCTGAGTATCCCTAATCGAAAAATCCATTATCCAAAATGATCCGTTATCAAAAAAAAGAATCGGATTTTGATGCAAGTTGCAAATTCCACATGCAGCTGTTTGAAGACACACAACAGTTTGAGTCCAGCCCCCTTAAGCTGCATAATAGCTTTTCCATACATGCTCAGATTCCCCCATGGCCACAAAGGGTAATACAATGGCACTTGTGCAGGCCTGACGTACCAACGGAAGGTTCCCAATGATGCCTGACATCACAGCTACAGCACAGTAATGGTGATTTATTTGCTCTATACAGTATTTGTATTGATTCTAAATGAATGCTGAGAAGCGTTACTATGTCTTATTGGTAAAAATGATCCATTATCCAAAATGATCTATTCAAAATACTTCTGGTCACAAGTACCGTATTTATCGGCGTATAACACGCACCTTTTGAAAGGAATGGCCGGTCTCTGTTCCTTGATCAGTTACTTCTAAAGCCGTTGGTGTGTGGCAGGTTAGCAGATATCTGGAGAGCTGTGAAGGCGGAAAACAAAATACACAAGGCACGTGTTTCTTTATTCTCAGCTCTGAATGTAGTTTATTACACATTGGTATTTATACACAAATCTAGGCGTTGTCCTGTGCATTGATTGGTTATAGGTTTTGCACAAACATAGCATCAAGTACATGAGAGGCGGCGTATACATGTCACAAGGGGGGGTGGACAATGGGTACATATATTGTCACTAGGCAGAAAAGCTAAAATAAATCTCAATATAGTCAGTCAGCAGAAAAGACAGTTGAAACTTGCTACAACATTAGTTCCTCTTTTTGTAGTCTAACACATTCTTAAATAAACCGTTATGTCTTATCTGACTTCCTCATGGACTGTGACCTTTATCTGAACCCGGTCAAGCAAGGGGGGCTTCTCAACATCAATTTAACCCTTTCAGTTCCACTCTTTTGTTCACTTGCTGAACAATCTTAATATTGCTGTTGAGAAGCTCTAGCATAGGTAATGTAATATTACGTGTGGTATTGGAATTTTGGAGCTGGTTTAACAGCTTTAGCAATAATGCATTTATCACACCTCACAATTATATAAAAACACCGATTATTGCTATTATTAAAACAAAACACTTAATTATCTCCTAACCACAAGCATATTTCGAATATCTGATCAAAACCTGATATTTGTGTCCACATCTCTTATATTATTTAAATACCATTGGATAAAATTGGAGTGGTCTGATCCATTAAAACAACATATTGAATCAAAAATCTTCACATCCATATTTAAGCTTTACTAACCGACTATGGCTTTCCTGTTTTACCGGACTGCCTCTGGACAATACTGACATCTAACATTAACTTTAACTTTAATAACCTTTGAGATTAGGTATAGACCTCTGACGACTGAGCAGACCTTGGTTTCGCTCTGCAGAGATATTGGACCTGTGAAAATTCACAGTATCTCTCTCTTAAATATGGAAGGCCTGCCATAACTATCTAAATATGTTACATAATGGCATGACCAACAAAAACACATGATGGACACAAAACTAAATGAATTATCTATTGTTGATTGCTCCTCTTACCCTGCCTAATAAAACCCTTCTCTACAACCAATAGATCTATGTAAAAATCAAACATATTATTCCGGAGTTTGCAATTCCCAAGGACTGAGTCATTTGCAGAATACTTTAAAATAACTTGAAGCAAAACTGACATCATGCATTCAGAACACACAACATGGCATGCATTCAGAACACAAAAAACAGTCAGATGAAATGGCAGCAGACAAAACAATATGGTCTCCCATCCACAACGTGACTCCAGAGGCCCCTACAGTCCATATAATATTCATACTGTTCTCCCCTTTTATTCTTAGAAATTGACATTGTCTGTTTTTAAGGATAACCATCAGGAGTTGCCTGGTCAACATAATCATTGTATCCAAGATGATAAGGCACACTTCCTCGATTTCACACATTGGTTGGTCATCCAGCTTAGTTGCACTGTAAGCTTCCATAATGGGGAATATCTGAGCAGTGTCTTCCAGTCTTCTCGTAGGGGCATGATGTCAGTGGTCAGGATGCACTTGAGGATGAGACCCTTGAAACAAACAACATAAACAATTAGCAACACTGATCTCACACATGCTAAACCACTTACAAGTTTCGCTCCAAGTGATCCTAGCCAATTTCCCAGTCCCAGGGGATCTCACGGATTACTTGTGGACACTTTTTAACCTATTCCTTAAATCCATAATCCTTCTTGATTAGTCTCTCTTACAAAAACAAACTAACCTATTTAAAATATCAGATACATTTCCTGAGATTTTATATACTGTCTACATAAAATTCCACAAACATATTATCAAAATACAGTTTCTTATGGGTCGACTCATTGTGTTTGGTAGAGTCAGTCTGCAAAAATTCACTATACTCTAAACATACCTGTAATATCACAATTAAACAAATCTCTACTACAAAAATTACAAGCCTTCAATAACAATTGTATACATTTGTACATATGAAAATATACTTCCCAACAATGATGATCTTTTGTATACTGTTGTATCTGTTGCAGACTCCTGGGTGTATTCTTTGCGAGTTATCCTAGGTTGACGACTCAGCTTATGTTGGCTAGTGGTCAGGGATTATTATGCCCATCAAAACATTAAATTGCTGCTCCTTTGTTGGCCTGTTTGTCAGTACAGGAATGTGATTTATGCAAATAACATGGATCCAGGAGTTAATTTGAACAATTTTCACAACACTATTCCAGTAGACTTTGTTAGAATCCTTTCTTTACTTGTATTGTAAGTATTTCTTCTTTTAAAATAAACTTTTTCTTTCTTTAGAAATAATCTTTTATCAGCAATAGATTCGTTGGTGCACTGTGAACTTGTCTTTTGTTGGCTGTACAGCTTTAATCTATATGGAAATAAAACTCAAAATATTCCAATTAGTAACATGCAATATTTCATTAAACACTTTGGCTTATTTGCTTTACATTAAAATATCATTAAAAATATTATTACTCTTAGCTCATGTCTCAAAATAACTAGACCACTCTTTTGTTCTTGAAATATTATTATTCTTTTTATGAATCTCCTGACTGAGCATGATGAGTGTAATATACAACTGATAATAATAATCACTCACTGTTAATAATCATTAGCTCTTCATTAGTGATTAAGACCTCTTACTGGAACTGCATCAGTAATAATCTAGATTTGCTGGTCCTTATTAGTAAACTCTGAAACAACATCTACATAGACTGGAGCTACTTCAATAAAACTAACAGGCGTGGCCTGTCAAAAAAAATATTTTATAAAAATTCACAATTGCTACATATACTTCATCAAAATTATTGACAACAAAATATATCTCTTGACCATTATCAATATACTATCAACATGACCACAGCACAGAACACAACTTTGGCCCATTCCCCCTCCCTTCACAAAAAAAAATACTTTTGCAGCCACTGCTACAACTCTCTTATCTGCAATTAGACAAACAGATAGAAGGCGAAATGAAGGGGGGGTTTCTGGGGGAACTTTTTCTCTCTTTCATATACAACAAAAACTATCTGAATTTATATAATTAACTCTTTCACCTCCAACACCACAGCATGTTTAAGAACATGACACTTGCTAATTCTTTCCACTAATCACTGACAGATGTACATTCTCATAAATTAAAATTTAACTTGTATCTAAAATTTTAAACAACAGCTTAATAATCTCTCCCACTGTATCACATGGGGTACTTTGCCTTAATTATAACAAACACTAAAATTCAACAAATGAATATTTTTAACATTACGGATGTGTGTGTATGTGTGTGTTTATTTACTGTATATAAACATGCTAGCTCTGTATTTAAATTAAATATGCATTTCTCTCCAGCTGGTAATCTGACGTTCCCTATAGCTTGAAAATGATATTCATATATCACCAACAATGTAAGTAGCGCTGTAGCACTGTAAAAATAATTCTGGTCACACCACAAAAATAAAACAATTACGGTAAATGCAAGTTACCAAAAATTATATTGGATGGGCAGGGAGTTTATTTAAAAACACTGATCAATACTTTTCAGTATAAACCAAAAGTTCTACCTCTTATTGGTATATACCATACACATTATTACTTATGTCTTCCCTTTCAAATTAATATTCACTTTTAAATCCTAACTGTTATATTCTTAGTCCATAACATCTTCTCTTTATACATATTTGCAACATGACCTCTCACCTTCTACAACATACAAAAACCGTTTATCTTTATCAATTGCCATTTCCATGGCCCACAAAGCCTTCAACGGCTTAACACAAAAATCCCCCACTTCTCAACAATTTACAAATAAACGTTACTCAAGTCTTTTTCTAGTATCAACTCTGAAATCCTACTTAAATCTAAAATATATCAGTACCTACAAATGCCTCAAAAATAATCAATACATCTTTCCTTATCTATTTTATCTAAAATGTTGGAAAATGTGATATCTTATATTGGAAAAAACCAAAATCCATCTTCAACATACACTAAAAATTCAAATACAAAAATCCTTCCAACCTACATAAAAATATATACTGGTCAAGATACCCAAATACAAAAAGGAAAAAATATACCCTAAACAAATAAACATTTCTAATAGGTAACATGTAAAACCTGTTAAATGTTTAGAGTTTTTAAACAAATATTAGATTTCTTTTTACCCTCATAATTTTACATGATGCCACTGAATATATAGATTGAATCAAAATAAACCTTAATAAAAATCAAATAATGGCATTTATGAAATAAAACAGCTGTTATACTATCCGCTGGATTGATCACGTATATATAACATGATGTCCAAGAGAGACCTTGAGTAATATATGACTCTTACTGTTTTACACACACATATTTTAATTTTTCTTACTTAAAGATACAGTTACGCAAGCGCAGTAGCAAATTAATGACAGTAATAAAATTACCGACTATGCCAAAATAAAACAACTCTGCTTACCCAAAATAACACAACTACAGTGACTATTGTTAATTTCCTGCTAAAACTAATTTATTATAAAACTTCTTGTCACACTGATGAATATAACCCAGAAGACCTTCACTCATGAATCATTCAAAATTATACTAAAAGGCTGAAAATGCCATATTTTTTTTTTTTTGTGAGCGCTCTTTGAGTGATCCATAAGATACGTCTTCTGTACTCCACTAAATATAAAACACTACCTTTTGTTACATCTCTATAAAACACGACTGCTACTTTGGGGCTGTTGACACGAAACTAGGACATGTCTCTACTCTTGTGGTAAAATATTAAAGACTTTTACTGTAACACTATTGCCCATTTGCGCAGACATCACTTATAAAAATACAATTATATCTTAAAAATAGCAGTTACAAAAATTACTTATGCAAATATTTAAACAATAATGACAATTCTCCTAATGACAACATTAAACATAATTATGCCACAGCTTCTATGGTCTTATCAACTTGCACAGCTAACATATCCAAAACACCAAAATACCGTGTACTTGGGAGTTACAGACACGAGACTCTAATCTTCAATATGTTTTACAGAAGGATCTGTATCCTCTGTTACATAACTTCAGTTCAGAACTATTATCTTCTTACTTGTACATGTGTCACAGCCAGACTAAAAATACTTAACACTTATAATTCTGTTTAACAATGCAATGTTATAATATTCTTATACTTTATACATAAAATTTCTACTATATACATAAAACACTATGTACTGCAGGGAGACAAATCAAACATACCTTATGGCCACAGACAAAGCAGTTAATTCCTTATCTGACAATGTGCATGTCGCTCTACTGTGTGGGCTCTGAGCAAACAGGAAGTGCTGGATACAGCGACTCTGTCTTGGCTTTCTGTGGGACAGGACTCTTAGGGTATTTAGATTTACCCTTGTTAATTTTCTCTTCCTTTAGGGTTTATTTATTATGACATTATCATACCTGAACTACATACTGCGGTCACATAAATTTAAATATAATAATGGGGATTCCATACAAAGGGACATCATTCCTTTTACCTGATATAAAACTTGTAATTGCTAAATTACTTAACTTTTGTCCCATTATGAACAGATAATTTTATGCAGTTCACACAACTTAATATACAATTCTTATCTTATACTTTAACATATGTACAAATAACCTTTGACACACCAACGACAGTTTAGAAAGTAACACTTCCTAATTACAAATTGCTTGTATATATTTATCTACATATATACATATATATCTCTTAGTAGGTTTTGTTAAACTGTGCCGCGACCCAGTGTCACGCACTTCAGCGATTTCCCAGTGAAATCTTAATATCTATATCTATTATTTGCACTTCAGCGATTTCCCAGTGAAATCTTAATATTTATATCTATTATTTGTGCTTCAGCGATTTCCCAGTGAAATCTTAATATTTTCTCGTCCCAGTGACAAGTACCATAGATCAATAGATTATTTTAAATTGTGTACCAGAAACACAATATTATCTCGTCCCAGTGACAAGTGTTTAACAACAACCCACGGCTTTACTTAAGCCACTAAATTTGTAGGTACGGGATTCGGAGAGACAAGGGAGCACAGCATAGAAGTATAAAATACAACCATGCACAACTTGTACTCACCCTGTATGTCCGAATCCCACTTCTGACACCAAATTGAAAGGAATGGCCGGTCTCTGTTCCTTGATCAGTTACTTCTAAAGCCGTTGGTGTGTGGCAGGTTAGCAGATATCTGGAGAGCTGTGAAGGCGGAAAACAAAATACACAAGGCACGTGTTTCTTTATTCTCAGCTCTGAATGTAGTTTATTACACATTGGTATTTATACACAAATCTAGGCGTTGTCCTGTGCATTGATTGGTTATAGGTTTTGCACAAACATAGCATCAAGTACATGAGAGGCGGCGTATACATGTCACAAGGGGGGGTGGACAATGGGTACATATATTGTCACTAGGCAGAAAAGCTAAAATAAATCTCAATATAGTCAGTCAGCAGAAAAGACAGTTGAAACTTGCTACAACATTAGTTCCTCTTTTTGTAGTCTAACACATTCTTAAATAAACCGTTATGTCTTATCTGACTTCCTCATGGACTGTGACCTTTATCTGAACCCGGTCAAGCAAGGGGGGCTTCTCAACATCAATTTAACCCTTTCACCTTTTCTCCCTGAAAATAGGGAGCAAATGATGGGTGCGTGTTATACGCCGATCGGTGGCTGGGGGGGAAAAAAAAATCTAAAACTTACCTCGTTCCTGCTCTGTCCCCCAGTGCTCTGAAGCTGCGTGGCTGCGAGGGAAGCGTTGTGAGCTCCCCTCCAGCCGCGCGGTCAATAAAGTGTGTTTTTTTTTAAACAAACCTTATTGTTCCGCGCGGCTGGAGGGGAGCTCACAACGCTTCTCTCACAGCCACGCACCTTCAGAGCACCGGGGGACAGAGCAGGAACGAGGTAAGTACTGGGGTCTGGGGAAGGGGGGGGGGGGGGTGGCAATATCCTGGCATATTACATGGCATATTGGGGGCAATATCCTGGCATATTAAAATGGCATATTGGGGGCAATATCCTGGCATATTGGGGGCAATATCCTGGCATATTGGGGGCAATATCATGGCATATTAAATGGCATATTGGGGGCAATATCCTGGCATATTGGGGGCAATATCCTGGCATATTGGGGGCAATATCATGGCATATTAAATGGCATATTGGGGGCAATATCCTGGCATATTAAAATGGCATATTGGGGGCAATATCCTGGCATATTAAAATGGCATATTGGGGGCAATATCCTGGCATATTGGGGGCAATATCATGGCATATTAAATGGCATATTGGGGGCAATATCCTGGCATATTAAAATGGCATATTGGGGGCAATTTCCTGGCATAATAAAATGGCATATTGGGGGCAATATCCTGGCATATTAAATGGCATATTGGGCTTCAAAGTTCTTTATTTGAAATGTAAGTTTTTTTTCCTGAAATTTCCTTCTTAAAATGAGGTGCGTGTTATACGCCAACGCGTGTTATACGCCAGCGCGTGTTATACGCCGATAAATACGGTATTTTGGATAAGGAATACTCAACCTGTATCTAAACATAAAAACTAACCTTGAAAAGGAGATGCTAGACATTAACACATGAGTAGCATGCAATGCACCGCACTGAGTAGGATGTTGTAAAAAAAAAAAAATGACAACATAATAAAAAGTATAAGAATGAGAAAAAAAGGAAAAACCACTCACTATCCCAAAAATAGAAAAGAACTAAATGCAGTGAACCTAATACTTACCTGCCCTATACCAGCAGAGATTCCTGCCGCTTGCTCCTGTAGCAATGATCACATAGGTGTGCTCCCGGTGACGTCACGCCCGGCGCATCCCAGCGATGCCTGGGAACATTTAAAAAGCAGAATCACCATGCACTCCTTGTTTGGTGATTCTCGTGTTTTTGAGCCTAGTGTCTATTGGTATTATATTTATTTTTGTTGCTGACCTCGGACTTACTGAATATGCTCCGTTTGCCTGTGCACCTTTGACCCAGTCTGTATATCGTTTTGCTATTTTTCTGGTTTCCCTGATCCTGGACTGTTCATCGATTTTGCTGTTTGCTTGTAACCCTGGCTTGTATTTTGACCTGTCTGTGGCATTTAACCAACTCACTGCTGGATTACAAGTACTGTATTATTCCTGTTACAGTAAACATCTCATTGCTGGATTACAAGTGCTGTATGATTCCTGCTGCATTTAACCATCTCACTTCTTTATTACAAGTACTGTATTATTCCTGCTCCATTAACCATCTCATTGCTGCATGACAAGTGCTATATGTCTCCTGTATTACCGTGTCTTTGTTGAAGTATAGTGGTGTATATCCTATTTGTGTATCCTGGTGTCCAAGATGTATCGTATCGTTTGGCACAACTACGGTACTCTACATCATCACAGCTATCCAGTCATCTATACCAGGTTTGTCTTACCCTTTATATATTAACAATGCAATACTCTTATTATTGTGTGTAGATCTTGGCACATATATATAGTTTCCTGGATAGAGGTCTCTATCCCAGATTATCACAGAGTGATTGCCCAAAACAAGCAGAAATCTTCATCTTGGACCAAAGTGAGTTTTGGGACTAGACTGTCCCTTTAATGCTTTAGGTCTGTAGACACCCACCTTGCTTTGAGCTAATTGGGAAGGTGTGTAAACTAGAGGGATTTTTTAAGTAAGCTGGTGATGCAGGCCAACACTTCTGGTGTGTTTTTTTTTTTTTTTTATAAAGAAATACTAATAGGTGTTGCCTTCAGTATGCTAGGCCAAGCCAGAACTAAAGTTTCAACTCCAAAGACACTACAAGTGTCGTGAGCAGCTGGAAACTTTAGAATTATAATATGGGTTCATTCCGTGACCATGACGTTAGAGAGCTAAATATTCGTAGTGTTTCTCACTGCCTTGGTTGTCTAGGTAATGACACACCTATCTCTTTGTGTACTTATAGCAAACCCAAAACTACTTCCTTTCTTTCTCCATGTTACCTCTCACAAAACCTTAACATATTTTGCCAACCTTGCAAAGCCAATAGATTTGCTTGCCACTGAATTACAGACCCAGTGTGCTCAGTTACCTTGTGGGTAAACCGCTCTGAAGCTAGTCGAAACGTTTGGTGCTGTACTGCCTTTGTGAATTTTTTTAGGAACCACGTCTTTCTGGCTCCAGATGAATAATGATTATACAGGACAGATTTGCTCCATGCAAGTGGGTTTGCACAGTGCCGTTTTTCTGGGGTCAGGCCTGTCCTGTCAAATTAGGTTCTGTCTGCCATTAATATTGCCAATGCACATTGTCAGCAATTTTGTAATTTCAAGTTCAAACCTATACTGCGTACTGTGTTTTTAGTACGTATCAAATCATACACTATTTCCAGAAAGTTGTGCAACAAGAAAGTTGTGCAATCAAGTTTACTGGCTTATGAGTTTTCGAAGGGGATTTACTCAGAGCTCAAGTTTTGGTGTTAAGACTTTTATTAAGTATTACATTTTTTTTTTTTTTTTGTTTTTTTTTTTAAATCTTTATCAATATTTATTTGACTAGTAAAATAAATCCAGCTTAATATAACAGAAGTAAAAGTCGTATTTTTTATACAGAATCACAGTACATTTTAAACAGACTAATATGTACAAAGCTAATATGCAGAGCAAATTAGTCTTTATTACAATGTTTCAAATCACATAATATAACAAACAAACAAGCAATATGATACAAACCAAAATACAACATGGTGTATCCATAAACTACAGACACAATACATTCTACCATCCATTCATCCATTCATGTCTCAGTGCTGGGAGGGGGTAAACAAGGAGGCCAAGGGAGGAGTTTCCATTTATTTTTTTGCAGTCAATGTTCCCTCCATCATTACATCATTAACTCATTTCCATTACATCAATAAATCATTCTAGATCTTTTTAACTATTTCTCGGTCCATGCATTCACAAAGCTTTCATAAATGGGAATGGACACGACAAATACACAGCCACGCAATATTATAGGCACATGCATTGACGACACCCCATCACAAAACATAATCATGGAAAGACACTGCGTTGTGGCTGCATTTGAAGACTGTTCCCCTAAAAATGTTAATGGAAGAAATGTTGAATATTCGTAATACGCAGAGGACTTTGTAGTAGTTTATTTGTAGATGATGTCATACACCCAGAGCAGTAGAGAGGGTGATGGTGAGACAGAGATCCCAAATCAAGGTAGTCCTGCTGAATCCGGGCGGGGAGGGTGGTATTAAAATCATACATACTTTGATATGTATAGGGGCACGTTTTCTTTAAAAAAATTTAAAAAAAAGGTCCGTGGCAACCCTAAATATATATTAATATTTATTTATGTCCTTAAATCCTTAAAAGTTTTGACCTAAAGTCCCCTTTGCATATGTAGTAACTTTAGCCTACACATTTGGGTCTATTCAATGAGGCCTGTTAACCAAAAAAAGACTTTTATTTTTACTGCACATTATTCACTAGTGCATAATATATGATGCAATCAATGGAAACAGTTTCAAAGCAGAATGGCAGCAGTAACAGCACACTGCTGCTTTATGCTGGCACTGCTAATGGTACACTAATATCCTAGGGCCAGGAGCTGCCCCAACAGTCGCTCCTTATAATACTACAGAGTTACCCCATGGGCCTTCGCCCTCCACATATAATACATTGGTGCCGGGGGCACCCTGAACACAAAATGGCACCCTCACTTCACCCCCACCTAGTCCAGGTAGAGGGGGGAATGAGGTCATACCTATAAAAAAAAACACACGCTGTGGGAGCCAGGAGAAGGGGCAATGAAAATCACTGCGCACCCTCCTGGCACTCGAAGGGTGCACCCTGTAGAAAGAAATTACCTAATTAAAAATCCACCAAATTCACCCTGATCAATCCTCATGTTTGACCCATGGAAAGGGACCATTGAAAAAACAGGGAGTCGGTTCTTTAAAATAGTGGATTAAATCCAAAGTGAATGTGACAGTCTTTGGAGACAAGATGGGATTTTTTTTCCTGCCCGACTTTCTTCTGGGTGTGGGTTTAACAACCGTAATGGGGGGGGAAAAGTACATTTGAAATAACGAACATTACTAGCAATGTTAGTAAAGTATTACTTTACTAACAGTGCATGGAATAACCTTCCAGCAGAAATGGTAGATAGAGATTAAAACAGTGATGGAATGTAAACATGGGATAAATATAAGGCAGAACTGAAGATAAGACTGTATTTTACAACAGGTAGAAACACGGGCAGGCTAAATAAATCACACGGTTGTTTTCTGCCGATTCACTGTCTGTGTTACAAACTCATACATATTATTTCTGTTGGTGATTGAAAAAGCTTTTTTTTTTTCTTCTTAAAATTAAAGACTCATTAAGTTGTCAAGGTGAGAACTCAGGACATATAAACTAAAATCAGAACATATAAACTATAACATATAAAAATGAAAGACTATTAAAAATTCCACAGTTTGCCCACTAAAATGCTGGTTTGTCCATTGGAAATGCCAGTTTGCCCATTAAAATATGCCACTGTTAGTTTTCCCATTAAAATATGCCACAGTTTGTCCATTAATATGCCACAGCCAGGTTGCCCATTAGTATGCCACTGTTAGTTGTCCATTAATATGCCACGGTTAGTTTAACCAATAAAAGCATTATCTCCTCTCCCACATTCCCAAGTACTCACCTTGCTGCTGCTCTCTCGTGTCCCCGGCTGTCTCATCCGCACAGTCTTCCCTCTAAGCACACTGAGTGCAGGAAGTGGGGAACTGGACTACGGTTGGATGAAGACTTATGCCCTCCATGTGACACAGTGACATGGGCATTAGGACCATGTTGCAGCCAGCGGGGGCCCAGATTAACCAGTGGCCCTGGGCAAGTGCACACTTACACACAGTTACACATAAATACACACAGTCACACTTACACACACACACATTTACACAGACACCCTATACACACTGTCAGACACAATTACACACACATACATTTACACAGACACACTTATACACAGTGTCACACACACAGCCAGCCTTACACACAGGATATACTTACACAGACACTCATGGACACACACTTATACACATTGACACACACACACTTATACACATTGACACACACACACACCTATACACATTAACACACACACCTATACACATTGACACACACACACACTTATACACATTGACACACACACACATACACACTGACACACACACACACTTGTACACATTGACACACACACCTATACACATTGACACACACACACATATACATTGATACACACACACTTATATACATTGACACACACACACCTATACAGATTGACACTCATACACACTGACACACACACACACACTTATACACATTGACATACACATTGACACACACTTATACACATTGACACACACACTTATACACACTGGCACACACACACACTGACACACACAATTCCACACATACATTTCTTTTTTTAACCCCATCCTCCCTCCCCAAAAAAAGTTATGAATATTGGTCCCCCTCCCTGTTTAATTACCTATATTTGCAGGGAGGAGGACATTTTCAGCAGCGCCTGCGGAGGGAGAACACTGACTACTAGGTTCTCCTGCCGGATGTCAGCTACATCCGGTGCGCCGCCAACCTCACAGCGCTACGGGGCGGAGCTTGCACCCGTTGCGCTGTGGTCAGTGTGAGCAGGAGGTGCGATGACCGCAGGCGCTCACCTGCTGCCCGCACTTCGGTGAGAAGGTGCTGGGGAGGGAGCTCCCTGTAGCAGCGCCTCTCTTCCTGTGCGCCTGGGCCAGGATCGGCCCTGTCTTGTATTACACTAGAAAAACAATCATCAAATGAAGCCAGATATAAACACAATAACTGGACAAATAACGAGAGCAATTGTCGACTGGAATATAATAACCATAAAAGGGAGGGAATCCCAGGGCAGGAAAATATCTGCCTCCTGTTATTATTAAAATTAAGATTATAGGTACACTACGTTTGCATAAATGTGTAAACTAGAGGGATTTTTTAAGTAAGCTGGTGATGCAGGCCAACACTTCTGGAGTGTTTTGTTTTTTTTTAATAAAGAAATACTAATAGGTGTTGCCTTCAGTATGCTAGGCCAAGCCAGAACTAAAGTTTCAACTCCAAAGACACTACAAGTGTCGTGAGCAGCTGGAAACTTTAGAATTATAATATGGGTTCATTCCGTGACCATGACGTTAGAGAGCTAAATATTCGTAGTGTTTCTCACTGCCTTGGTTGTCTAGGTAATGACACACCTATCTCTTTGTGTACTTATAGCAAACCCAAAACTACTTCCTGTCTTTCTCCATGTTACCTCTCACAAAACCTTAACATATTTTGCCAACCTTGCAAAGCCAATAGATTTGCTTGCCACTGAATTACAGACCCAGTGTGCTCAGTTACCTTGTGGGTAAACCGCTCTGAAGCTAGTCGAAACGTTTGGTGCTGTACTGCCTTTGTGAATTTTTTTAGGAACCACGTCTTTCTGGCTCCAGATGAATAATGATTATACAGGACAGATTTGCTCCATGCAAGTGGGTTTGCACAGTGCCGTTTTTCTGGGGTCAGGCCTGTCCTGTCAAATTAGGTTCTGTCTGCCATTAATATTGCCAATGCACATTGTCAGCAATTTTGTAATTTCAAGTTCAAACCTATACTGCGTACTGTGTTTTTAGATCGTATCAAATCATACACTATTTCCAGAAAGTTGTGCAACAAGAAAGTTGTGCAATCAAGTTTACTGGCTTATGAGTTTTCGAAGGGGATTTACTCAGAGCTCAAGTTTTGGTGTTAAGACTTTTATTAAGTATTACATTTATTTTTTTTTTTTTTGTTTTGTTTTTTTAATCTTTATCAATATTTATTTGACTAGTAAAATAAATCCAGCTTAATATAACAGAAGTAAAAGTCGTATTTTTTATACAGAATCACAGTACATTTTAAACAGACTAATATGTGCAAAGCTAATATGCAGAGCAAATTAGTCTTTATTACAATGTTTCAAATCACATAATATAACAAACAAACAAGCAATATGATACAAACCAAAATACAACATGGTGTATCCATAAACTACAGACACAATACATTCTACCATCCATTCATCCATTCATGTCTCAGTGCTGGGAGGGGGTAAACAAGGAGGCCAAGGGAGGAGTTTCCATTTATTTTTTTGCAGTCAATGTTCCCTCCATCATTACATCATTAACTCATTTCCATTACATCAATAAATCATTCTAGATCTTTTTAACTATTTCTCGGTCCATGCATTCACAAAGCTTTCATAAATGGGAATGGACACGACAAATACACAGCCACGCAATATTATAGGCACATGCATTGACGACACCCCATCACAAAACATAATCATGGAAAGACACTGCGTTGTGGCTGCATTTGAAGACTGTTCCCCTAAAAATGTTAATGGAAGAAATGTTGAATATTCGTAATACGCAGAGGACTTTGTAGTAGTTTATTTGTAGATGATGTCATACACCCAGAGCAGTAGAGAGGGTGATGGTGAGACAGAGATCCCAAATCAAGGTAGTCCTGCTGAATCCGGGCGGGGAGGGTGGTATTAAAATCATACATACTTTGATATGTATAGGGGCACGTTTTCTTTAAAAAAATTTAAAAAAAAGGTCCGTGGCAACCCTAAATATATATTAATATTTATTTATGTCCTTAAATCCTTAAAAGTTTTGACCTAAAGTCCCCTTTGCATATGTAGTAACTTTAGCCTACACATTTGGGTCTATTCAATGAGGCCTGTTAACCAAAAAAAGACTTTTATTTTTACTGCACATTATTCACTAGTGCATAATATATGATGCAATCAATGGAAACAGTTTCAAAGCAGAATGGCAGCAGTAACAGCACACTGCTGCTTTATGCTGGCACTGCTAATGGTACACTAATATCCTAGGGCCAGGAGCTGCCCCAACAGTCGCTCCTTATAATACTACAGAGTTACCCCATGGGCCTTCGCCCTCCACATATAATACATTGGTGCCGGGGGCACCCTGAACACAAAATGGCACCCTCACTTCACCCCCACCTAGTCCAGGTAGAGGGGGGAATGAGGTCATACCTATAAAAAAAAAAACACTGTGGGAGCCAGGAGAAGGGGCAATGAAAATCACTGCGCACCCTCCTGGCACTCGAAGGGTGCACCCTGTAGAAAGAAATTACCTAATTAAAAATCCACCAAATTCACCCTGATCAATCCTCATGTTTGACCCATGGAAAGGGACCATTGAAAAAACAGGGAGTCGGTTCTTTAAAATAGTGGATTAAATCCAAAGTGAATGTGACAGTCTTTGGAGACAAGATGGGATTTTTTTTCCTGCCCGACTTTCTTCTGGGTGTGGGTTTAACAACCGTAATGGGGGGGAAAAAGTACATTTTAAATAACGAACATTACTAGCAATGTTAGTAAAGTATTACTTTACTAACAGTGCATGGAATAACCTTCCAGCAGAAATGGTAGATAGAGATTAAAACAGTGATGGAATGTAAACATGGGATAAATATAAGGCAGAACTGAAGATAAGACTGTATTTTACAACAGGTAGAAACACGGGCAGGCTAAATAAATCACACGGTTGTTTTCTGCCGATTCACTGTCTGTGTTACAAACTCATACATATTATTTCTGTTGGTGATTGAAAAAGCTTTTTTTTTTTCTTCTTAAAATTAAAGACTCATTAAGTTGTCAAGGTGAGAACTCAGGACATATAAACTAAAATCAGAACATATAAACTATAACATATAAAAATGAAAGACCGTACCTTCCTTTCTTGCTTCAAGACCTTCTTTAAATGAATCTTTGTGCAAAAAAATAAATAAGGAAACAGGTAGTTAACTTGTGTGGGGGCGTACACATTCCGCTGACATTGCTTAAAGGGATTAGTTCTTTCGTAACCATCAGTAGCCTTAAAAAACAGTTTTGGTTATGGTGAATATTGACTGCACTTTGTTACTGATAATTGTAGATGCTAACGTAGTGTACCTATAATCTTAATTTTAATAATGACAGGAGGCTTCCTATTTGGCATTACTTTCTGTACTTAAGCCTGCAGCAGCACAAGTCAATCATTAAACTTAAACCAATCAAAAAAAAAAAAATAACACATTTCCCATAAAGCCCTGATAGGCATAACTCCTCCTCTTTCCTTCATGTGAATTGAGAGTTAGAATAACATCAGGAACCATAACAAAACTTTGAAGAAAATTTGTCGTACGTAGAACTGTATAGTGAAATATTCCTACACATCCTTTTCTGAAACCTTCGATGAAGACCACACTGAAATGAACAGAAACAAGTGAAAGGTGATGTAATAAAGTGACGTCCAGCTAAAGTCAAAAATTTATAGTAATTCTATATTAATATATTTATAATCTAAAACACAATATATAGGACATGATATAAGATTTAATTCATACTAACAAGTTAAAGTATATATTACATTAATCTTGTATCAGGGACGATCCTAGGGTAATGGGCGCCTGGGTGCAGGTTTTTTTTTGGGCGCCCCCAGGTGGGTGTGACTATATTATGAACTCCTCCCATTGAGACATGTCTTTTCCAGACATGCCCATTTCATTATTAGGGAGAGGGTGAGGAGAGCACAAACTTTATTTTGATGTAAAGGACCAACACAAACTTTTATTTTAAATAAAGATATATATTTGGCCATAACACTGTATATTGGTTTTATTTATTTCTATGATGCTCAGCCAGAAACATGGGAGACTTTGTGCTGGCTAGTTGAATGTGTTTTAACTCCCATTCCCATGATGCCCAATCAGCCAAATTCTCCCATTAGTCTGGCAGAGCATCACTGGAAAACATGTACACAATGAGTGAAAAATAGTATTCCACCATGCTCACCATGTCAGTCACTCACATGTCTCTCTCTCCCCATACCAACATGTCCATCTCTCAGAAAGAATTGTAAAATAAAGTAGATTCGGATCCGCACTCAGATTTTTGTGAGGTGCCGAAGTCACGGGATGCTACCCAAATCTCCAAACGTAGAACACAAAAATATGAAGGACACAGCAATCAAAATGGTTTAGTGGAGGTGTTTATTCAGCACGCAGGCGACATTTCAACCCTCACGGTGAGGGTTGAAACATCACCTGCATACTGAATAAACCATTTTGAGTGCTGGGTCCTTCATATTTTTGTCATCTTTCAGAAAGAGATGACTGAGGTCTAAAGGGAAACAGGGCACCGGTCTGCATAGCTGGCTCTGAGGGGCAGCAAAGCAGCACATGGGCAGCATATTTGCAGAGGTGTACCTAGGGTCTCTAGCACATGCCACAGTACCACTTTTCCCCATAGTACATGCTATTTTGCCCCACAGAAGATCCCACAGCATCACTTTGACAATTAAAATGAGCCACAGTCAGGTACCAATTAACATACCACAGTCAGATTGCCATTAACATATGCAACAGACAGTTTGCCTATTAAAAATTCCACAGTTTGCCCACTAAAATGCTGGTTTGTCCATTGGAAATGCCAGTTTGCCCATTAAAATATGCCACTGTTAGTTTTCCCATTAAAATATGCCACAGTTTGTCCATTAATATGCCACAGCCAGGTTGCCCATTAGTATGCCACTGTTAGTTATCCATTAATATGCCACGGTTAGTTTACCCAATAAAAGCATTATCTCCTCTCCCACATTCCCAAGTACTCACCTTGCTGCTGCTCTCTCGTGTCCCCGGCTGTCTCATCCGCACAGTCTTCCCTCTAAGCACACTGAGTGCAGGAAGTGGGGAACTGGACTACGGTTGGATGAAGACTTATGCCCTCCATGTGACACAGTGACATGGGCATTAGGACCATGTTGCAGCCAGCGGGGGCCCAGATTAACCAGTGGCCCTGGGCAAGTGCACACTTAAACACAGTTACACATAAATACACACAGTCACACTTACACACACACACATTTACACAGACACCCTATACACACTGTCACACACAATTAAACACACATACATTTACACAGACACACTTATACACAGTGTCACACACACAGCCAGCCTTACACACAGGATATACTTACACAGACACTCATGGACACACACTTATACACATTGACACACACGCACTTATACACATTGACACACACACACACCTATACACATTAACACACACACCTATACACATTGACACACACAATTATACACATTGACACACACACACATACACACTGACACACACACACACTTGTACACATTGACACACACACCTATACACATTGACACACACACAAATATACATTGATACACACACACTTATATACATTGACACACACACACCTATACAGATTGACACTCATACACACTGACACACACACACACACACTTATACACATTGACATACACATTGACACACACTTATACACATTGACACACACACTTATACACACTGGCACACACACACACTGACACACACAATTCCACACATACATTTCTTTTTTTAACCCCATCCTCCCTCCCCAAAAAAAGTTATGAATATTGGTCCCCCTCCCTGTTTAATTACCTATATTTGCAGGGAGGAGGACATTTTCAGCAGCGCCTGCGGAGGGAGAACACTGACTACTAGGTTCTCCTGCCGGATGTCAGCTACATCCGGTGCGCCGCCAACCTCACAGCGCTACGGGGCGGAGCTTGCACCGGTCGCGCTGTGGTCAGTGTGAGCAGGAGGTGCGATGACCGCAGGCGCTCACCTGCTGCCCGCACTTCGGTGAGAAGGTGCTGGGGAGGGAGCTCACTGTAGCAGCGCCTCTCTTCCTGTGCGCCTGGGCCAGGATCGGCCCTGTCTTGTATTACACTAGAAAAACAATCATCAAATGAAGCCAGATATAAACACAATAACTGGACAAATAACGAGAGCAATTGTCGACTGGAATATAATAACCATAAAAGGGAGGGAATCCCAGGGCAGGAAAATATCTGCCTCCTGTTATTATTAAAATTAAGATTATAGGTACACTACGTTTGCATAATCTACAATTTACAACATGATAGGAGGCTTCCTATTTTGTATTTTTAAAGCTGTGGCCAACAATTAAAAGACGCGTGTGAAGTCTGATGGAAATGAAGGTATCTTCCTGTGTCCAATCTGCTGTACGTAAAATATCGGCCAGGGAGGCCCCCACCACGAATGCCCGAGATGCAGCTGCACCCGATACCTAGTGAAGCCGAAACACGTCTCCACAACTGGATTACCTGGTTTATATGGTTTGGTATAGGAAATGAGAAGTTGGCCTGATTGTGAAGACCAAAGAGGTGTAGTAAAATACACGTAATGTAGCAAGGTGAAATGCTTATCCTTATTTAATCTTTTACTCTTTTTCTTTGTTTTACGATAATCAGCTTGAAAGAAATTATAAAGCGTATTTACTTTTATCAGTCTGCTCATCTATGAATTGATTTTAAATGTAAATGTTATTTGTTTTTTTTATGTTTTTATATATCTGTTATATAACTTGCACTAAAATACAACAATATATATGTTTTTATACACTGTGGATGTTTGTAAAATGAAGTGAAGACACAGGGGTAGGTCTTACTTTAGATCAAGCTGCCAGTCGTTAATTGTTAATCAAGATCTAACTTGCAGCATTGAGGATCTGCGCCTGTGTCTCAACATTTATGCCTATGATTAAGTGCTGATTTGCGTGAAACATCTAAGACGATTTTTGGATGATTTGGTCTGCAGCTACACAAACAGAAAGACAAATAAACACAGTTTCATCATTACCAGTCTGAGATATTAGTTTTTTGATTTTAGTAAAAAAAAACTATGACTAAAACTAAATCAAAGCTTGTCGTCAAAATTAACACTTCTGGAGACCGTATCTCCAGAAAGATATTGATACTTTGGAGAGAGTTCAGAGAAGGGCTACTAAACTGGTTCATGGGTTGAAGGATAAAACTTACCAGGAAAGGTTAAAGCATCTTAACATGTATAGCTTGGAGGAAAGACGTAACAGGGGGGATATGATAGAAACATTTAAATACATAAAGGGAATCAACACAGTAAAGGAAGAGAGTATATTTAAAAGAAGAAAAACTACCACAACTAGAGGAAATGGCCTTAAATTAGAGGGTCAACGATTTAAAAGTAATATCAGGAAGTATTACTTTACTGAGAGGGTAGTGGATGTATGGAATAGCCTTCCAGCAGAAGTGGTAGAGGTAAGCACAGTCAAGGATTTTAAGCATGCGTGGGAAAGACTCAAGGCTATCCTAGCTATAAGACCGGGAACGGGGGACTAATAAAAGTATTTAGAAAAATTGGGCAGACTAGATGGACCGAATGGTTCTTATCTGCCGACACATTCTATGTTTCTATGAATGCTGTTTCAATATCAACTTTGGCGAGCAAGTACATTCTGCCTGCACACCCACGCCCAGTCAAGTGCATTATCAAAAGATGTGTAGAGCAATATACACAGATCCCTGTCAATCTTATGATTTAGAGAATGCCGTGCTTGAATGATAGGTAATGGATGAAGTGGAAAGTACCAGCCTTCTTCCTGGGTACCAAAGCCAGCAGGGAAACAAAAAATAGGAAAAAGGGGAAAATATAAAAGACCAGCAATCCCTCCAAGCGCAACCTCCTTCAAAACTTTATTATGAATGGATTTTTAGAAAAGATTGGAAATTGCTAAGTTGAAGAACAGAGTCACCAGTGTCACCAGGTAACCAGAAAACCTGAGAAAATTCATCACGAAAGGACAACTGTAGCAAAAAATTAACTAAAGTTTACTTTAAAGTGTGCATCAAGTGTTTATAGTTTACATAGAAATGCTTTAATGAAAGAATATAAATAATGTAGCTTAATGAGCCCTCTTTGCTCTGTTTAGCTCTTCCAGGGTCAGACATATTGTTTAGAATATTGGGTCAGATCTGTCATATCTTCCTTCATCTGAACCAAGGTGAAGAACTGCCCTAAGATTCTAAGCTACATGTCTGCCCATATCTATTAGAGATATACAGAGCAGAGGGCTCAATAAGGTATATTATTTATAATCTTTCCTTTAACCACTTAGTGACATGACCTTTTGACCTTGTCTTTCCCTTGGTGACATAAGCTGTTTCGATATTTCTGGGGTGTTTGTGTTTAGCTGTAATTTTCTTCTTATACTTTACTACCAAAAAATCATAAAATATAATTTAAAAAATGATGAAAAACACTTTTTATAACTTTGACCTAAAAAATAATTTACATAAATACAATCATTGAAAAAGAACCGTCTAAATAGTTTATAAATTTTGCCCTGAGTTTAGAAATATGCTTGTTTCCATGTTTTTCTGCCGTTTTTTGCAGGTAGAGCAATAATCAAAAATAGTATATTTTTCTTCTTCACCTACAGTGACCTTTTGACCCCAACCTGAACCCTGAAATTACCTAGCTCTAACCCTTACGCTAACCCTTAATGTCTAATTATTAGAATTTCTAAAATTCAAATTTTCATTTAATTTTAACCCTAACCCTTATTTAATTGTAACCCTATCCCAAGATTTTTAAGTCTTTTTTTATTTTTTATATTGCAATGTTGCTGACTGCCTCTAGGAGCAGTCTAGCAACAGAATCAGAGCAACGGAAGTGCTTTCCACTTCTGATGCTCTACCCACAAGAGGACTACAGCCATATTGGAGGAGCATGATGCTCTCCTGCTAATCGCTCTGCACGGAGGAGGGAAACACAGTCGCGGATGTAACGTTACGTCACATCCGGTTGCAGGGATTTTTTTTTCTTTTATTCTTCATTCCGGCGGCCAAATCCAGCGGTTGCGGCTGCCAGAAAAAAAAAAGTTAAGCAGCGCGATGTGGGTGACACCTCCCGCTGGAGGTGTCACCCGGTGCGGTCCGCACCCCCTGCACCCTCCTCAGGACGGCAGGCTGATTAAACTTTTAGTGTAAAGTGCATCGTGTAGGTAATCAGGATGTTCAAAAAATGTGGTGAGGAATTTGAATACATTTTGCTTAACGTGGAAGGGACTAAATACCAACGGTTGGCCACTAGAATTTTTATATGCCTCCAGGACTGACTCCAAGTGTTGTCCTCTGATTGCCGCAGGGTGCTTTCCGCAAAGCAATATGGTTAGAATACAGTATTGACATACACAAACATGGTAATTGCACAATCCATAGGTTTAATAGTAAGTGTAGGAATTCACTCACCAAGCACCATTTCCCCGCTGGAAGAAGTTCTACAGAAGTTAACAAATCCACTCTGCAGATTAATCCTTAATTTCGGATGCCAGGATGCCATAGACACTTATCCCATAAAACTGTATACTGAAAAAGGCTTGCAGCTCTCAACGAAAAAAAGGCAAAATATTTTCCAAAATTGATTTTAATGATTAAAAAACAACATGCGGAGGTACAGCAAAATTTAGCAGCCAACCTCACGCGTTTCGCTATGGTAGTGCTTAGTCATACTACGCTTACAGTATTGGCCTGTACCCAATTATGAAAAGACTGAGGAACAGATTTATACCACTCATCATTCAGGTCCTGTCCCCTTTTTGCACATCATTTTTAAACCTGAGAAAAAAAAGGAAAGAAAGTTATCGTAAGTCCCTCCGTCAATTGAAAATAGTTTTCAGCAAATGGAAACCTAAGGTGACACCTCACACCTCTTTCAACCAGCATTCATTAACGGCCTCAGCATTCATTATCGGCCTCAGAGGGATCAAACCCTTCAAAAACCCTGAGACTATCAATACAGCTTGAGAAAGCCTCGAGGAAGAGGAGAAACGCGTTGTGAGAGGAGGGTACTGCAGAGGAAAAGCATTTTTACTTTATGAACATTTCGTCAAGGACTTTTAATAAGATTTTAAATGTAAGATCTTACTTTGTTTTTATTGCTTTCCATTAAATTATTTATATTTGCATTCCTGCCTTCTCTCCCCATGTGATTTACATTCCTGGAGCTGCCGGACAGAACATACCTGGTTTATTTGGGCTCCCCAACGCCATTATTCCTGGGCAGATACATGTGAGTGCACAATTTACATACTTTATGGACTTTTAGGATATATTGCTAAGACTATATTGCTACACTATATTGCTTTTTGTTTTGTTTCCCATTGCATAATACCTGAGAGATTACGTCTCACTGAAAAGGGTAATTTTCTAGTGTACCTAGAGTTGGTTCCAGGGCACAAGTTCACTTTACTTTGTTTGCTTGCACATATTTTGCTAGTAGTGAAATGCTTGCTGTGTTCAGGTGCTGCTCACTCCGTCACTTTGAGGCGCAGTATATTTTTTCTGTTTGTTTATCAATACAGCTGCCTTGTTCCCAAGCAGACACAGGTTGTCTCCTGGGACTGTACCTTTTGTCTCTCTGTCTTATGTAAGTTTTATGTTATTTGTGATGCATTTTTGTTACATTTCTTGTATTCCATTATTGATGATTTGCTGCATTGTTTACTAGTAGTAGCATATTTGGCTGATATATTTGGTGTGAAATTTAGGGTTAATTTATAAATTTATTGTGCTTTTTAATCGTGATTTAATAAAATATTTTTGCTATTCCTGTATTTTGGTGTGAATTTTTATATGCCTCCAGGACTGACTCCAAATGTTGGAAAAGTCCTCTTTTCCAACTGCTTGCCGCAGGGTGCTTTCCGCAAAGCAATATGGCTAGAATACAGTATTGACATACGCAAACATGGTAATTGCGCTCACAGTCCATAGATTTAATAGTAAGTGTAGGAATTTACTCACCAAGCACCATCTCCCCTCTGGAAGAAGTTCTGCAGAAGTTAACAAATCCACTCTGCAGATTAATCCTTAAATTCGGACGCCAGGATGCCATAGACACTTATCCCATAAAATTGTATACTGAAAAAGGCTTGCGGCTCTCAACGGAAAAAGGCAAAATATTTTCCAGAATTGATTTTAATGATTGAAAAATAACAACATGCGGAGGTACAGCAAAATTTAGAAGCCAACCTTACGCGTTTCGCGTTATGGTAGTGCTCAGTCATACTACGCTTACAGTATTAGCCTGGAGCCAATTATGAAAAGACTGAGGAACAGATTTACACAACTCATCATTCCTGTCCTGTCTCTTTTTGCACATCATTTTTAAATTTGGGGAAAAAAAGGAAAAAAAAGTTATCGTAATCCCCTCTCCAAATTGAAAATAGTTTTCGGCAAATGGAAACCCAAGTTGACACCTCACGTCATAGCCTCTTTCAAACAGCATTCATTAACAATAGCAGCCTCTGAGGGATCAAGCCCTTCAAAAACACTGAGACTACGAGTACAGCTGCCTTGTTCCCAAGCAGACATAGGTTGTCTCCTGGCACTGTACCTTTTGTCTCTCTGTCTTATGTAAGTTTTATGTTATTTGTGATCATTTTTTGTTACATTTCTTGTATTGTATTATTGATTATTTGCTGCATTGCTTACTAGTATTAGCATATTTGGCTGATATATTTGGTGTGAAATTTAGGGTTAATTTATAAATTTATTGTGCTTTTTAATCGTGATTTAATAAAATATTTTTGCTATTCCTGTATTTTGGTGTGCTGCTTATATTTTTATTATTATGTTGTGATTTGGCAGTCATTGTGGTTCTGCTGTTTAGGTGGCACCGGGTCAGTTATTTTGGCTTTAGAATTCAGATAACGTTATGGACTTTCACACAATTCCTCCAACTTGGCCAACAAGAAGTTCCTGATGTGGAGGCGGCTGTTTCTCTGGTTGGGGTAGACTTACCAGTTAGGAAAAAAAGTAGGAGGGGCTGGAGACTCTCTGAATGAAATTAAGTATAAAGTAAGCATCCCTCCACCAAAAAATAAATAAGTTCACTTAAGTAAAAAGATTTCACTTTGTGTTATAAAACCTAATTTTCCTGGTATCACGGTAGGTCTGTCTGGCCCTGCTAGAGGCTAATGTTAAGTCCAAGGAGGTAATACCATGAACAGTATTTTTTATTTAAATAAAAGGTGGCAACCGTAGATATAAAAAGGCAAAGTCTTATGGACTTTTATGGCTTTAGCCGGAATAACTCATCATATGTAAAACAGCCAAGGCCACTAGAAGTTTTATATGCCACCAGGACTGACTCCAAATGTTGGAAAAGTCCTCTGCTTACCGCAGGGTGCTTTCCGCAAAGCAATCTGGCTAGAATACAGTATTGACATACGCAAACATGGTAATTGCGCTCACAGTCCATAGGTTTAATAGTAAGTGTAGGAATTCACTCACCAAGCATAATTTCCCCTATGGAAGAAGTTCTGCAGAAGTTAACAAATCCACTCAGCAGATTACCATGTTTGCGTTTGAGTGATTTAATAAAATATTTTTGCTATTCCTGTATTTTGGTGTGCTGCTTATATTTTTATTATTATGTTGTGATTTGGCAGTCATTGTGGTTCTGCTGTTTAGGTGGCACCGGGTCAGTTATTTTGGCTTTAGAATTCAGGTACCATTATGGACTTTCACACAATTCCTCTAACTTGGCCAACAAGAAGTTCCTGATGTGGAGGCGGCTGTTTCTCTGGCTGGGGTAGACTCACCAGTCAGGAATAAAAGTAGGAGGGGCTGGAGACTCTCTGAATGAAATTAAGTATTACCTGTAAGCCCCCCCCCCCCCCCCCCCAAAAAAATATGTTCAAGTAAAAATATTTCACTTCGTGTTATAAAACCAAATTTTCCTGGTATCACGGTAGGCCGGTCCGGCCCTGCTAGAGGCTAATGTTAAGTCTATGGAGATAATACCATGAACAGTATTTTTTATTTACGGTAAATAACAGGTGGCAACCCTAGATGTAAAAATGCAAAGTCTTATGGACTTTTATGGCTTTTGCCGGAATAACTCATCATATGTAAAACAGCCGAGGCCACTAGAATTTTTATATGCCTCCAGGACTGACTCCAAATGTTGGAAAAGTCCTCTTTTCCAACTGCTTGCCGCAGGGTGCTTTCCGCAAAGCAATATGGCTAGAATACAGTATTGACATACGCAAACAGTCCATAGATTTAATACTAAGTGTAGGAATTTACTCACCAAGCACCATCTCCCCTCTGGAAGAAGTTCTGCAGAAGTTAACAAATCCCCTCTGCAGATTAATCCTTAAATTCGGACGCCAGGATGCCATAGACACTTATCCCATAAAATTGTATACTGAAAAAGGCTTGCGGCTCTCAACGAAAAAAGGCAAAATATTTTCCAGAATTGATTTTAATGATTGAAAAATAACAACATGCGGAGGTACAGCAAAATTTAGAAGCCAACCTTACGCGTTTCGCGTTATGGTAGTGCTCAGTCATACTACGCTTACAGTATTAGCCTGGAGCCAATTATGAAAAGACTGAGGAACAGATTTACACAACTCATCATTCCTGTCCTGTCTCTTTTTGCACATCATTTTTAAATTTGGGGGAAAAAAGGAAAAAAAAGTTATCGTAATTCCCCTCTCCAAATTGAAAATAGTTTTCGGCAAATGAAAACCCAAGTTGACGCCTCACGTCATAGCCTCTTTCAAACAGCATTCATTAACAATAGCAGCCTCTGAGGGATCAAGCCCTTCAAAAACACTGAGACTACGAGTACAGCTGCCTTGTTCCCAAGCAGACATAGGTTGTCTCCTGGGACTGTACCTTTTGTCTCTCTGTCTTATGTAAGTTTTATGTTATTTGTGATCATTTTTTGTTACATTTCTTGTATTGTATTATTGATTATTTGCTGCATTGCTTACTAGTATTAGCATATTTGGCTGATATATTTGGTGTGAAATTTAGGGTTAATTTATAAATTTATTGTGCTTTTTAATCGTGATTTAATAAAATATTTTTGCTATTCCTGTATTTTGGTGTGCTGCTTATATTTTTATTATTATGTTGTGATTTGGCAGTCATTGTGGTTCTGCTGTTTAGGTGGCACCGGGTCAGTTATTTTGGCTTTAGAATTCAGATAACATTATGGACTTTCACACAATTCCTCCAACTTGGCCAACAAGAAGTTCCTGATGTGTAGGCGGCTGTTTCTCTGGTTCCGGTAGACTTACCAGTTAGGAAAAAAAGTAGGAGGGGCTGGAGACTCTCTGAATGAAATTAAGTATAAAGTAAGCATCCCTCCACCAAAAAATAAATAAGTTCACTTAAGTAAAAAGATTTCACTTTGTGTTATAAAACCTAATTTTCCTGGTATCACAGTAGGTCGGTCTGGCCCTGCTAGAGGCTAATGTTAAGTCCAAGGAGGTAATACCATGAACAGTATTTTTTATTTAAATAAAAGGTGGCAACCGTAGATATAAAAAGGCAAAGTCTTATGGACTTTTATGGCTTTTGCCGGAATAACTCATCATATGTAAAACAGCCAAGGCCACTAGAAGTTTTATATGCCACCAGGACTGACTCCAAATGTTGGAAAAGTCCTCTGCTTACCGCAGGGTGCTTTCCGCAAAGCAATCTGGCTAGAATACAGTATTGACATACGCAAACATGGTAATTGCGCTCACAGTCCATAGGTTTAATAGTAAGTGTAGGAATTCACTCACCAAGCATAATTTCCCCTATGGAAGAAGTTCTGCAGAAGTTAACAAATCCACTCAGCAGATTACCATGTATGCGTTTGAGTGATTTAATAAAATATTTTTGCTATTCCTGTATTTTGGTGTGCTGCTTATATTTTTATTATTATGTTGTGATTTGGCAGTCATTGTGGTTCTGCTGTTTAGGTGGCACCGGGTCAGTTATTTTGGCTCTAGAATTCAGGTACCATTATGGACTTTCACACAATTCCTCTAACCTGGCCAACAAGAAGTTCCTGATGTGGAGGCGGCTGTTTCTCTGGCTGGGGTAGACTCACCAGTCAGGAATAAAAGTAGGAGGGGCTGGAGACTCTCTGAATGAAATTAAGTATTACCTGTAAGCCCCCCCCCCCCCAAAAAAAAAATATGTTCAAGTAAAAAGATTTCACTTCGTGTTATAAAACCAGATTTTCCTGGTATCACGGTAGGTCGGTCCGGCCCTGCTAGAGGCTAATGTTAAGTCTATGGAGATAATACCATGAACAGTATTTTTTATTTACGGTAAATAACAGGTGGCAACCCTAGATGTAAAAATGCAAAGTCTTATGGACTTTTATGGCTTTTGCCGGAATAACTCATCATATGTAAAACAGCCGAGGCCACTAGAATTTTTATATGCCTCCAGGACTGACTCCAAATGTTGGAAAAGTCCTCTTTTCCAACTGCTTGCCGCAGGGTGCTTTCCGCAAAGCAATATGGCTAGAATACAGTATTGACATACGCAAACAGTCCATAGATTTAATACTAAGTGTAGGAATTTACTCACCAAGCACCATCTCCCCTCTGGAAGAAGTTCTGCAGAAGTTAACAAATCCCCTCTGCAGATTAATCCTTAAATTCGGACGCCAGGATGCCATAGACACTTATCCCATAAAATTGTATACTGAAAAAGGCTTGCGGCTCTCAACGAAAAAAGGCAAAATATTTTCCAGAATTGATTTTAATGATTGAAAAATAACAGCATGCGGAGGTACAGCAAAATTTAGAAGCCAACCTTACGCGTTTCGCGTTATGGTAGTGCTTAGTCATACTACGCTTACAGTATTAGCCTGGAGCCAATTATGAAAAGACTGATGAACAGATTTACACAACTCATCATTCCTGTCCTGTCTCTTTTTGCACATCATTTTTAAATTTGGGGAAAAAAAGGAAAAAAAAGTTATCGGAATCCCCTCTCCAAATTGAAAATAGTTTTCGGCAAATGGAAACCCAAGTTGACACCTCACGTCATAGCCTCTTTCAAACAGCATTCATTAACAATAGCAGCCTCTGAGGGATCAAGCCCTTCAAAAACACTGAGACTACGAGTACAGCTGCCTTGTTCCCAAGCAGACATAGGTTGTCTCCTGGGACTGTACCTTTTGTCTCTCTGTCTTATGTAAGTTTTATGTTATTTGTGATCATTTTTGTTACATTTCTTGTATTGTATTATTGATTATTTGCTGCATTGCTTACTAGTAGTAGCATATTTGGCTGATATATTTGGTGTGAAATTTAGGGTTAATTTATAAATTTATTGTGCTTTTTAATCGTGATTTAATAAAATATTTTTGCTATTCCTGTATTTTGGTGTGCTGCTTATATTTTTATTATTATGTTGTGATTTGGCAGTCATTGTGGTTCTGCTGTTTAGGTGGCACCGGGTCAATTATTTTGGCTTTAGAATTCAGATAACATTATGGACTTTCACACAATTCCTCCAACTTGGCCAACAAGAAGTTCCTGATGTGGAGGCGGCTGTTTCTCTGGCTGGGGTAGACTCACCAGTCAGGAAAAAAAGTAGGAGGGGCTGGAGACTCTCTGAATTAAATTAAGTATAAAGTAAGCATCCCTCCACCAAAAAATAAATAAGTTCACTTAAGTAAAAAGATTTCACTTTGTGTTATAAAACCTAATTTTCCTGGTATCACGGTAGGTCGGTCTGGCCCTGCTAGAGGCTAATGTTAAGTCCATGGAGGTAATACCATGAACAGTATTTTTTATTTAAATAAAAGGTGGCAACCGTAGATATAAAAAGGCAAAGTCTTATGGACTTTTATGGCTTTAGCCGGAATAACTCATCATATGTAAAACAGCCAAGGCCACTAAAAGTTTTATATTCCTCCAGGACTGACTCCAAATGTTGGAAAAGTCCTCTGCTTACCGCAGGGTGCTTTCCGCAAAGCAATCTGGCTAGAATACAGTATTAAAGAACAAAGATAAAAAGCAGATGGGCGTGAAAGAGTGGCTACCTTTGAATAAAACAAAATACAATAGTGCAATAATGCCACACTGTTGCAGTGTAATAGAGAAGTATAAATGGATGCACTCACAAACGTACGTGAGTGTCAATCACATCAAGTGAAACTTGTAAATCCGTAAAAACAGCTTTAATAGTATTCTGCAATGAAATAATTTTTAATTATGATATCACCTGGTTTCTTATACCTACCTCTGCCTCTGTATGTTCCTTGTATTTATGCATAGTGAGGCCATTCTAGATGTTCCTCTAGTCCCACTGAATGTATTTACTGTTTGTGTAATATTACCAGTACAAACTGTCACGTTTTGGCTGTTAAGAATATTAAGAATACCATCATAAGAATATATATGTGTAATTTTTCTCTTTTTTATCATTCCGTTTTTTATTCCCTGCATTTTGCTGTTTTAATGATATATTTATTTTTGATATTGCATGCTCGGTGGATGTGTTACTCCCCTTAAACGAATTTGCGGCTTTATTCTCCGTTTTTCGGAGTTACTGTGGACAAAAGGTTGCTCTGGCAACGGAGGACGCTTTACCTCGTCGCATCCGTTTACACGTCAGACAAGTAGGAGTGGCTACTACACGGAAGACGCTTAAAGAAGGGGATTTACTCCGATGCCGGCAGTTCTCTTTTTCCTCCTGATGAAGCCGTGTCGAGCACGGTGAAACGCGTAGAGGTGACAACAGATCGTGTTCCAGCGCTACATTTCCCATCACCCTTTTGGATGAAAGCTCCGTTGATGTTAATGTCTTCAGGAGCTTTTCTATGACTTTTACATCTACTGTCTTGTGAGTTTTTTCAGTGTTAGGGGCCAGTATCTGTTGTATACATACTGGTCCTGCACATGTATATACCTTCTTTCATTGCAGAATACTATTAAAGCTGTTTTTACGGATCTACAAGTTTCACTTGATGTGATTGACACTCACGTACGTTTGTGAGTGCATCCATTTATACTTCTCTATTACACTGCAACAGTGTGGCATTATTGCACTATTGTATTTTGTTTTATTCAAAGGTACCCACTCTTTCGCGCCCATCTGCTTTTTATCTTTGTTATTGTATTTGAGCATTTCGGAGTGCTCCAGAAGGCTGCAGCGGGTGTGGTACCGCAAGTATTAATTATTTTATACATTTCTTGCACAAGGTTCACTTTACACAAATCACTTATCTGTTTTAGAATACAGTATTGACATACGCAAACATGGTAATTGCGCTCACAGTCCATAGGTTTAATAGTAAGTGTAGGAATTCACTCACCAAGCATAATTTCCTCTATGGAAGAAGTTCTGCAGAAGTTAACAAATCCACTCAGCAGATTACCATGTTTGTGTTTGAGTGATTTAATAAAATATTTTTGCTATTCCTGTATTTTGGTGTGCTGCTTATATTTTTATTATTATGTTGTGATTTGGCAGTCATTGTGGTTCTGCTGTTTAGGTGGCACCGGGTCAGTTATTTTGGCTTTAGAATTCAGATAACATTATGGACTTTCACACAATTCCTCCAACTTGGCCAACAAGAAGTTCCTGATGTGGAGGCGGCTGTTTCTCTGGTTGGGGTAGACTTACCAGTTAGGAAAAAAAGTAGGAATGGCTGGAGACTCTCTGAATGAAATTAAGTATAAAGTAAGCATCCCTCCACCAAAAAATAAATAAGTTCACTTAAGTAAAAAGATTTCACTTTGTGTTATAAAACCTAATTTTCCTGGTATCACGGTAGGTCGGTCTGGCCCTGCTAGAGGCTAATGTTAAGTCCATGGAGGTAATACCATGAACAGTATTTTTTATTTAAATAAAAGGTGGCAACCGTAGAAATAAAAAGGCAAAGTCTTATGGACTTTTATGGCTTTAGCCGGAATAACTCATCATATGTAAAACAGCCAAGGCCACTAGAAGTTTTATATTCCTCCAGGACTGACTCCAAATGTTGGAAAAGTCCTCTGCTTACCACAGGGTGCTTTCCGCAAAGCAATCTGGCTAGAATACAGTATTGACATACGCAAACATGGTAATTGCGCTCACAGTCCATAGGTTTAATAGTAAGTGTAGGAATTCACTCACCAAGCATAATTTCCCCTATGGAAGAAGTTCTGCAGAAGTTAACAAATCCACTCAGCAGATTACCATGTATGCGTTTGAGTGATTTAATAAAATATTTTTGCTATTCCTGTATTTTGGTGTGCTGCTTATATTTTTATTATTATGTTGTGATTTGGCAGTCATTGTGGTTCTGCTGTTTAGGTGGCACCGGGTCAGTTATTTTGGCTTTAGAATTCAGGTAACATTATGGACTTTCACACAATTCCTCTAACCTGGCCAACAAGATCCTCCAACTTGGCCAACAAGAAGTTCCTGATGTGTAGGCGGCTGTTTCTCTGGCTGGGGTAGACTCACCAGTCAGGAATAAAAGTAGGAGGGGCTGGAGACTCTCTGAATGAAATTAAGTATAAAGTAAGCATCCCTCCACCAAAAAATAAATAAGTTCAGTTAAGTAAAAAGATTTCACTTTGTGTTATAAAACCTAATTTTCCTGGTATCACGGTAGGTCGGTCTGGCCCTGCTAGAGGCTAATGTTAAGTCCATGGAGGTAATACCATGAACAGTATTTTTTATTTAAATAAAAGGTGGCAACCGTAGATATAAAAAGGCAAAGTCTTATGGACTTTTATGGCTTTAGCCGGAATAACTCATCATATGTAAAACAGCCAAGGCCACAGTTATTTTGGCTCTAGAATTCAGGTAACATTATTGATTTTCACACAACTCCTCTAACCTGGCCAACAAGATCCTCTAACTTGGCCAACAAGAAGTTCCTGATGTGGAGGCGGCTGTTTCTCTGGCTGGGGTAGACTCACCAGTCAGGAATAAAAGTAGGAGGGGCTGGAGACTCTCTGAATGAAATTAATTATTATGTAGCCCCCCCCCCTCCCACCACCAAAAAATAAATATGTTCACTTAAGTAAAAAGATTTCACTTTGTGTTATAAAACCTAATTTTCCTGGTATCACGGTAGGTCGGTCTGGCCCTGCTAGAGGCTAATGTTAAGTCTATGGAGGTAATACCATGAACAGTATTTTTTATTTAAATAAAAGGTGGCAGTTTTTCAAAATTGAATTTAATGATTGAAAAATAACAACAGGCGGAGGTACAGCAAAATTTAGCAGCCAACCTTACGCGCTTCACGCTACGGTAGTGCTTAGTCATACTACGCTTCCAGTATTGGCCTGTAGCCAATTATGAAAAGACTGAGGAACAGATTTACACCACTCATCATTCCAGTCCCTATCCCCTTTTTTGCACATCATTTTTAAATTTGGGATAAAAAGGAAAGAAAGTTAGTTAACTAAAAGGTGGCAACCCTAGATATAAAAAGGCAAAGTCTCCCTTGAGGACCCCCAGTCTTTAGATTGCACTCATAGAACTTGCCCCAGTACTTAGATTGCACTCACAGGAGGACTCCAGTCAGTGGCGTCACGAGGGGGGTGCGGACCGCACCGGGTGACACCTCCAGCGGGGGTGACACCCGTTGTGCTGGCATCCCCCCGCACCACATGCGGAAAAAAGAAAAGAAAAAAAAAGACACAGCGACCATATGTGACGTTACGTCACATCCAGTGACTGTGTTTCCCTCCTCCATGCAGGAGGGAACACTGCACGGAGACGTCCGACCGGGGACATGGAGCAGCAGCCAGGCAGTAAGTGATGGGGAAGGAGGGAGAAAGAAAACGAGCACTGGAATGGCACAATGTTACTGGGTTCTGAATGGCACAATATTACTGGGTGCTGACTGGCACAATATTACTGGGTGCTGACTAGCACAATATTACTGGGTGCTGACTGGCACAATATTACTGGGCTCTGACTGGGACAATATTACTGGGCTCTGAATGGCACAATATTAGTGGGCTCTGAATGGCACAATATTACTGGGCTCTGAATGGCACAATATTACTGGTATCTGACTGGCACAAAATTACTGGGCTCTGAATGGCACAATATTACTGGGCTCTGACTGGCACAATATTACTGGCATCTGAATGGCACAATATTACTGGTATTTGAATGGCACAATATTACTGGTATTTGAATGGCACAATATTACTGGTGTCTGAATCGCACAATATTACTGGCATTTGAATGGTCCAATAATACTGGCATCTTAATGGCACAATGGTATTGTCATCTGGCACAATAATAATGGCATATTAATGGGCAAATTGGCTGTGGCTTATTAATGACAAAATAATACTGGCATATAATTGAGCAAATTGGCTGTTAGAGAGAGAGAGAGAGATGTCTGTATGTATAGATTTGTATTATTTTATAATTGTACAATTGTCACCTCGTGGGGCTTCTGTGTGTTGCATAATTAATGGCGGTCCCATGTGTGCATAATTATGGGGTGCTTGTGTGTGGCATATTTATTGGGCCCCATGTGTGGCATAATTAAGGGACTCTTTTGTGTGGCATAATTACGGGACTCTTTTGTGTGGCATAATTATGGGGCACCTAAGTGTGTGTGGCATAATTATGGGGCACCTTTGTGTGTGGCATAAATAATTGGGCAGAGGTTAGGCATTAATAGCGGGGCTCTGGTGTGGCATCATTTATGGGGCTCTGGTGTGGCATCATTTATGGGGCTCTGGTGTGGCATAATTTATGGGGCTCTGGTGTGGCATAGTTATGGGGCTCTGGTGTGGCATAGTTATGGGGCTCTGGTGTTGCATAATTTATGGGGCTCCTGTGTGTGGCATAGTTATGGGGCTCTGGTGTGGCATTATTTATGGGGCTCTGGTGTGGCATAGTTATGGGGCTCTGGTGTGGCATAATTTATGGGGCTCTGGTGTTGCATTATTTATGGGGCTCCTGTGTGTGGCATAGTTATGGGGCTCCTGTGTGTGGCATAGTTAATAGGCCATCTAACTGGCATTACTAAGGAATCTGTTTGGCATTGTATTGGAGGAAATCCACGGGGGTGACACCATGAGTTCCGCACCGGGTGACACCAACACTAATGACGCCCCTGCACAGGAGGTCTCCAAGCTATTAGATTCCACTCACAGGAGGACTCCCAGCCACTAGTTTGCACTCACAGGAGGACCCCCAGCCATTAGATTGCACTCACAGGAGGACCCTAAGTCATTAGTTTGCACTCACAGGAGGACTCCCAGCCATTAGTTTGCACTCACAGGAGGTCTCCCAGCTGTTAAATTGCTCTCACAGGAGGACTCCCAGCAATTAGATTGCACTCACAGGAGGACTCCCAGCTGTTAGATTGCACTCACAGGAGGACTCCCAGCTGTTAGATTGCGCTCACAGGTGGACTCCCAGCTGTTAGATTGCACTCACAGGAGGACTCCCAGCTGTTAGACTGCACTCACAGGAGGACTCCCAGCTGTTAGACTGCACTCACAGGAGGACTCCCAGCTGTTAGACTGCACTCACAGGAGGACTCCCAGCTGTTAGATTGCACTCACAGGAGGACTCCCAGCTATTAGATTGCACTCACAGGAGGACTCCCAGCTATTAGATTCCACTCACAGGAGGACCCCCAGCCATTAGATTCCACTCACAGGAGGACTCCCAGCTGTTAGACTGCACTCACAGGAGGACTCCCAGCTGTTAGACTGCACTCACAGGAGGACTCCCAGCTGTTAGACTGCACTCACAGGAGGACTCCCAGTCATTAATTTGCACTCACATGACTGCCAGCCATTAGATTGCACTCACAGGAGGACTCCCAGCTGTTAGATTGCTCTCACAGGAGCACTCCCAGCCATTAGATTGCACTCACAGGAGGAATCCCAGCCGTTAGATTGCACTCACAGGAGGACTGCCAGCTGTTAGATTGCACTCACAGGAGGACTCCCAGCTATTAGGTTCCACTCACAGGAGGACCCCCAGCCATTAGATTGCACTCACAGGACTGCCAGCTGTTAGATTGCTCTCACAGGAGGACTCCCAGCTGTTAGATTGCACTCACAGGAGGACTCCCAGCTGTTAGATTGCACTCACAGGAGGACTCCCAGCCATTAGATTCCACTCACAGGAGGACCCCCAGCCATTAGATTGCACTCACAGGAGGACTCCCAGCCATTAGATTGCACTCACAGGAGGACTCCCAGCTATTAGATTCCACTCACAGGAGGACCCCCAGCCATTAGATTGCACTCACAGGAGGACTCCCAGCTGTTAGATTGCACTCACAGGAGGACTCCCAGCTGTTAGACTGCACTCACAGGAGGACTCCCAGCTGTTAGACTGCACTCACAGGAGGACTCCCAGTCATTAATTTGCACTCACATGACTGCCAGCCATTAGATTGCACTCACAGGAGCACTCCCAGCCATTAGATTGTACTCACAGGAGGAATCCCAGCCGTTAGATTGCACTCACAGGAGGACTGCCAGCTGTTAGATTGCACTCACAAGAGGACTCCCAGCTATTAGGTTCCACTCACAGGAGGACCCATAGCCATTAGATTGCACTCACAGGACTGCCAGCTGTTAGATTGCTCTCACAGGAGGACTCCCAGCTGTTAGATTGCACTCACAGGAGGACTCCCAGCTGTTAGATTGCACTCACAGGAGGACTCCCAGCTATTAGATTCCACTCACAGAAGGACCCCCAGCCATTAGATTGCACTCACAGGAGGACTCCCAGCTGTTAGATTGCACTCACAGGAGGACTCCCAGCTGTTAGATTGCACTCACAGGAGGACTCCCAGCTGTTAGATTGCACTCACAGGTGGACTCCCAGCTGTTAGATTGCACTCACAGGAGGACTCCCAGCTGTTAGACTGCACTCACAGGAGGACTCCCAGCTATTAGATTCCACTCACAGAAGGACCCCCAGCCATTAGATTGCACTCACAGGAGGACTCCCAGCTGTTAGATTGCTCTCACAGGAGCACTCCCAGCCATTAGATTGCACTCACAGGAGGAATCCCAGCCGTTAGATTGCACTCACAGGAGGACTGCCAGCTGTTAGATTGCACTCACAGGAGGACTCCCAGCTATTAGGTTCCACTCACAGGAGGACCCCCAGCCATTAGATTGCACTCACAGGACTGCCAGCTGTTAGATTGCTCTCACAGGAGGACTCCCAGCTGTTAGATTGCACTCACAGGAGGACTCCCAGCTGTTAGATTGCTCTCACAGGAGCACTCCCAGCCATTAGATTGCACTCACAGGAGGAATCCCAGCCGTTAGATTGCACTCACAGGAGGACTGCCAGCTGTTAGATTGCACTCACAGGAGGACTCCCAGCTATTAGGTTCCACTCACAGGAGGACCCCCAGCCATTAGATTGCACTCACAGGACTGCCAGCTGTTAGATTGCTCTCACAGGAGGACTCCCAGCTGTTAGATTGCACTCACAGGAGGACTCCCAGCTGTTAGATTGCACTCACAGGAGGACTCCCAGCCATTAGATTGCACTCACAGGAGGACTCCCAGCTATTAGATTCCACTCACAGGAGGACCCCCAGCCATTAGATTGCACTCACAGGAGGACTCCCAGCTGTTAGATTGCACTCACAGGAGGACTCCCAGCTGTTAGACTGCACTCACAGGAGGACTCCCAGCTGTTAGACTGCACTCACAGGAGGACTCCCAGTCATTAATTTGCACTCACATGACTGCCAGCCATTAGATTGCACTCACAGGAGCACTCCCAGCCATTAGATTGTACTCACAGGAGGAATCCCAGCCGTTAGATTGCACTCACAGGAGGACTGCCAGCTGTTAGATTGCACTCACAAGAGGACTCCCAGCTATTAGGTTCCACTCACAGGAGGACCCATAGCCATTAGATTGCACTCACAGGACTGCCAGCTGTTAGATTGCTCTCACAGGAGGACTCCCAGCTGTTAGATTGCACTCACAGGAGGACTCCCAGCTGTTAGATTGCACTCACAGGAGGAGTCCCAGCTATTAGATTCCACTCACAGAAGGACCCCCAGCCATTAGATTGCACTCACAGGAGGACTCCCAGCTGTTAGATTGCACTCACAGGAGGACTCCCAGCTGTTAGATTGCACTCACAGGTGGACTCCCAGCTGTTAGATTGCACTCACAGGAGGACTCCCAGCTGTTAGACTGCACTCACAGGACTCCCAGCTGTTAGACTGCACTCACAGGAGGACTCCCAGTCATTAATTTGCACTCACATGACTGCCAGCCATTAGATTGTACTCACATGAGGACTCCCAGCTGTTAGATTGCTCTCACATGAGGACTCCCAGCTGTTAGATTGCTCTCACAGGAGCACTCCCAGCCATTAGATTGCACTCACAGGAGGAATCCCAACAGTTAGATTGCACTCACAGGAGGACTGCCAGCTGTTAGATTGCACTCACAGGAGGCCTTCCAGCTATTAGGTTCCACTCACAGGAGGACCCCCAGCCATTAGATTGCACTCACAGGACTGCCAGCTGTTAGATTGCTCTCACAGGAGGACTCCCAGCTGTTAGATTGCATCTACACAGGAGGACTCCCAGCTGTTAGATTGCACTCACAGAAGGACTCCCAGCTATTAGATTCCACTCACAGGAGGACCCCCAGCCATTAGATTGCACTCACAGGAGGACTCCCAGCCATTAGATTGCACTCACAGGAGGACTCCCAGCTATTAGATTCCACTTACAGGAGGACTCCCAGTCATTAATTTGCACTCACATGACTGCCAGCCATTAGATTGCACTCACAGGAGCACTCCCAGCCATTAGATTGCACTCACAGGAGGAATCCCAGCCGTTAGATTGCACTCACAGGAGGACTGCCAGCTGTTAGATTGCACTCACAGGAGGACTCCCAGCTATTAGGTTCCACTCACAGGAGGACCCCCAGCCATTAGATTGCACTCACAGGACTGCCAGCTGTTAGATTGCTCTCACAGGAGGACTCCCAGCTGTTAGATTGCTCTCACAGGAGGACTCCCAGCTGTTAGATTGCACTCACAGGAGGACTCCCAGCTATTAGATTCCACTCACAGGAGGACCCCCAGCCATTAGATTGCACTCACAGGAGGACTCCCAGCTGTTAGATTGCTCTCACAGGAGGACTCCCAGCTGTTAGATTGCACTCACAGGAGGACTCCCAGCTATTAGATTCCACTCACAGGAGGACCCCCAGCCATTAGATTGCACTCACAGGAGGACCCCCAGCCATTAGATTCCACTCACAGGAGGACCCCCAGCTATTAGATTGCACTCACAGGAGGACTCCCAGCTGTTAGATTGCACTCACAGGAGCACTCCCAGCCATTAGATTGCACTCACAGGAGGACTCCCAGCTGTTAGATTGCTCTCACAGGAGGACTCCCAGCTGTTAGATTGCACTCACAGGAGGACTCCCAGCTATTAGATTCCACTCACAGGAGGACCCCCAGCCATTAGATTGCACTCACAGGAGGACCCCCAGCTGTTAGATTGCTCTCACAGGAGGACTCCCAGCTGTTAGATTGCACTCACAGGAGGACTCCCAGCTATTAGATTCCAGTCACAGGAGGACCCCCAGCCATTAGATTGCACTCACAGGAGGACTCCCAGCTGTTAGATTGCTCTCACAGGAGGACTCCCAGCTGTTAGATTGCACTCACAGGAGGACTCCCAGCTATTAGATTCCACTCACAGGAGGACCCCCAGCCATTAGATTGCACTCACAGGAGGACCCCCAGCCATTAGATTCCACTCACAGGAGGACCCCCAGCTATTAGATTGCACTCACAGGAGGACTCCCAGCTGTTAGATTGCACTCACAGGAGCACTCCCAGCTGTTAGATTGCACTCACAGGAGGACTCCCAGCTATTAGATTCCAGTCACAGGAGGACCCCCAGCCATTAGATTGCACTCACAGGACTGCCAGCTGTTAGATTGCTCTCACAGGAGGACTCCCAGCTGTTAGATTGCTCTCACAGGAGGACTCCCAGCTGTTAGATTGCACTCACAGGAGGACTCCCAGCTATTAGATTCCAGTCACAGGAGGACCCCCAGCCATTAGATTGCACTCACAGGAGGACTCCCAGCTGTTAGATTGCTCTCACAGGAGGACTCCCAGCTGTTAGATTGCACTCACAGGAGGACTCCCAGCTATTAGATTCCACTCACAGGAGGACCCCCAGCCATTAGATTGCACTCACAGGAGGACCCCCAGCCATTAGATTCCACTCACAGGAGGACCCCCAGCTATTAGATTGCACTCACAGGAGGACTCCCAGCTGTTAGATTGCACTCACAGGAGCACTCCCAGCCATTAGATTGCACTCACAGGAGGACTCCCAGCTGTTAGATTGCTCTCACAGGAGCACTCCCAGCCATTAGATTGCACTCACAGGAGGAATCCCAGCCGTTAGATTGCACTCACAGGAGGACTGCCAGCTGTTAGATTGCACTCACAGGAGGACTCCCAGCTATTAGGTTCCACTCACAGGAGGACCCCCAGCCATTAGATTGCACTCACAGGACTGCCAGCTGTTAGATTGCTCTCACAGGAGGACTCCCAGCTGTTAGATTGCACTCACAGGAGGACTCCCAGCTGTTAGATTGCACTCACAGGAGGACTCCCAGCCATTAGATTGCACTCACAGGAGGACTCCCAGCTATTAGATTCCACTCACAGGAGGACCCCCAGCCATTAGATTGCACTCACAGGAGGACTCCCAGCTGTTAGATTGCACTCACAGGAGGACTCCCAGCTGTTAGACTGCACTCACAGGAGGACTCCCAGCTGTTAGACTGCACTCACAGGAGGACTCCCAGTCATTAATTTGCACTCACATGACTGCCAGCCATTAGATTGCACTCACAGGAGCACTCCCAGCCATTAGATTGTACTCACAGGAGGAATCCCAGCCGTTAGATTGCACTCACAGGAGGACTGCCAGCTGTTAGATTGCACTCACAAGAGGACTCCCAGCTATTAGGTTCCACTCACAGGAGGACCCATAGCCATTAGATTGCACTCACAGGACTGCCAGCTGTTAGATTGCTCTCACAGGAGGACTCCCAGCTGTTAGATTGCACTCACAGGAGGACTCCCAGCTGTTAGATTGCACTCACAGGAGGAGTCCCAGCTATTAGATTCCACTCACAGAAGGACCCCCAGCCATTAGATTGCACTCACAGGAGGACTCCCAGCTGTTAGATTGCACTCACAGGAGGACTCCCAGCTGTTAGATTGCACTCACAGGTGGACTCCCAGCTGTTAGATTGCACTCACTGGAGGACTCCCAGCTGTTAGACTGCACTCACAGGACTCCCAGCTGTTAGACTGCACTCACAGGAGGACTCCCAGTCATTAATTTGCACTCACATGACTGCCAGCCATTAGATTGTACTCACATGAGGACTCCCAGCTGTTAGATTGCTCTCACATGAGGACTCCCAGCTGTTAGATTGCTCTCACAGGAGCACTCAAAGCCATTAGATTGCACTCACAGGAGGAATCCCAACAGTTAGATTGCACTCACAGGAGGACTGCCAGCTGTTAGATTGCACTCACAGGAGGCCTTCCAGCTATTAGGTTCCACTCACAGGAGGACCCCCAGCCATTAGATTGCACTCACAGGACTGCCAGCTGTTAGATTGCTCTCACAGGAGGACTCCCAGCTGTTAGATTGCATCTACACAGGAGGACTCCCAGCTGTTAGATTGCACTCACAGAAGGACTCCCAGCTATTAGATTCCACTCACAGGAGGACCCCCAGCCATTAGATTGCACTCACAGGAGGACTCCCAGCCATTAGATTGCACTCACAGGAGGACTCCCAGCTATTAGATTCCACTTACAGGAGGACTCCCAGTCATTAATTTGCACTCACATGACTGCCAGCCATTAGATTGCACTCACAGGAGCACTCCCAGCCATTAGATTGCACTCACAGGAGGAATCCCAGCCGTTAGATTGCACTCACAGGAGGACTGCCAGCTGTTAGATTGCACTCACAGGAGGACTCCCAGCTATTAGGTTCCACTCACAGGAGGACCCCCAGCCATTAGATTGCACTCACAGGACTGCCAGCTGTTAGATTGCTCTCACAGGAGGACTCCCAGCTGTTAGATTGCTCTCACAGGAGGACTCCCAGCTGTTAGATTGCACTCACAGGAGGACTCCCAGCTGTTAGATTGCACTCACAGGAGGACTCCCAGCTATTAGATTCCAGTCACAGGAGGACCCCCAGCCATTAGATTGCACTCACAGGAGGACTCCCAGCTGTTAGATTGCTCTCACAGGAGGACTCCCAGCTGTTAGATTGCACTCACAGGAGGACTCCCAGCTATTAGATTCCACTCACAGGAGGACCCCCAGCCATTAGATTGCACTCACAGGAGGACTCCCAGCTGTTAGATTGCACTCACAGGAGGACTCCCAGCTATTAGATTCCACTCACAGGAGGACCCCCAGCCATTAGATTCCACTCACAGGAGGACCCCCAGCCATTAGATTGCACTCACAGGAGGACTCCCAGCTGTTAGATTGCACTCACAGGAGGACTCCCAGCTATTAGATTCCACTCACAGGAGGACTCCCAGCTATTAGATTGCACTCACAGGAGGACTCCCAGCTGTTAGATTGCACTCACAGGAGGACCCCCAGCTGTTAGATTGCACTCACAGGAGGACTCCCAGCTATTAGATTGCACTCACAGGAGGACTCCCAGCTATTAGATTGCACTCACAGCTGTTAGATTGCACTCACAGGAGGACTGCCAGCTGTTAGATTGCACTCACAGGAGGACTCCCAGCTATTAGGTTCCACTCACAGGAGGACCCCCAGCCATTAGATTGCACTCACAGGACTGCCAGCTGTTAGATTGCTCTCACAGGAGGACTCCCAGCTGTTAGATTGCACTCACAGGAGGACTCCCAGCCATTAGATTCCACTCACAGGAGGACCCCCAGCCATTAGATTGCACTCACAGGAGGACTCCCAGCCATTAGATTGCACTCACAGGAGGACTCCCAGCTATTAGATTCCACTCACAGGAGGACCCCCAGCCATTAGATTGCACTCACAGGAGGACTCCCAGCTGATAGATTGCACTCACAGGAGGACTCCCAGCTGTTAGACTGCACTCACAGGAGGACTCCCAGCTGTTAGACTGCACTCACAGGAGGACTCCCAGTCATTAATTTGCACTCACATGACTGCCAGCCATTAGATTGCACTCACAGGAGCACTCCCAGCCATTAGATTGTACTCACTGGAGGAATCCCAGCCGTTAGATTGCACTCACAGGAGGACTGCCAGCTGTTAGATTGCACTCACAAGAGGACTCCCAGCTATTAGGTTCCACTCACAGGAGGACCCATAGCCATTAGATTGCACTCACAGGACTGCCAGCTGTTAGATTGCTCTCACAGGAGGACTCCCAGCTGTTAGATTGCACTCACAGGAGGACTCCCAGCTGTTAGATTGCACTCACAGGAGGACTCCCAGCTATTAGATTGCACTCACAGAAGGACCCCCAGCCATTAGATTGCACTCACAGGAGGACTCCCAGCTGTTAGATTGCACTCACAGGAAGACTCCCAGCTGTTAGATTGCACTCACAGGAGGACTCCCAGCTGTTAGATTGCACTCACAGGAGGACTCCCAGCTATTAGATTCCACTCACAGGAGGACCCCCAGCCATTAGATTCCACTCACAGGAGGACCCCCAGCCATTAGATTGCACTCACAGGAGGACTCCCAGCTATTAGATTGCACTCACAGGAGGACTCCCAGCTGTTAGATTGCACTCACAGGAGGACCCCCAGCTGTTAGATTGCACTCACAGGAGGACTCCCAGCTATTAGATTGCACTCACAGGAGGACTCCCAGCTGTTAGATTGCACTCACAGGAGGACCCCCAGCTGTTAGATTGCACTCACAGGAGGACTCCCAGCTATTAGATTGCACTCACAGGAGGACTCCCAGCTATTAGATTGCACTCACAGGAGGACTCCCAGCTGTTAGATTGCACTCACAGGAGGACTGCCAGCTGTTAGATTGCACTCACAGGAGGACTCCCAGCTATTAGGTTCCACTCACAGGAGGACCCCCAGCCATTAGATTGCACTCACAGGACTGCCAGCTGTTAGATTGCTCTCACAGGAGGACTCCCAGCTGTTAGATTGCACTCACAGGAGGACTCCCAGCCATTAGATTCCACTCACAGGAGGACCCCCAGCCATTAGATTGCACTCACAGGAGGACTCCCAGCCATTAGATTGCACTCACAGGAGGACTCCCAGCTATTAGATTCCACTCACAGGAGGACCCCCAGCCATTAGATTGCACTCACAGGAGGACTCCCAGCTGATAGATTGCACTCACAGGAGGACTCCCAGCTGTTAGACTGCACTCACAGGAGGACTCCCAGCTGTTAGACTGCACTCACAGGAGGACTCCCAGTCATTAATTTGCACTCACATGACTGCCAGCCATTAGATTGCACTCACAGGAGCACTCCCAGCCATTAGATTGTACTCACAGGAGGAATCCCAGCCGTTAGATTGCACTCACAGGAGGACTGCCAGCTGTTAGATTGCACTCACAAGAGGACTCCCAGCTATTAGGTTCCACTCACAGGAGGACCCATAGCCATTAGATTGCACTCACAGGACTGCCAGCTGTTAGATTGCTCTCACAGGAGGACTCCCAGCTGTTAGATTGCACTCACAGGAGGACTCCCAGCTGTTAGATTGCACTCACAGGAGGACTCCCAGCTATTAGATTGCACTCACAGAAGGACCCCCAGCCATTAGATTGCACTCACAGGAGGACTCCCAGCTGTTAGATTGCACTCACAGGAAGACTCCCAGCTGTTAGATTGCACTCACAGGAGGACTCCCAGCTGTTAGATTGCACTCACAAGTGGACTCCCAGCTGTTAGATTGCACTCACAGGAGGACTCCCAGCTGTTAGACTGCACTCACAGGAGGACTCCCAGCTGTTAGACTGCACTCACAGGAGGACTCCCAGTCATTAATTTGCACTCACATGACTGCCAGCCATTAGATTGTACTCACATGAGGACTCCCAGCTGTTAGATTGCTCTCACAGGAGCACTCCCAGCCATTAGATTGCACTCACAGGAGGAATCCCAACAGTTAGATTGCACTCACAGGAGGACTGCCAGCTGTTAGATTGCACTCACAGGAGGCCTTCCAGCTATTAGGTTCCACTCACAGGAGGACCCCCAGCCATTAGATTGCACTCACAGGACTGCCAGCTGTTAGATTGCTCTCACAGGAGGACTCCCAGCTGTTAGATTGCATCTACACAGGAGGACTCCCAGCTGTTAGATTGCACTCACAGAAGGACTCCCAGCTATTAGATTCCACTCACAGGAGGACCCCCAGCCATTAGATTGCACTCACAGGAGGACTCCCAGCCATTAGATTGCACTCACAGGAGGACTCCCAGCTATTAGATTCCACTTACAGGAGGACTCCCAGCTATTAGATTCCACTTACAGGAGGACTCCCAGTCATTAATTTGCACTCACATGACTGCCAGCCATTAGATTGCACTCACAGGAGCACTCCCAGCCATTAGATTGCACTCACAGGAGGAATCCCAGCCGTTAGATTGCACTCACAGGAGGACTGCCAGCTGTTAGATTGCACTCACAGGAGGACTCCCAGCTATTAGGTTCCACTCACAGGAGGACCCCCAGCCATTAGATTGCACTCACAGGACTGCCAGCTGTTAGATTGCTCTCACAGGAGGACTCCCAGCTGTTAGATTGCACTCACAGGAGGACTCCCAGCTGTTAGATTGCACTCACAGGAGGACTCCCAGCTATTAGATTCCACTCACAGGAGGACCCCCAGCCATTAGATTGCACTCACAGGAGGACTCCCAGCTGTTAGATTGCTCTCACAGGAGGACTCCCAGCTGTTAGATTGCACTCACAGGAGGACTCCCAGCTATTAGATTCCACTCACAGGAGGACCCCCAGCCATTAGATTGCACTCACAGGAGGACTCCCAGCTATTAGATTCCACTCACAGGAGGACCCCCAGCCATTAGATTGCACTCACAGGAGGACTCCCAGCTGTTAGATTGCACTCACAGGTGGACTCCCAGCTGTTAGATTGCACTCACAGGAGGACTCCCAGCTGTTAGACTGCACTCACAGGAGGACTCCCAGCTGTTAGACTGCACTCACAGGAGGACTCCCAGTCATTAATTTGCACTCACATGACTGCCAGCCATTAGATTGCACTCACAGGAGCACTCCCAGCCATTAGATTGTACTCACAGGAGGAATCCCAGCCGTTAGATTGCACTCACAGGAGGACTGCCAGCTGTTAGATTGCACTCACAAGAGGACTCCCAGCTATTAGGTTCCACTCACAGGAGGACCCATAGCCATTAGATTGCACTCACAGGACTGCCAGCTGTTAGATTGCTCTCACAGGAGGACTCCCAGCTGTTAGATTGCACTCACAGGAGGACTCCCAGCTGTTAGATTGCACTCACAGGAGGACTCCCAGCTATTAGATTGCACTCACAGAAGGACCCCCAGCCATTAGATTGCACTCACAGGAGGACTCCCAGCTGTTAGATTGCACTCACAGGAAGACTCCCAGCTGTTAGATTGCACTCACAGGAGGACTCCCAGCTGTTAGATTGCACTCACAGGTGGACTCCCAGCTGTTAGATTGCACTCACAGGAGGACTCCCAGCTGTTAGACTGCACTCACAGGAGGACTCCCAGCTGTTAGACTGCACTCACAGGAGGACTCCCAGTCATTAATTTGCACTCACATGACTGCCAGCCATTAGATTGTACTCACATGAGGACTCCCAGCTGTTAGATTGCTCTCACAGGAGCACTCCCAGCCATTAGATTGCACTCACAGGAGGAATCCCAACAGTTAGATTGCACTCACAGGAGGACTGCCAGCTGTTAGATTGCACTCACAGGAGGCCTTCCAGCTATTAGGTTCCACTCACAGGAGGACCCCCAGCCATTAGATTGCACTCACAGGACTGCCAGCTGTTAGATTGCTCTCACAGGAGGACTCCCAGCTGTTAGATTGCATCTACACAGGAGGACTCCCAGCTGTTAGATTGCACTCACAGAAGGACTCCCAGCTATTAGATTCCACTCACAGGAGGACCCCCAGCCATTAGATTGCACTCACAGGAGGACTCCCAGCCATTAGATTGCACTCACAGGAGGACTCCCAGCTATTAGATTCCACTTACAGGAGGACTCCCAGTCATTAATTTGCACTCACATGACTGCCAGCCATTAGATTGCACTCACAGGAGCACTCCCAGCCATTAGATTGCACTCACAGGAGGAATCCCAGCCGTTAGATTGCACTCACAGGAGGACTGCCAGCTGTTAGATTGCACTCACAGGAGGACTCCCAGCTATTAGGTTCCACTCACAGGAGGACCCCCAGCCATTAGATTGCACTCACAGGACTGCCAGCTGTTAGATTGCTCTCACAGGAGGACTCCCAGCTGTTAGATTGCACTCACAGGAGGACTCCCAGCTGTTAGATTGCACTCACAGGAGGACTCCCAGCTATTAGATTCCACTCACAGGAGGACCCCCAGCCATTAGATTGCACTCACAGGAGGACTCCCAGCTGTTAGATTGCTCTCACAGGAGGACTCCCAGCTGTTAGATTGCACTCACAGGAGGACTCCCAGCTATTAGATTCCACTCACAGGAGGACCCCCAGCCATTAGATTGCACTCACAGGAGGACTCCCAGCTATTAGATTCCACTCACAGGAGGACCCCCAGCCATTAGATTGCACTCACAGGAGGACTCCCAGCTGTTAGATTGCACTCACAGGAGGACTCCCAGCTGTTAGATTGCACTCACAGGAGGACTCCCAGCTATTAGATTCCACTCACAGGAGGACCCCCAGCCATTAGATTGCACTCACAGGAGGACTCCCAGCTGTTAGTTTGCACTCACAGGAGGACTCCCAGCTGTTAGATTGCACTCACAGGAGGACTCCCAGCTATTAGATTCCACTCACAGGAGGACTCCCAGCTATTAGATTGCACTCACAGGAGGACTCCCAGCTGTTAGACTGCACTCACAGCGAGGACTCCCAGCTGTTAGATTGCACTCACAGGAGGACTCCCAGCTGTTAGATTGCACTCACAGGAGGACTCCCAGCTGTTAGATTGCACTCACAGGAGGACTCCCAGCTGTTAGATTGCACTCACAGGAGGACTCCCAGCTGTTAGAGTGCACTCACAGGACTTACCCCAGCCATTAGATTGCACTCACAGAACTTACCCCAGGCTCCCAGTACCAACCAGGAAAGAGAAAACTGAAAGGCTGCCTAGTGCACAGAAGGGAAAGATGCCGAATATGACACAATGTCATATCCAGCAATGCGAATTCAGATATGCGGACCTCTCCGCATCTTAAGGTTTATTTAATGGTATCCTGGTAGGCCAGTCCGGCCCTGCTAAAGGCTAATGTTACATCTATGGAGGCAATACCACAAAGAATTTTTTATTTTTTTTAAAATAAAAGGTGGGAATCCTAAATATAAAAGTCTCCAAGTTTAATAGTTAATTATTATGGAATAGTCATACACTATCTGCATGGAATGAATACTAGCACCTTCTAGTGTGCCTTCTAGTGCAGCCTCCCTTTGCCCTGGTTTTCTTTAGCATATCATTCACAAACATTCTTACAGAAGAGCCAGCGAGGACAGGTGTGGCCAGATTTCTAAACTTCCTTAAACTCTCACTTGGCAGCAATTCTGGAATGTAGGAACTTTACTGATCTGTGAGCAGGCCCTCTACTAAAACATGCACGTTGGGAAAACAGCAGAGACATACTATTAATTATTGAAATGCACAAATACTATCTGCAACCACGCACAACACTAAGCAGAACATAAACAGAACAATAGAAGCAGGTTCTAAAAGCACAGGAAAGCCACTGATCACAAGAGCTTACACTTTTATTTCCCATTTAGGTACATTTTAGATCACTGGTATTGAATATTGCTACAAACGGACTTCTGAATGTGGAATCTCTCAGCAAGGTGAGTGTGCTTGTTTAATTATAAAGATTTTTTTTTAAACCCTTGGTATTTTACTCCTTTGAGCTGCACCTGTCCCATGAGGGCATTTTTTTATGTACTTTTTTTGTCACCATGAGGTGGAGTTTATGACTTGAATAAACGTGCCTTATGGTTTCTAAAATGCACTGAATGTTTTATTTAGATGAAGCTGGTTAGCAAAGTAAATGCTACTTTGTTTCTAAGAGACACACTATAGTGTCAGAATAGACTGAGTTCGTCCCTCATACAGGAGTGTTTATTTCATACTGATTGTTTCTTCATGCAGAGTGGACTGTATATAAAGGTTTCTCCGGGTTATTTGCATATCTTTTTTTGTCAGCATAACATATATCAGAAAATACAAAATATAAAAAGCACACAAAAAAAAAAAGGAAAAAAACAAACAAAATAATTCCAGCAGAGACATATAATGCGTAAGGTATAGGTTTTTATAATACAATTAAAAATACCTTATGTTTTTATTGTTTTTGTGTTTGTATTTTAGGTGTGTAATTTGCTCAGTAGGGAAATTTATAATCCAACTGTAATCCCGGCACCATGAACATCTTCAGAGGCACTGCAACTCATTTTACCAGGAGTGTACACGCAAGATATTTCAGCAAGCACCTAAGGCTAGCAACTCCACAGAATTTTAAAGACTATGAAGATATTAAACTACATTATAAACCTGTTGTACCAGAACACTTTAACTTTGCAAGTGACATTTTAGACAAATGGTCCATGGTTGAAAAGGTAAAGTTTCAATACAGTATAAAACTATGAGTATTCATCCAGGCTTCAAGAGCCACTAGCAGATTGTACAAGGAGAGATGTCACTAAGCAAAGTCTTTTACTCCGTGGACTTTACCATTGGCCCCGTTAATAATCCCCAATGTCAGGGCCGGTGCAGGGAATTTGTTTACACATGCAAGGTGGATTTTGATTCCCCCTCATTACACCTTCCAACCATAGATTTGCACTCAGAACTTGCTCCACACCCACATTGCACTCAGGACCTACCCCAGCACCCAGATTTGCACGCACAGCATTTACCCCATTGGCCAACCCCAAGATATGCACTCTGCACCCTTTATAGTTAGCACTGGGATGTCACGTGACACACAGCGCTCACATTATTCAGTAGTGCAAGGAGGTGGAGCCGGCAGTCTATGCCAATGTTGCTGATATTTGGAAAATTTAATCGCGCCAGTGGCTGTGAATTCCGACCCCCCCCCCCCCCCCCATCTTCAGCTTCCTAAGGCCTATGCAGTCTTATGGTAGCACCAGCCCTGCACAGTGTGCATTCACTGCAGCCATGTCAGAGTAAGTGTGCAGGAGTAGCAGGATTATCCTAACTTAATAAATATTTGTAGACTTCAAGAGCCAAACAGGCCAGTTCAGAAACCAGCCTAGTTATTTTTAGGAGCTAGCAAAATTGTACTTAAATAGAGATCTAATTATAATAATCAAAAAAGTTAGGAGCCAGCTTAAGCTTGATTTGGGAGCCGTGACTTCTGGGATTTATCAACCCATGAGCCTTAATTCAGACCTGTAAGACTATAATGAAGATGAAGAAGTAGTCTTAATACTAGTTCTCATCTTTAACAATGACATTTATTTATCAAATGTGTTCTTTCCCCAGGATGGTGGCAGATCTTCTAACCCAGCTTTTTGGTGGATTGACGGCAAAGGAAAAGAAATCAGGTGGAGCTTTGATGAGTTGGGATTCCTCTCCAGGAAAGTGGCTAACATACTCTCTGGCGCCTGTGACTTGACCCCAGGGGATCGAGTTATTGTGATATTGCCCCGCTTGCCAGAATGGTGGCTCTTCAACGTGGCATGTATCAGAGCAGGTAAGTCCGTAAGTAATGAAGCAACCACTTACTGGTTTCCAATATCAATAATATAAGACAGAAGTATCATTGAAATAGTTTTTTAAATCTTTGTTATTTTGTGTCAAGGCCTACACTAGTGTTGATATCTAGATTCTAGAACATCCATGTTGGTATTTTTAGGTTTGGTGCTAATCCCCGGGACAATGCAACTCACAGCCAAAGACATTCTGCACCGTCTACAAACATCGAAGGCCAAGTGTATTATAACCAGTGATGAAATTGCATCAGCTGTGGACTCCATTTCAACTCAATCTCCATTTTTAAAAACTAAGCTTATCATATCTGAGCAAACACGAGAAGGCTGGCAGAGCTATAGCGGCTTATTTCAGTAAGTACATGGCTTTGTTATTTTTACTTATTGTGAATGTTTGCACATATTGATATTTAGAAATGGCATTAATGAAAGTTTAATGTCACACTCGAAAGGGAGGCTGATGACAAGCATACCTGTGTGAAGACTAAGAGTAACGATCCCATGACGATCTACTATACCAGCGGGACAACAGGCTATCCAAAGATGACTGAGCACAGCCATTGCAGCTACGGGCTTGGCCTAGTGGTGAATGGGCGGTAAGTATGTTTTTTTAAAGTAGCAATCAGGGTTTTTCCTTTATGTAAATATTCTCTCTTTAGATCCTTTTTAATCATAACGTTATAATTTTAGATGCTGTTAAAACACAGGTAGCCTCGCAGTGTTGTGATACATGATCACTGGAGATCATGGGTGCTCTTAGTGAACTTCGGTGCATGATGTACTAACCGCCCCAGTGTTTGTCAACGCTACAATTGTTTGGTATCTGTAAATGGCTGCCTGCATCATCTGAATGCTTGAGCCAATATATTGTATGAATAATTCAATTCCTGTGAGGTCTTCTTTAACATGTACATTGAACATTGTTAACATGTCTGTGCACTGAAAGGTGACTTAAAAAATGTGAGGTTTTAAAAATGTAACTATGCATTATCTATGGCCAACTGAGCTCTTCTAGCTGGAGAAGCTCGACAAGTTGAGCCCTGCACAATGTATAGTTAAAAGATGAGGACTGATACTGTGTCAGCTGTAGAAACACAAAAGGCAAGTAGACTCAAGTTGATACTTCTAGAGCTCTTCTTTAGGTCTGTTACTTGTATATACAAGAGGTTTCCACCTTTATTTGTACAACATGCCCGAAGAAGAGATCTAAGAGGAAGGTCTTGAGAGCTTGGACTCTAAATCTGCTCAGTTAGCCAATAAAGACATCAACTTAACTCTACTTGCTACCTATGTATACTTAAGTTAACGTCAGGAAATGTTCATTTCATCTTAACTGCCCTGTGACTCACCATTTAGCGAATAGACTCTAAGCTGTTTTTCAACCTTGCTTCCTTAAACAAACATGCCTCGAGAGTCCGGAGTAAACCTGATGTGTTTCTTCATAGATACACGCAAGTTTACTCTCTTCTGTGTCTCACATCTGCAGAGGGCAGGGGTCTCTCGTTGCTAGCACAGAGAGAGACCCTTGCTTTTGCATGGGAACAACAGGGGGACCTAGATAAAGTCACCCCGCTGATCCCATACAAAAACAAGGGTCTCTCTCTGCGCTAGCAGAAAGAGCCAGTCGCCGACCAGACGGCTGCCTCCAGCTGCCGGTCAGAGGATAAACTGGCATGTCCTATCAAATATACACTCCAGTTTATCCACACAGTAGGGACAGCTAACCTTTCACTTGTGCTTCTGTATTAGAAGCACAAGTGAAATATATAATGTTAAGTGTTCCTTTAAGCACTATTGGATTTTCTTTCTGCATTTTATTTATTTATTTATTGGCCATTCAAGCGCTCATCTCCCACTGTACGCAACTGAAAAATTTACAGAGGATACCCAGAAACAAATCTCACTTATTAATAAAATGTTTTTGAAAAGATGTCAATAACTTTTACCGTACAAAAAAAGGAGAATAAGAAGTAGGAGGAGAGGAACTGGGAATAGTGAAAAGTAGTGCATAAACCACAATATAAATACCAAAAGAAAGATTATTAACCCCTGCGTAACAATAAAAACCCACAAAATTGTGACGCAACCCAGAGGCGTCACTAGGGTTGGTGTCACCCGGTGCGGTAACCCATGGTGTCACCCCACTGGATTTCCTCCAATACCATGCCAAACAGATTTCTTAGTAATGCCAGCCAGATGGCCCATTAAATATGCCACATACAGGAGCCCCACAAATTATGTCACACACAGGAGCCCATTAACTATGCCACACACAGGAGCCCCATAACTATGACACACATGAGAGCCCCATAAATTATGCCACACCAGAGCCCAATTAATTATGCCACACACACAGGCGCCCCTTAATTATGCCACACACAAGCGCCCCATAATTTTGCCATTCAATATTCCAGCATTTAACCCCTCAATATGCCAGCATTTTGCCATTCAATATACCAGTTTTAAACCCCTCAATATGCCATTCTTTTGCCATTCAATATGCCAGCATTTAACCCCTCAATATGCCAATATTATTTTGCCATTCAATATGCCAGTATTTAACCCCTCAATATGCCAGAATTTTGCCATTCAATATGCCAGTATTTAACCCTTCAATATGCCAGAATTTTGCCATTCAATGTGCCAGCATTTAACCCCTCGATATGCCAGAATTTTGCCATTTGATATTCCACCATTTAACCCCTCAGAATTTTGCCATTCAATATTCCAGCATTTAACCCCTCAATATGCCAGAATTTTGCCATAAAATATTCCAGCATTTAACCCCTCAATATGCCAGAATTTTGCCATAAAATATTCCAGCATTTAACCCCTCAATATGACAGAATTTTGCCATACAATATTCCAGCATTTAAACCCTCAATATGCCAGTATTATTTTGCCACTCAAAATGACAGTCTTTAACCCCTCAATATGCCAGAATTTTGCCATTCAACACGGAGGAGGGAAGCACAGCCACCAGATGTGATCCGGTTGCATTGATTTTTGATTTTGGGATTTTATTTTCAGCAGCCGTATCTAGCAGATGCGGCTGCCAGAAAAAAAAGAAAGTTCACAAGCGCGATGTGCTGAGGGGGGATGCCGGCAGCACCAGGTGTCACCATTATGGGGCAGGCTAATCGTGGCATATTAATGCCAATCTGGCTGTGGCATATTAATGGAAACTAGGCTGTGGCATATTAATGGAAAATGGGCTGTGGCATTTGAGTTTCTTTGAAACCACTCTACTGCAGTTTGAAGGTAACTGCAGATTTACAGTAAGTGCCGTTTCATTTAGCACTATTTGTTTTTTTATTGTTGCACAGGGGTTGACACTCTTTCTTTTGATAACTTCCACTGCACAGGTATTGGCTGGATCTGACTCCTTCAGACATATTTTGGAATACATCAGACACAGGATGGGCTAAATCTGCATGGAGCAGTATCTTCTCTCCGTGGAGTCAAGGCTCATGTGTATTTGCCCACAGCATGCCCCGTTTTGATCCTGAAACTGTGCTAAAAGTAAGTCTGAAACTTACATGTTTTCTGCATGATAGTTGTAGGAAAAGCACACATGACAAAGTTTAGTACATTTGTAAGAATCCCAGCTGTGGTGCACCCCTCCCAATAAATTACAAGGAACCTCATCAATTGGCAGGGCTTATTGACAGACTGTTTTAACACTTCTGCAGTGCTTGTGTTTTTCCTGTAATTAAGGAAATAGCTGTAATTTTCCTCTTCTCATTGAATGTACCTACAGATATTAAATATTGTTTTAACATCAAAAGGAGGTCAAATTACATCAAATCATCATTATTTACCATTTACTAATATGATGTTTTAAAAAATGTTAGAAATACCCACTGTTTACATGTTTTCCTATTGTTTTATTTTTCAAGTTATAGAGCAATAACTGCAAGCAGTACATTGCTTTCTCCTAGTGATATTTGAATCCTAATCCTAGCCTGAAGGCTAACTTAGGCCCCCAGAGGGACTTAAGCAATCACTGATCTCTTCTGAAACCCTTGCCCACAGCAGGGCAGCTCCATATTGGATAGGCATTATGATTTCAATATGGTGCTGGGGATCACATATCACCCAGACGGGGTATATCTGTGCTGCTGAATGCCTTATCACTGAGGCATTTAAGCAACACCGCTTTCGAAGCTCATTTTAACACTCACTGTACATATGTCCTTCTTTGCCAAGGGGTTAAATGAAGAACTTAAAAAAAAAAAGTGTATAGACTTTTTATAGTAGGATTACAAACATATAACATAACAAAGCACGAATGTATGTTTACATTTCTCAATAGAAAATGACATTATTGTGGTATTAAATACGGTAATTGCATTTCATGTAATGCATAGTTGCCAACATCAGCCATGTTTCCAGGAACACATATTTGTTCCACATGCTGCAGACAGAGCATGCAAAGTGCAGCCCGGCAGTATGTAGAATGGATATACACACACAGACACAATCCAATTATTTAATCACAGTGGAGATCTCATAGAACCTACCATGATTAATTAATTGAATTTTGTCAGTGTGCATATCCATCCTACATACTGCCGGGCTGCACTTTGAATGCTCTGTCTGCAGCTTGTGGAACAAATACGTGTCCCTGGAAACATGGCCGATGTTGGCAACTATGGTAATGAGTCCTTCATTCATCTTTATTTTCATGTAGACTCTCTGCAAGTTTCCTATCACTACATTTTGCTCAGCGCCAACTGCCTATCGTATGCTTGTGCTGAAGAATCTTTCTAGGTAAGTTATATGTAATTATACTTATATGTAATTATACTTACATAACTGGAAAAAAAACACTATTAACACAGATATGAAAAATGGAAAGTTGGAGACCTTTTTAAAAAGAAATAATGCAAAATAATTTGGCATGACCAGCTATATTGTGATGCCTAAAATGTAACTGGTTGTGCTCTTAGTTTAAACGGGACAGCCCATTGGTTTAGACAAAGATCAGTATTGCTATTGACTTATGTTGCGTGTGCTCTTTATCACATCAATAAAGCTACAAGTTCCAGAGTTTGAAGCATTGCGTGAGTGCTGGGGAGCCCATCAACCCCCAAGTGATGGAGCAGTGGAAGATGAACACGGGACTGGACATCTACGAAGGATATGGACAGACAGAAACAGTATGTTATACTGTAGAAAAGCTAAAACTGACTAGGCAGTAACCCAGTTTAACCTTAAAAAGGAGACTGTATAGAGCACACTGATTTTTTTATCCCGCACTACACCGATGTCTTACTGCCAGCATGTGTGTCACATATGGCTCTCAAGGGTTATGTTGTATTACAGGTTGACTATTCCTTATCCGAAAAACACTTATCGAAAATGATCGGCTATCAAAAAAGATTTGGATTTTCGCCACAAACACCTGTTTATTCAGTGTCCAGCCCCCTTAAGCTGTCAGATAGCTTCCATTCATGCTCAGATTCACCCACACTCACAAAGAGCAATAGAATGGCAGTGTGCAGGCCTGACGCTCCAACGGCAGGTTCTCAACGATGCCTCACAGCACAACTACATCACAGTAAAAGTGATTTATTTGCTCTACACAGTATTTGCATTGATACTGTATTTCAAGAGTGCTGAGAGGCTTTAATATATCTTATTGGTGAAAATGATATGTCATCCGAAATGATCCGTTATCCAAAATACGTCTGGGTCCAAGAATTTTAGATAACGGATACTCAACCTTTACCTCATTAGATTAATAGTGTCAAGCCCCCAATCTAAGCTTTTCCCATGGTATTTGGCCCTCCACATCAAAAAGTTGGACAACACTAACACATACACCAGATTTGTAATTTTACAATAAATCACACTGACTATTTTCCAGGTGCTAATCTGTGGTACATTCAAAGGAATGAAAATTAAACCAGGGTCCATGGGAAAGCCTTCCCCGGCATATGATGTTCAGGTAATCTCTTCTTCCAGTAAAGAAATTGGAGGGGGAGGTATTAATTACCTTAAACCATTGTAAGTGAATATGTTGTGTTCATTTTGTCTCAGATTATTGATGAAAATGGCCCTGTTCTGGCCCATGGAAAAGAAGGAGATATCGCCATCAAAATATCACCGAGTCGGCCATTTTCCCTATTCTCGCAGTACACGGTATGGAATGATTAATCTTTTTCCTGTCAGATGCAGCAGGGACATATGAAAAATGATATAGTACATTTGGGTGTAACATTGAGACCAAGCCAACTTCCAACCAAAGTGGCCTAGTCTGTCAAGGAAGTGAAAGTTTACCTCATAAAATTAAATCATCTTAAATTATAAGATTTAAAAGAGCAGGGGTAAAAGTAAAAAAGAAAAAGGGTGATGCAAAATTCGTTAGCTTATGTTGAACAGGAAGGCTGGCATAAAATGGCTGCGAGATGGGCTAATGCATCAGCTGTGGAATCTCTTCAGTTCTCTGGGTTGCAGGTTTGATTCATGGTTGGGTTGATGCAGCCCTTCATCCTTCTGATTAATAGCAGGAATGATGGGTCCTTTTTCAACCTAAATTACCATGTCACTATGAGGTTTATGAAATGAATGTCATTAACCTATTGTCAAAGGCACATACTGCCTCTGACATGCTTCAACAATGACGACAAAGCTTATTGGCTTAGTTATCTGAGGCCTGTGATCACTGTCAAGGGTGTAACCAGTGCTGTATTTACCGCGAGGCATCCTAGGCGGATGCCTAGGGCGGCAAATTTTTGGGGGCGGCAGCGCCCCCCAGCACTGAAAAAAAAACAAAAAAACGCGCCCCTTTAAAAAAAAAAAAACCACCGCGCTTGCAGGCAGAGACGGAGGTGAGAGGGGATCGGAAGATCCCCCCTCACCAACGCTCTGCCTGCCAGGCTGCACGGGGAGCCGAACAGGCAGCACAGAGAATCCTCCGTGCTGCCTGTTCGGCTCCCCGTGCAGTGTGGAAGTGTGGAAGTGGAAGTGCCGACAGTCACGTGACGGGCGCGCTGACGTCATACGCGCGCCCGGTCACGTGACCTGTCGGCACAATCGCCGGGAAGCCGAACAGCATGGAGGGACCATGCTGCCTGCCACCAGGGAAAGGTAAGTGCTGATGGGAGACTGTGTGTGTGTGTGTGTGTGACTGAGTGTGATGGTAGTCAGAGTGTGTGTGATAGGAGACAGTGTGTGTGACTGAGTGTGATGGGAGTCGGAGTGTGTGTGATGGGAGACCGTGTGTGTGACTGAGTGTGATGGGAGTAGGAGTGTGTGACGAGTGTGATGGGAGTGTGAGCTTGATGTGAGTCTGAATGATGGGGCATGTCTTAGGTGTGTAACATTGGGTGTGCAGCTTGGGTAGGGGGGTGCCCGGATTTTGTCTGCCTAGGGCAGCACAAAATCAAGATACACCACTGGGTGTAACCCAGTCCTCTAGGGAGTACTCTGATACCTGTGAGCGCCTTTTCCGTTAGTGCCATGAAAGAGGAACAACCAGAGCATTACCATGTTTCGAGGCAACACCCTGTTCTGGGAGCCAGTAGGGTGGAGCGTACCCAATGAATGTTTGCAATGGGCGGATACATATGTCTGATTGGTCCACAAGGGTCCTTTTTTTCCAGAGGTGTTTATACAATCGTTTGCAGGAAGGGATTAAACTGGATAATAGTAACATACCTAGGACGTGCTTGAAATGAGAATATCTCAGTGTACCCTTCTGCTGGTTAAATATTTTAGTATGTTAGTAACACTGCTGTTTTCACGGCAGCAAATTGTTTAAATTAATTCAAAGGAAGTTACCAATGAACATTCCAATACCAGATTTAACTTGTATTTGTTGACATGATTACAAAGTTAAAATATATGTTAAAAGAATGAAAGTCTAAAGTAAATGCTGTCTGTAACATGCCATGTAATAACATTCATTCATTATAGGATGATCCACAGAAAACTGCCTCAAGTCAGAGGGGGGAGTTTTATCTCACAGGAGACAGAGGCATTAAAGATGAAGATGGTTACCTTTGGTTTGTTGGAAGATCTGATGATGTCATTCTATCCTCAGGGTAAGTATGATTTAAGGACTCAAATATTATCTATGTAGTGTATTCTGGCTGATTGTGGTATAACATTGATTGATAGAGTCTATTATTGTTATTATTTATCTATATTGTGACAAATTCTACATAACTACTTGCTGTCAGTGGAAGGTATATACATAAATAGCTCAAATAGTCTACATGTGATAACTGACTAGTGCAAAGCAGAGAACTTTCATATTCGTTTACTCCCTAGACTTTAGTTGGTTAAACAATTGAAAGACTATTTCAAAAGTGAATAAATCAGTAAAACATGACCAGTCTACATTTTAAAATGTTGACATAAATCCCTCTTTATGAATTTTATTATTTGAGCAAATATATAATTTTTTTTATCCTACTGCCTCATTAGATACCGAATTGGGCCTTTTGAAATCGAAAATGCTTTGATCGAACATCCCGCTGTTGCTGAATCAGCGGTAGTGAGTAGCCCAGATCCCATCCGAGGAGAGGTATGTAGAGAAATATAAAAAAAATGTAATATGCAAACACATTCATTTAGTCACTAAAACCCCTATAATTTTGTAGCCATTTAAACAGTTTTATGGGAAAAGGTTTACTAGTTTTTTTTTAAAAGAAAAGTAATTTAATTAGTTCTGTTAAATAAATCTTTTTAAGTGACTCTGCTTGCATTACCTTTACATCGCATAGTAGGCCACTAAATTATTTTTGCTCACCCCTCCACGTCACAGGCTAAAAGTGGCTAGCCATTCCTTGTCTGTATTATATTCTGCCTGATATTGGTATGAAATTGATTGATAGAGAGTATCCAAGTTATTATTTATGTATATGGTGCTAATAAATTTCACTGTACTAAATAGAGTAGCACCTTACAAATATCCATACTTGCATTGTGCCCTTATATTATACCTGAACTTAAATTCCATTTTGGGAGACTTTTAAGTCATATCGTCTTCTCTTTATAGTGCTCTGTGGAGCATTAATGTAATGCTGCTTCCTTTCACTCCCCCTAAAAAAATGTTTGCAAAAATGTTCACAAACATACATACACAAAAAAATAATTTATGTTTAATTGAAAGATTACAAATGTAGGCATTTTAAATAGAAATGTTTTAATGAAAGAATACAAATAACGCACCTTTTTGATACTTTTCTGTTTCTATACCCCTATCAGGGGGCGGACATTTTGGGTCAGATATTCCTTCATCTGACCCAAGATTCTAAACATGTCTTCGCCCTGATAGAGCTATGCAAGCAGTGAGGGCTCAATACGGTTCTTTTATATTCTTTCATTTAAGTCCTTTAAAATGAACGAGTCATCTACAAAGCCCATGGATGACAAAGTCATATTCAGGTAGGTATGACGGTCCGGGCACGTCATGAATATAAACAACTACATTTCTGAGGGTCTTAGCACAGGTCTGGAACCAGGTTACCGTACCCTCCTTACCCAATGTGATAGGCTTGATAGAGCCTGCTCAGTTAAAAAAATAAAGTTTCCCTAGGTAAACCCCTGAAAGGTAATTTAACACTTACAGAGCAGTCTTTCTATGTTACTTGCCACCCCCAAACACCACCTCCGATAGATTGAGTTAAAATGTCCAAACTGAAGGCTAACACCCCCTTTCCCGACCTTCCCACCCCACATTTAACGACTGGGCTCCCAGGTTTATTATCCCTATTCTTAAAACAAATCACACTCGCATTGATACCCTCCTTTGTTAAAATATGATTTGTTGACACTACCACATTGTAACCTGTTTTTTATATCTCCAATATGATCTTTTTATATTTATTATCTAAAATAAAACAATTAAAATGTGGATTGACACCAATGTTATAAAATATATATATATATTGTATACTTTACAGAAATAATTTGCTGATATCATAACACAGTTAAAAGATTTAAATAGAAATGTCATGAATGAGATTTGTGTACTGTTATTGAAAAATTTTAAAACCCCTAAAATATTTTTTCAAAACAAACAAACAGATTTATAAGGATAAATATTGCATCAAAAGAAACAAAACAAAAATGTATAGTTTGTATGAGTACACTAAATAAGAAATAGAGAAATTACAGTTTAAACACACACACATAACAAAAACTCCCCCAAAAGCTTGTACCTGAACAGTACTGCTCAGATCTACCTGGATACAAGCATAACAGATGTGGGCATCCACCCACCAACAGCACATTAAGTACTGAGGGCTTGCAAATACATGCAAATCCATTGTCGCTGCCCTGTTCGTAATGTTTAACCACTTTGCCTTTGGCGTTATGGATCTCTTCAGAGGCATAATGCCACGGTATAAACCCTTTTGTCTTCATAGCAAGATGTCTGTACATTGATTAGCAATTTAACACAATGTATAGGTATTGTTTTATCCCCTTTAAAGCAATATTTTTACATGACAGGTACACTTTAACTTCTTTCTAAAAAGCAGCACTCTTATTATAATGTACTATATATATCCTATATAGTTTATGTCTATGTATAAATCAGACTTGATGTAAGTTTGTGGACAAGCTTTAATTATTTACAGATGTGATGGCTAACCTAGCAAACTACATATCCCATGATCCTCAGTCACTCATTTGTAGTTCTCAAACATCTGCAATGCCATTCTCTAATCTAGCATTAAGCACGGGGCCGCAACAATCCCCTATTCTGATAAGTGTCAATTTATTTGGGGAAATAAAGTACTAAAAGACACCAGTAGCTGCATTTCCAACTAGCATTAAAAAATCATTGTATTGCCAGCACTTCTATTACAAAGGAAAGACTTGAGATTAGATGTAAGAGCAACGTGGCCAGGGCTGTATAGGAAGATAGCCAGCAGGGACAGTATATTGTTAAAATGACATTATTAAACTTTGATCTTACAGTTTATCGGGCATCAATCCCATTCTAACAAATGGTCAGCTTACTATGCCATGTACTGTACAGAACTGTTTACCGATTCTGGCTTTAACCAAGACTCGATGTCTCACCACAAGTCAATGATTATTTGATTTACAGGTCGTTAAAGCTTTTGTAGTTCTGGCACCTACATATAATGTACAGGATCCTGAAAAACTGACCACTGCGCTCCAGGAATATGTGAAAACGGTCACAGCTCCCTACAAATACCCAAGGAAGGCGAGTATTTAACGAGATGATAAACACAGAGATTTGATCCTGGCTTTTAAGAGGAATTGTAATAGGAGGCAGACGGTGAAAGTTCAGGAGGAACTGAGTAATGCTGAATGCAGCCAGTCTGTACACTTCCTGCACAGGGCTCCCACCATCAGCAAGGCACATATGGCTCTGGCATGCAGTGAGAGCAATGAAGAGCTCATCCAATCAGATTGTCTCTGCTTTCTATACTGCTAGTTGTGCTTTTTCTATAGCTAGCAATGTGTAAAAGGGCAGCAGTCGTGTGGTTACAGGGGTCATCCAGGCCCCTTATTGTGCCAGGCCTGGTCGCAGTAGCAACTCTTGCAACCATGATTGTTACATACTTGAAGACAGAGAGAAATGGCCTCTCAAATTCTTTAAAAAAAAAAAAAGGGGTTTACTACTTCTTTAGAGGGACAGTCTAGTCCCCAAACTCACTTTGGTGCAATATGAAGATTACTGCTTGTGTAGTGTATAGGCTTTTTTTTTTCCCCAGTGTGATTTGATGCAGGAATTCTGTATAAATCAAATTTTTAATATTTGAATAAAGCCCTCCCCAGTGATTACTCTGCATGTATACTGCAGGTGCAGCAGCATTGATAATATAGACACTGAGCATATAAAGTTTTGTTTCATTTAGTCACATTGTGTGGACTCTGAGTGACCTTGCTCACAGTAGGATATCTTAGCAGACACATTGTCTGATGACATCACTAGAGAGATAGGAAATTTCATTTATTTAAATGGCATTATTCTCATTGGTTACTGCAGCAAAAAAAAAAAAAAAAAAAAGGAAATTCACTATTACTCAGCTAGTGTGGACAGTCCTGGTTTCTTGCAAACTACTGTAATTCCATAATTTCATCTAGCTGTAAGTATTTTATATTTTAAGTAATGCAGAACATGCATTGAAGCACATTAATATGCATGAACATTCAGAACATTTTGGGCACCAGACAGCTCCTTTAACACAATTGTAGTCATAACAAACATCTGTCACAACCTAATGAAGTATAAATAGAATTCTCAGAACACTCACTAAGTAACCATATTAACATTCTGCGCCATCTCAAAATAATAAACATTCTACAGAGTCCAATGTGCACTTCACGGAAGATCTGAAGTAACTAATCAAGTGATCAAAGGCTGTTGCATCTCCTTTCATGTAAATCAGGAGTGTTAAAGTGCAGCCTTTGTGTTATCGTACTACATGTCATTCTAAAAGGCTGTAGTCCAGCAAAATCATTTTTTGGGATGATGTAGGGCATCAGCAGCCGGTGGATCACAGTTTGACACCCCTGGATTGCAAACAAAAAGGTGCAAATCCATACGCAACTCAGGTTATTCGTCCAAATCAACTTACCTCCAGCGGTCAAAATAAAGTAAAGATACATATTTAGGAGATCCAATACATTTATCCAAAAACCAATATGAAAATGGTGATACCATTTATACATACGCTCCTCTAGCAGCACTGGGGTGACCAACTGACCTGAGTGTGATTATAACGGTACTTAGGCGTTTCTCAAAAACTTGTTGTTATATAGCTCCTGCCCCATGATGGGGTGCAGCAAGATTTCAGTGCTGAATTCTGAGACCTCGTAACAATTCACCTTCCATAGAACAGTAGTCTTACTGCCCCTTTAAAAAGGATAACAAAGAATAAACATTTATGATATACGCAGGGATCAGTTTAGGTGTTGAAAATATATAGCGAAACAGACTAAAGCTGCTGATATCACCATTTGACAAGTAATTGAATAGCATAAACTGGAATATTCAATCTTCACATCGGAAAATAAAGGAAGGAGCTTTGTATTATTTGTTACATTCTTTTTATATATTGTATATTGTGTTTGTAATGTATTCGTTTGGACTGCTAAATCTCCTTCAGATTTTTTTTTATCATTGTATTTTTTTTTTTTTATATGTCCTCATTCTCCAAATACAGGTGGAGTTTGTCCAACACCTTCCAAAAACAGTCAGTGGGAAAATAAGAAGAAAAGAACTGAGGGACAAAGAGTGGGGTAGAAATTAAATTGACTTGGACATTATAGGTATGTCCTCTAGATTTCAAGCAGGGCACTACCGCATGTCTGTCTCCTCTACAGCTGGCACTGTATATTCTATGTAATATTAGATATTATGTGTGATATATATATATATATATCATACAAACTCACAATCTATATGATCAAATGACTAGACGATACACAGTGATCTTACACTTGCAATAAAAATTAAAGCATTTAGACAGTTGTTCATTTATTGCCCCATGATTCGTAGAGGTTCACATTTTGGTGAAAGAGGGCAAGATCTTCTACTTCCATGAATCAATACCCCATTTTATACATGCCAATTATCTTATTGTAATAAAAGATAAATTTGTATATAGAAAAATAAAAAAAAGTCTAAGTGAAACAATGTATAAATTCATATCACATACTAAAAAACTGGGTCATATTCTTAAATAAAATGTTCCAAACTATTGCCCAAGTGAACAGGACCACATAATTGATTTTAATTGGTGGTCTGGACATTAAAGAAAGAAAATCTATATAAAGCAAAAAGTGGACAGCGCTATATAATGTATAACTAAATCAGAAACAAAAATATATGAGCATTAACACAAGCAAACAAAAATATATAAAAGTTTATTAGTAGGTCAAATAAGATCTTAATATGCTAATGCATATCATATAACCCTATACAAATTTAGTGCCATATACAATGTAAAAGGAATCTGTAAAAATATATCTAATAAAAATATGAATACAATTAGATATAAAAAAAAAAAACATGTATACACTTATATAAAATATAAAAATAGCTATTACCGACAATGTGTTTTGGATGACACTTTCTCAAGCAGAAAGCACTGCTGCCTCAGTGTGTCTAGATCGATTGGCCTTTGCGCTCCTAACTGGCATTGCACACAGCTGCCAAGCCTGTCTTCTACAATTGTTCCTAAATCTTTTCGTTTTTCACAGGGAGATACCATTTACGGTACATGTTGCATTGTTATTATTTCCCCATAATGCATAACTATATATCGAACCTTATTTGCCATTTGCTTGCCCAGTTCCCCAATTTGTCTAAATCCTGCTGGTTAGACTGTATTACCCACGCTACTACAAAGGGATATTTCTCTCAATGGGAGGACCAAGGGACAGCCCCTGAGTTACTCCCCTAAATACCTTTGTCCACTTTGAGAATTCAGATGCTCAAAAATGTACTGGCTGTGACATGGACCACAATACACAATGCAAAGAAAAAGAGAAACATCATCTGCTATACCATTTCAGATTCTTTAGGGCAATGTCTAATGTCCTTGCATCAGAACATAGGGGTCTGTTCACTTTAAGGATCATTGAGGAGATCCCATTGCACTGTGCAGATACAAACCTAGTAAGTTGCTACTGCAACAAATAGAGGATTGGACCCTCCATAATGGATTTTTAAAAAATAAAGGCGACTATGTACATTATAACATTTACACAATGTAAAGTTAAGAAGTGAAAAAAAAAGGCACAATGGACAATGGTTACAGATGCAAATTTTTTATACATCACAACATGGGAGAAGAACTGCAGCCAAACACGGTATGGCAGAGGATCTCACACTCTAATCAGTGCCCGATTCTTTATATTGGGCTGCAACGGCTACCGAGAACTGAAGCAACCCGGAAAGTTCTGGACCAATGGGGATCCGCATTCTCCATGGGTGCACCCATATAGTGCAAGTATTTGGCACTATTTGTGTGTGCGCCATGTTTATACTTCACTGACATAGTGTTTTAAAAGATACTATGCATGAGCCATGTCTTCTTGCGGGAGAAACTCACAAAGTTGGGCCCAACATAATGTATAGTTGCGTCAGTAGGAGCTATTGATTCAAAGGTAAACCCCCACCCCCCATCACTTAGCTATTCATTGCACAGGGATAAACCTTTTGAGTTTCTCCTGCTAGAACAATGAAAGATCCCTCTTCCACATTTTGATTTGCATTACGCAGCGCCAATTATACTCTTCTAGGAGGAGGAACTCACTGTCTCGACTCCATGTATAGTAGGCGAGAGGAAATGTTCATCTCAACTTTTAGTGGATAGACCTTTTGTAAAATTGTTAATATTCAACCATTTTTCTCATGCAGTTGTCTGCAATTTTGCCAACATGTTTATAGAGCATTTTTATATTTATTCTCTTTTTTTCATTGTTTAAACAATGTTTAGGTAACAGATTGCCTTTATGAACAGAGCTGTATAAATAATACAGCTAAACCCCACTATAGTGCTGCTATAATGCAATACTGCTCACAAGGCGTATCTCATTATATATATATCTGCATTAAAGCAGAAGTATCATGAGATCTCAGGACTCACATCCTGATCCCACTTAGTTTGCAGTGTAAGTCTGTAGATCCTGAGAGTCAGGTTATAGCGGGACTTACCTGTATTAAACACAGCAACCTAAAACACAGATGTTTAAATTATGAATCAGCAGGTAAAGCACTTATGTGTTTAAAATCTAAAAAAAAAAAAAAACACTTTATATTCTCAGAATTGTAAAACACCATGTTTTAGCACTGATTATTACATTATTATTGCAGTAAAAACACATTATTTGTGAAGAATTTTATTAAAAAAAATAATTGTTCAGTAAAAAAAAATTTAAAAATTGCATGTTCATAGTAATTTGTTCAAATGTAAACAAATCAGTCAATAATAAAATAGACAATGTGGTAGCAAAAGCAGAAAACAAACAGTGATTGGAATAAGGAATGTCTGTTGTCTAATTACAATATTCAATTTACAAAATTAATGTGAGAAAAACAAATAAATTCATACATTTAATAACAATTTTGACTATCAATATCATGTGTAAATGGATGTTTTATCCTTCTCCTCATTTCAGATCTTACACCTCAGGACAAGTAACAAGTGACTTTAAATGAAAATAAATTACTATTACAAGTTGGGCTATTTCGATGAGATCTGTTTCAATTACATGTGTTTATTTATCACGGGAGCCATTAAGAGCATAAAGCTTTGCAATTATACGAGTACAGATCACAGATCTTTTTTGTCTAGTAGATGTAAGGCTTGAAATACCAAATAAGTCAATTAAAAATCTGGATCCACTCTATTGAGCTGACATTTTATTGACTAAACCCGATTGTCGCTTAGCAGAACTCCAAAAATGGCTGCAAGTATTGCTAGAATAACAGGACCAAAAATCAGAAAAAAAAAACAATTCGTCAAACTTATTTCAGTAAAAAAAAAAAAAAAAAAAAGATTCTTCACTAAAAGAGGAGCCAAAATGTCACTGCCCACATCATTAACATAGGTAAAGTGTTGTCTGTTACATGATATCACAGTATTGTTCCTTCACATGATCATTTAAGTGTTTTAAAAAACTCACTTTACAGAATTTATGTGGCAACATTAAAATAGAATATAATTCTTACATTGATTAAAAAAAAAAATTAAAAAAAACAGCCAGAGATCAATGAGAAACCATCCACTGTTAAATAAGGGCAATAACAGGCATTTTTAGAAAATTGCACTCCTTTGTCACATATTAAATATGTCTATAAGTCAAATTACTATCTAGCGATAATCTCTTATTTTACTGGCAGTGTGGTCTGCTATAAAGTGGAACGTAGCTCCCAGCATTCATAGAGAGTCAACATGTCTGTGGTGTCTCCTTTTTATGACATCATTTTGTGGCTTGCTGGTAAATGAAATACTTAAAAAGTATGCGTGTAATGGGCATATTAAGCCATAGGGTAATGTCATACACCAAAGACATAAATAAAAAATCTCATGGTCAATGCATTTGCTTGGAAATCTGTTAAACACAACTAATGGTTCATAGTCTCTCTACTTTCACAGTACAAGGTGAGGTGGTGGCGTCCCCTTAAGCTGCCAGTAATATTTATGTTCTCATAGATGGTCTCAGACTTGTAAGCGACCTGTGAGAAGTGGATGGCCCCGAAGAAAGAAAACTTGTGCAAGAGGAAACACTGGTGGACAGCAATGCTGAAGTGTGTGAAGACTTCTCCTTCAGAAGCGTATTCTCCCATTTAAAAAAGTCACAACCTTTTTTATTTTCTTCATTTCTCTTCCGCACAGTACAGCTGTAGAAGGTTTTACCTTGGTTAGGTCCCATGTTGGAAACCGTAAGCTTCTTGGATCTCCGACCACATTTACACATTGGAGCAGTAATACGCCCATTCATCGCAGACCTGGCAGAATTGTCCATGTTCATGGTAGAGCGTAGAACTGTAGGTGGAACCCTTCGAGAACTACTAGTGTTCAAAGGCAGAGAACCGTTGCTAGCTGGTCCTTGGTCTGCATGTATAGTAAAAGGCTGCTTTTTTGGTGGGGAGTAAAAGCTTACGCTCGAAAGCTTCCTTTTTGGAAAGTAATCCAATAATGTAGGCGTTTTGGTGGGCTGTGCAATACAAGACTTGTTTGCCAAAGACCTGGGCAACTTAAACGATGAACTACCGGACACAGTTTGCTTGATATTATAAATGGTAGTATCTGGACTTCTGTAGGCTACAGAGCTTGACGAAGAACCCCATGGTTGAAAGCCAATACCTTTCGCATGTCCAAATCGATGGCAAGTTTGAAAACCACTTTTTGAGGTGGATACAGTGATCGGCATACTGGCTAGTAATGAAGTGTTTTCAGTCAGTTCAACAGAGTTTACAGTTTGATTTTCTTGAGAGTCTTCAATTAGTGCAGCGTCTTCCCAGTCAGCCAACATGGACAGACAGTCAGAACTAGTGCTTACATCTAATGAAGAGATATTGTTTACAGTCGGAACAGTGGTAGACATCAGTATGTGGCCTGGGCCATGCCATCTGTTGTTCAATGGTGTAGACGTGAAGGCTCCAATTTGTATTCCACTTTGCAAGCTGTTAGCTGAATTTCTCTTGGTGACCCGATGTTTATGGCTATTGCCAAGGGTAGTCGCCAGGCCATTTATTAAGGTTTGGGTTGGTAGTATTTCTTGGACTTTGAGTCCAGTGGAAGGTTTAATTGCAACGTCTCGTCCAACTTGGTCCTTAAGGGAATGAAGCTCTGGAGCCTTTGAAATTCTGTTATTTTGAGGAAGTGCAGAGGCCACCTCCGCAGGTTGGCTATCAGTTTTTATTATGGTCGAAGTCTGAACATCATCACTTGCCCCAGAAACGCTATCTTGTGCTGGTAATACCTGTGGAGGTCGTGCCGGGAAAATCTTGGGACGCACCTAGTTTTCATAAACAAAAACCCAGAACTTTTCATTTGGACGGGTACAGCAGGTATCTAGCGTTAGCGTCAGTCACAGAAATCATTTACATCTTTCTACATTCCATGGCTTGGAGGAAGAAAGGAGACCTGAGGAACCAACTAACCTGATCTAAAGATTTGGTTATTTTCATCACACATCCATCGCAGATCATTCTCCAAGCCAGCCTTGCTGTATTGCGGGAATCATCCAAACCTAAAACAAAAAAGTTTTTTGTTTTTTTTTACGATCCACAGTTATTATCATTCTCCAATCTCACTCCTATTTATGCTTCAGTTACATTCATTCTTCCGAGTCTTTCCAGTCTGTTCCAAAAGTCAACATCATTCATCCGTCCAATCATTTCTTTCAGGTTCTCTGCAACTCCGGTTTCACATCACCCTCTTCATCAATTTTGTTTAACATATGGCAGCATCTTTACAACATCTTTTCATTTAAATTATTATTTAAAAAGGTACCACGTGCAAACACATACCAGAATGCTCCCTTCCAGAGAACTCAATCCCCAGATCCTGTAAGGCGCCGTTTAAGCCTTTTGGTTTGCGATTGTAGAACAGCTGAAATTAACATGAAATAGAGTTGATGATTCTGACATATTTGCAGAAAGTCAAGACGTTAATCTATGCATGAACAAAAGTAGTTAGTGGTTCAAGTGGAAGCTCCAGTTCACATTAATCAATGAAGTAAATAGTTCTATGCTCATCTCTAACACTAGCACTCATCTCTCTTGTGCAAGTCTCCTGACCCTCTGCATTGTGGGTAGCATTCCAGCGCACAGCCAAGCTATGGTCCTATCTTCTAATACACACATTTGAGGGATGTAACTTGGCTAGCATGCTGTAGAAAGATTACAATAAAGTGACACCAGGTCATATTTGCACGAAAGACGTTCATTAAATAAATAAGTGCTTCCTCTGCTCATGTAACTGTCAAAGCCAACTAACTAACTGCTTATATTCTGCCAACTCACCTTGTAAGTTGCCCGGAGATCAATCCATGAATTTAAAATGTCTGGCTTTCTCAGCTGTTTTCTTTTGCATTCATACAGTAAGCAGACGCCCAAATCCCAGTCTGCAACAGACAATACACACACATTGTGCACAATACTGCAGTTCATTAATGCTTAAAATAAAAAATAACTAATCAAAGAGGGAAAAAACAATTACAGGTGTAATATATCCCAGTGTGCCAGAAGAAGGTGGGATAATGAAACTAAACATAAAGCTTTAGGTACAGATGGACAATAATTCTAGGAGACAAATGCACTCAGTCGGGTCTATTTAAGGGGAAACTGTAGTGAAAATACAAAATCACAGCTGCCACTAGGAATTACAATGTACACAAGTGTATATGAAAAACTCATCTCTTTAAAAGGGACACTATATGTTATTTTTTACTTGTGCTTCTAATATAGTACACACCAGTTTATCCTCTGACTGACAGCTGCCATGCATCCATAGGTGCAGAGAGAGACCCTCATTTTTGCATGGGATCCCGTGCAAAAACGAGGGTCTCTCTCTGTGCAAGCGGCGAGAGACCCTCTAATTCAGATGTCAGAGCAGGGCAAGCCCCCGCTCTGATTGGCTGTGCGCGTGCTGATGTTGTGAGCACGTGACAACCAGGAACTGCTGTGTCTCACATGTGAGACACAGCAGATAGTAAACGCGCATGTATCTATTAAGATCCACGTCGGGTTTACTTAAATGTCCTGGGACATGTTTTGTTTAACCCTTGCTTCCTTCAATGAAGCAAGGGTTAAACAACGTTTAATGTTCAATTAAAGAAGCTTACTACCCATCCCACTAGCATACCGGTTAATTTACCTCTAGCTAATCCCGCCTAGCTAGAACACATACAATTATTCTTTGGTCAAACCCACCTAGTGCCAACCATTCACATTACTGTTACGACAACTACCATCCCTCTGTCTTCTTCCCTCCCTTATGTTTTTCATGTACCCCATTCCCTCAAGATTGTAAGCTTGCCAGCAGGGCTCTTTACCTCATGTGCCAATCTGTTCTTGTTTGTCTAACTTATTATGTGGTCCCTTTCTATGCTCTGCACCTAGCGCTACATAAATTGTTGACGCTATATAAATTAATGTTAATGTAATATGCAAACAGTTCTGTACACTATCAGAACTCAATGAATTTACAATTTAAACTTTGAAAAATGCCAGATATTGTTTCAATAATCAATTTTAGAAAGGAAACATCTTTTACAGAAGTATTTCGTGGCAGTTTCTTCTCTCTTTGCCTCTTAAATTTCAAATAAGTGTTTACCTGACCAAGTGACAAAACCACACATCTTATGTTCTGATGTAGTATTGGTTGGAGCAGCAGTAAGGAAAATTATTCTCTTCTCTTTTTGGATCTTCTGAATCCAACTGGAAAACTGGGACAAGCAGATCCTTAAAGGAATACCTTCATCCACTTGTTGCTATACAAAAATAGAACAGGCCTGTTAAATATAATACTGTAAATATTAAACAAGAACCCCCCTGCCCCCATCATAATACAGAACTATAAACCAGGGCTCGACAAACCCCAGGCGCCAGGTCGCCATGGCGACCAGGAAATTAGACCTGGCGCCTGGGTGCTGTCGGCCTCATGGTCCCCTTGCCGCTGCCATCTGATTTTTCCGCAGCGCGAGGGGGTAAAGTCTGTGCCGATGGCCGATGGCACAGACTGCAAGCTCCGCCCCCTCGCGCAACGCTTGTCTGAGTGCCGGGTGTCGTCACGTGACATCCTGGCACTCAGCAGGCCGACCAAAGGAGATCAGCAGCAGCACGAGTGTCCCCCTCCCGTGCAATGAGGTAAAGCACCAGGGAGGGTGACACATCAAGAAGAAACCCCCAAGAAAAGACTATGTGAGGTGGGTGTGTGTTTGTATGTATTGTAAAGTAGGTGTGTGTGAGGTGTTTGGATATATGTGTAAATGTAAAGTAGGTGTGTGTGAGGTGTTTGTATATATGGGTATATGTAAAGTAGGTGTGTGTGAGGTGTTTGTATATATGGGTATATGTAAAGTAGGTGTGTGTGAGGTGTTTGGATATATGTGCATATGTAAAGTAGGTGTGTGTGAGGTGTTTGGATATATGTGCATATGTAAAGTAGGTGTGTGTGAGGTGTTTGGATATATGTGCATATGTAAAGTAGGTGTGTGTGAGGTGTTTGGATATATGGGTATATGTAAAGTAGGTGTTTGTATATTTGTGCATATGTAAAGTAGGTGTGTGTGAGGTGTTTGGATATATGTGCATATGTAAAGTAGGTGTGTGTGAGGTGTTTGTATATATGTGCATATGTAAAGTAGGTGTGTGTGAGGTGTTTGGATATATGTGCATATGTAAAGTAGGTGTGTGTGAGGTGTTTGGATATATGTGCATATGTAAAGTAGGTGTGTGTGAGGTGTTTGGATATATGTGCATATGTAAAGTAGGTGTGTGTGAGGTGTTTGGATATATGGGTATATGTAAAGTAGGTGTTTGTATATTTGTGCATATGTAAAGTAGGTGTGTGTGAGGTGTTTGGATATATGTGCATATGTAAAGTAGGTGTGTGTGAGGTGTTTGTATATATGTGCATATGTAAAGTAGGTGTGTGTGAGGTGTTTGTATATATGTGTATATGTAAAGTAGGTGTGTGTGAGGTGTTTGGATATATGTGTATATGTAAAGTAGGTGTGTGTGAGGTGTTTGGATATTTGTGCATATGTAAAGTAGGTGTGTGTGAGGCGTTTGGATATATGTGTATATGTAAAGTAGGTGTGTTTTGTATATATGTGAAGTAGGCGTGTTTGTTTATGAATTGTGTTTATGTTTGCGTGATTGTCTGGCTCCTAAAAAAAATTTCTGGCTCCTTAAGTCAAATTAAATTTGTCAAGCCCTGCTATAAACAATGCCATTTTTTTTTCTGTGCTTCATAAATATAGTTATACCAACAGGAAGCCTGCCTGCTGTTGTTGAAATACAACTCCCACAATACTTAGCAGGTTCCAAGCTAAATTCTGCCAAAGATTCATGGGAGATGTAGTCCTAGTACTGCACCCAAAAGCAAATTCTATGATCTGGGAATAAAGTAGAGCAACGCAAGCATTGCATACATAAGACAGAAATGGGCAGCATTGGACACTAGGGTTGGAGGTAAAATCCAGGTAAAGAAATACACATTTTAAGCATAAAAGATAACAAGCATTTCCCTCTGCATTTACCTGTTTTATTCCGGTCAGCTCTGTACAAAAGTCTGACAGAATTGGGTGTTCCTGGGGCTGGACGTAAGTGTGAAATTCTGATTCAATCTCTCCATTCGAGGTGTTCAATAAAACTGCAGGAAACTCAACTGCAAGTAGACAGATACGCACTTTGGTATGCCTTATTATGTAAAAGTAATGGTAAGTCATCAAGAACTGAAAGTATTATTACACTAAAATTACAAAGCATCATAACTTTATCTTTGGCTCCTACAACCTGTTGCTTCACATACATTCCATACGAGCCAGAGAAGTTATTTACTTCTGTTTGCAATACATGATAACAAGTATACAGTAGTTAATATTATACCATGTATTGGCTACCAGAGTATTGCAAGCTTTCAAGACCAACTAGGTCTCTACTTCAGGTATTAATGAGGCTAAAGCAAAATATCTTAACTACAAAACACATTTCAGAGCTTACAAAAGGCAAAATAAACACAGGGATATTGAAAAATATTCTGGGCCGTGAATTAGCCAGTCTAGTAGATTGAATAGAGCTGTAAAATGTGCTTTGTAGTGAAGATATTTTCCTTTAGTTTCATTAATGTCTGACAAATCTTGACAGCTTGCAGCCAAACTCTCAGCCAATAAATTACGTATATCATTTTACTATACTTGTTTACTGTTTTTCCATGGCTAACATGGTCCTATGCGTTTAACTATAACACATTATAAATCATGAAATACTAAGGTCTGTGAATAATCAAATGATACATCAAGTTGTAAAGCACTGAGTACCATCTCTGTGAGCCCTGAAAAATAATTCAGTCACATAAAAAAAAAAAAAGAATTCCAGTCAAATGCTCTCACATCTACTCATCTCCTAAAGCAGGGCTTGACAAATGTAATTTGATTTTAGGAGCCAGAAAAAAAAATTAGGAGCCAGACAATCACGCAAACATAAACACACACACCTACTTCACATATACACATATATCCAAACACCTCACACACACCTACTTTACATATACACATATATACAAACACACACCCACCTAACACAGTCTTTTCTTGGTTTCTTCTTAACGTGTCCCCCCTCCCTGCTGCTTTACCTCACTGCAGGGGAGGGGGACATTCGTGCTGCAGCCGATCTTCCTGCTGAGTGCCAGGATGTCACGTGACAACACCCGGCACTCAGACACGCGTTGCGCGAGGGGGGCGGAGCTTGCAGTCTGTGAGTCTATGAGGCTAACTGCACCCAGGCGCCAGGTCTAATTTCCTGGTCGCCATGGCGACCTGGGGTTTGTTGAGCTCTGCCTAAAGGTGACATCACATTCCCACAAAATAGTACTGTGGGATGCTATTGTTACCATTTGGGGGCAGAAGATTCAGTTACCATAATGGAGTATGCAGCAGTCCTACTCAGGTTAGGTATATCTATTAATCTACATATTTTATGGCAATTTGCTTACCTGAACTGCCAACCACATTTTGGTGGAATACAGGTTCACTTTAAAAAAGGATGCTTCACAACCTTCTCAATTTGACCTTTAATACTTACTGATTTCTTGGCCGTAGTGCTTGGATTCTTTCCAGCATGTTGATTCAAAGTCGATGATTATTAAGTATTCAAAAAATTGCTCTACAAGGAAAAAAAATACATTCAGTGTTTCCATTCACAGAACAGACATTCTTATAGGAGGAATAAATAGACTATCATAACGGACACATACTTGACTTTGGACTACAGACATTATTTGAGTTCAGTGACAATTTTGAGCTTTTCCTTATTAATCCAAGTTGCCTTGAGAGAGAGAAAGAAAAAAAAGAACAAAAAAGTGGTCGGGTTATTATTTAAACACAAAATGTTTAGAAATGTATAAATACATACATACAATAAGGGCATATTAATTTGAAATTCAATATTTAGTTTGTTAATTTAAAATCTTTACTACGGGTCTCCTTTTAGAAGTAGATCTTACTCAAGCAGTGATTATTCCCAGTTACTGCAATACAGAATGTTTGCCACAAGGTAATATACAATGCTATGCTATAAGCAGGGCAGCCATTGCCATGTATATACAAAACTCCTTTGGGTGCCAAGCTGCAGTGGGACATTGAGTAGCCATGCTGTTCCCTGACAATATATAAAAAAATAACAGGAGATAGTCGGCACGTTTTGATTGTTTTTGACTTGGAGTTGAGAAAATTAATAGAACTGTGTAAAATACAGAAATCAAGCCATATTTGACTGTGAAACTATCATAGTAAGATACACTGATCAGCCATAACATTATTATTCCTGCCTAATATTGTATTGGTTTCCTTTTGACGCCAAAACAGCCCTTCCCTGTCGAGGCATGGCCTCCACAAGACCTCTGATAGTGTGCTGTGTTATCTGGCACCAAGACGTTGGCAGCAGACCCTTTAAGTTCTGTAAGTCTAGGTGCAAGGTGGGGCCTCCATGGATTAGACTTGTTTGACCAGCACATTCTACAGATGCTGGATTGGATTGCGATCTGGGATATTTGAGGCCAAGTCAACACCTTGAACTCATTGTTGTGATCCTCAAACCATTTTTGTTTTGTGGCAGGGTGTATTATCTTGCTTAAAGAGGCCAATAGCCTTCAGCAATGCTTAGGTAGGTGGTACGTGTCACAGTAATATCCACATGAATGTCAGGACCCAAAGTTTGGCAGGAGAACATTGCACAAAGCATCATCCTGCCTCCGGTGGCTTGCCACCTGTCAGTTTTCATAATGTTATGACTGCTTGGTATATGTCAGTACTGTTACTGTCTGCTAATGTTTTAATATGGAACCAAATATTTACAGAAATCAGAAGCCAGAGAGACATATTAAGGAACAAATCATTATTTTGTACAAAATACATGCATACATTCATCTATTCTATATCAAAGACTCCACAAGTTAAGACATGGTGACAATATTTATAGGATCAAAGACTCACTTCCTCCTAGGGTATGGCAAGCCTGAACATGGATTCAACCCATCCCACTTAACTAAGGACTATAATAAAAAAAAAAAAGTATGTAGATTTATTAACTTTCATGAACAAAACTTAAGTTTGTGTCCCAGTTAAAAAGCATACACAAACACTTTTGAAAAATACAAATAATAAATCAGTCAGGTCTACTTAAAATTTCTTTACCCCATATCGGTGCAATACACTATTCCCAACACATAAGTTGTGGAGGCAGTCACCTTAGAATGGCATTATACCCGCTTCAGAGTTACTTACTGTTTAAAACAAAGGCTAGTAGCCAGTCAGAACATGGGATAACAGAATGCTCTCAGAATTCCACTGTGCAAAAAAGAGGGCAATGATGTAATATGCCCATGGTGCCCAAAGAAAAATGAACAGAAGTGCAGTTTTGCTAGAAATATTTTACTCAGTTTTAATAAAAACTGCAAAACAAACTGTAAAAGATCTTAAAATGCTGCATGATGATGCAAAACATAAATAAATTCCAATGAAAAGTCCAATTTAAATATGAAAAAAGCTGCTCTATAACTTACTTTGCTAGGTCTTTTGTTGCCATATCAGCATGCCATGTAAACGTCTTCTACTGAACTCATACACCTGGTATGGAAAAAAAAAGTTTATCATATGACATAATTAGGTTATAGCAAATCAATGTTTTATGAGTTCTATTAAAATACAATTGATCTATTTCCTTTGGATCTGGTAATTCTGCGACATGGTCAGCAAAGAGTGGATTGTGAATCTGTCATGCAAAAATCACATAGGGGGTATTTACAAAAAGGAGTCAGTCATACAAATTGGGAGAGAGAGGGATAAGAAAAGGTGCATTTGTGTTCATCATATTTATAATCAGTGCCATTGCATCTTTTTATTTTATATTCTGACACCTTTTTTTTTTTAAACAAATATTGTGAGACCACTATCCATGGGACTGACAAAAGTAGTGCACACTTGACTTTCATCAGAAGTAAAAGTATACATTTGTGTTCACGGAGATTGTGCCACAACTGTTATAAATACATTCTGTTATGTATTTTTAACATTTCATTTTGGTAATATCCTTGATTAATGTGGATGCTAAAATACTGGCTTCAGTCTTAGCGAACAGAATGAAAAAGGTTATAAATCACATAATTTCAAAAGATTAGATTGTGTTTGTCCCCGGACGAAGCTCAACATTTAATATAAGAAGGCTAATTAACATTATTGATTCCTCAACTTGTATTGATAAAAAATTGGTTGTATTATCAGTTGACACGGAAAAAGCTTTTGACTGCATCAATTGGAAGTATATGGTGGAGTCTTTAAGAGCTATTGGATTCAATGATTTATTTTTGAGCTCTATTAGGGCCTTATATAATAACCCATCTGCCAGAACAGTGGGACAAAATATCTGTGCAGACTGGTTCCAACTGAGCAACGAGACACGCCAAGGTTGTCCATTATCACCCCTACTATATATAACAGCTTTAGAGATTATGGAATTAAAAATAAGAGCGTCTGAACAAATAAGAGGCTTTCCCGTTCCCCCGGAGGAACACAAGCTCTGCATGTACGCTGATGACATTATGCTGACAATATGCCATCCATTAAACTCCTTACCCACTTTGCTGGACCTTATAGGGGAATACTCAAAGATAGCTAATTATAAAATAATTATTAAAAAATCTATGATATGCCCAATAATGTTCAGAAACAGACCTGTCGGGCCCAAAAGGGAAGATACAAATTTGAGTGGTCGGAGAGAGAGATAATTTATTTGGGTATTATAATCATGCCCAGAATAGAAGATCTGATGGATGCCAACATAATAGCTATGGTGAGAGAAACCAACTATATTCTGAAAGGCTGGAGAAACATGATGTTGTTCTGGGTTGGCAGGATAAATGCAATAAAAGCATACATACTACCTAAATGGCTCTATATTTTTCGTCATCTCCTACTGGAAATCTCAGATAGCTGGCTTGAACTAATACAGTCAAGCCTTAGCAAATTTATCTGGTTCGATAAGAAACCCAGAATTTCAGTGAAATATATTGCCCTTATTAAAGACCACTATCAGGCTAACATGACTGCACACATCTACTTACTGCAGATTATGGGGATCGAAGATGAAAAATGGCATAAGATTGAAAAAAGATTTTTAAAGATGGGGAAACAAAGCTTAATTATTTGGAATACCTCATGGGATAACTATAGAAAGCTAGATGTAGGGAACTATGTATTGAAGAACCTAATGTAGGCCTGGGGCCAAATCAAGAAAAAAATTTGAATACATAAAAAAAATGGAGTATTTGAAGTTAGATGTAATTGAATCAAACATGAATAACCTCTCCCTTAGTATGTGGAAAAATAGGGGCATGGAATTAATTGTCTTATTTCACAAAATCTCCTTACTAAGAAAATAATTTAATCTGCCAACCAAGGAAATTTTCACTTATCTGAGAGTTAAACATTACCTAGAATCAACGTTAATTTAGAATAATAAACAGATTGTTAGGGCTCTTATGGTACTATTTAACAATCAACCTGTGACACAAGCCATGGCTAAAGCAAACAAACTTCTGAAACAGGGCGATTCAATTTTGGCTAGGGTAAAGTGGTCAAAAATTCTAGAGAACACAGGAGCAATGGTTGGCTCCAGGGAAATCTCTTAATGACTCAATCCATTGCATAGCCATAACATTCTTGAAAATCAATTCAAAGTTGCAAACATCTGGTACTTAGTCCCCACACGATAAGCAAAATTTTCAGCAAATAATAGTAATAAATGTTGGCGATGTGAGGAGGAGGTGGGAGATTATTTACACATATGGTGGGAATGCAATATGATTAAAGATATATGGTGGTCTGTCTTTGCAAGAATATCTAAGTTGGGTAATATTAGGACAGAAATGAGTCCTCTAACGGCCCTTCTCCACCTGAACTGGCCATGTATGACCAGGATTCCAATCCCTTTAGCTCTGCATCTCTTTGTGGATACAAAGATGATTATTGCAAGAAACTGTGGTATGTCCAGCTCAACCTTCTGGTGGCAGCTGAAGGAGAAGGCCCTATTCCAGTTGCGTATGGAACAAGGATTTGGATGGATGAACAATAAGATGTGCCAAAATGGCGATTGGCCAGAGATAATGATGCAATTAATTGGAACAAACTAACGTGTTGCGATTTATATGTGTTCTATATGTGATTTATATTTGGAAAAAATAAAAAAAATGTATTGAAACAAAAACAAACATTTTATTTTGGTATAGAACATTTTAAGAAACAGGGATTTAAATCATTTGTAGGATTTCCAAAATTTAGTATTAGATAAAGCAATGCAAACTGTGATCTGCAGCGATGCTTAGCAATATCCCAGTTGTCAATAATTTACAGACTCCACTAAATAGATCCTTTAGCGGAAGTTCAGAACTGGCGCCGCAGGGACAGACTAACTGGCGCCGCAGGGACAGACTAACTGGCGCCGCAGGGACAGACTAACTGGCGCCGCAGGGACAGACTAACTGGCGCCGCAGGGACAGACTAACTGGCGCAGTAGGGACAGACTAACTGGCGCCGCAGGGACAGACTAACTGGCGCAGTAGGGACAGACTAACTGGCGCAGTAGGGACAGACTAACTGGCGCCGTAGGGACAGACTAACTGGCGCCGTAGGGACAGACTAACTGTTGGGAGTCTGCTTAATACATAGGTGCAGGTAGAGCCAGTAGCCCGCAAAGCCCCCCCCCCCCCCCTGTATAGCTAAAATGGTAATCTCACCTTTCATTTACTACCAATGCTGCCATCCTGCCCTTTTTTTTTTATCAGCCTCATACAACATTTAGATGTTGCCTTGCTGTATGTATAGGCTGTATGTAGTTTTATGTGACCAGAGGAAATGTATTACTTAAATAAGTAGATCCTGCAGGATCATGTTTTTTAGTTAACTGATCTCCTTCTGGTCACATATGACTTCTGTATAATGCAAGGCATTACTTATATGTAGCTGAATTAGTAGCAACCCTAATGACTCACTATCAGAGCTTACCACATACCCAGCACGGACTCCAGCTTCCCTGCGTCTATACAACAAATTAAATCAGCTCTCCATTCAAATTCCCCTCTCAATGCATCTTCCGTCACTTCCGACCGGAAGCAGTTGCGGCATAGGGCTCGGGGCTGGATGGGTAGAGTCTGGATTGAAGCATGGACTAGCTTTGCAGGAAAAGTAATCGATCTCCGCTGCAACCAGTGATTCCATACTTATGAGGAACACGGATGCAGGGTAAGTTTTTTCCGTCGTTATAACTGGTATTATACAAAGAACTACGATTAGGAGTTATATTGTTATTCCATTACATATATACACGTGTACATATAAAGTCTCTGGCATCCATGTGTCTCTTTTCTAGGAGCTCCTAATATTTTGTAATGGATTGTCCCTGACAATAAGGCTGTCTTGCAACGCAATGTCCAAGAGCATCATGGGAAATTTATTCCCTAAGAGCAGGAGTACCAGCTGTTAGCTCGCATTTTTGGATGCATGAGTATATTACAGCTTCCAAACGGTTTAAATTGCATAGTTGCAGTGTAAATCAAAAGTAAATGCTGCACAGTCGTGTTTCATATAAATAAGCTATGGGCTTAATAAATAGTATTTATATAGTGCTTTTCTCCCACTGAGACTCTTTTTGTGCATATTCTTGGACGCTGCATAATAGATGTTGTTATTATTGTTCTGACAAAAATTTGAGCAAATTCTACTGCACAGGCGCAGTAGAATTCACTCATCGTGCATGCGCACAAAGTTACAGCTGATCAATCAGCTGTAACTTTGCCAGGACTGCGCATGCGCCAGGGGCACACACCACCTTCGGATCAGCTGCAATGACAGGTAAAGTAGGAGCGCATGCGCACGAAGCATGTCTCTTACTAGCGTAGCAATCACTGTATAGGTGGTTAAACTCCTATCGGTGACATGCTATGCTAATAAGTGGAAGGGACACATGGAGGAGGGGGGGGGCGGGGGAGTTGTGATCCCCCAGTGAGCACCTCCTTAGACTCCCGTGTGTCCTCCGTGTGTGACTTCCACTTACTAGCGTGGCATGTCACCGACAACTTAATAGTACACCCACTGAGCTTTTTATTCTATGGAGACCTTTTGTCAATGTTGGCACAGATCCTTGTTCGCTGATCCACTGTATGTCACATTCCTGCACCCTTTGCATTTACTAACTGGGTTTGAGAGATAGTGAGGGCACAGATTACACTTGGTTAGTTGGAAGGTTCCACCTTCGTTGACAGCTAAATATGGGAGAAAATAAATAATAAATAACCATAGAACCTACTTTTAAAGTGATTATTTGAATCGTAGATACATGGAGATTTATACATCAGTGGATTATCAGACAATCCATCATCCTGTAAAGAAACATCTATTGTATAAAGTTTAATTATTTGGTTTCTATTTTGCAATTTCTACATATTTAGCTTTTGATGAACATGGCCGATGAGAAGTCTTTAAATGATCGCAAAAGACCCAGCAGGGGAAGTGTAACTGAAAGAAAACTGAAGAAAAAATGTGTGGAATCAGAATGCAGACAGAAAATCAACGGTTCAGAACTACAGAACCTGAAGGTAACCTTTAAATCCATCATTATTCGGCTGTGGGTTTTGGATGGGAACGTAATCAGAGAAATTTAAATTCTTCTACTTTGCTCTTTTATAATATAATAATTACCATAATATGAGTACCTCCATGTTTGGAGGCTGATTCAGTGCCTGGATGTTGGATGGCTGCAGTTGGACAACCCCGCTCTAAAGATACATGTCAGGTTTAGTTCGGAGAAGGGGCACAGGATTTTTTAACAGTGCAACACATTGCTTGATAACATCACTGAAGAGACAGGAAATTCCATTCATTTGAATGAAATTATTCTCATTGGTTCCTTAAGCAAAACAAAAAGGAAATTACTTTTACTGAGCTAGTGTGGGCAGTCCTTGTTTCTTGCAAACTGCTGTAATTTTACAATTTCATTGAGCAGTGAGTATTTTATATTTTAAGCAATACAAAATGTAAAACATGCATTTTAAAGTACTTTGAAAGCACATTAATATTTGAAATAAGTATTTGGGGCACCAGACAGTCCCTTTAACTTTAACCTTTTATCTAGTTATTCACCTTGAGATTGCTCTGTACATATTGTGGGATGGATTAACATTTTGTAAATACAGGGAGTGCAGAATTATTAGGCAAATGAGTATTTTGACCACATCATCCTCTTTATGCATGTTGTCTTACTCCAAGCTGTATAGGCTCGAAAGCCTACTACCAATTAAGCATATTAGGTGATGTGCATCTCTGTAATGAGAAGGGGTGTGGTCTAATGACATCAACACCCTATATCAGGTGTGCATAATTATTAGGCAACTTCCTTTCCTTTGGCAAAATGGGTCAAAAGAAGGACTTGACAGGCTCAGAAAAGTCAAAAAATAGTGAGATATCTTGCAGAGGGATGCAGCACTCTTAAAATTGCAAAGCTTCTGAAGCGTGATCATCGAACAATCAAGCCCATGAACTGAGAAAAGTCAAGCGTGCAGCTGCCACGATGCCACTTGCCACCAGTTTGGCCATATTTCAGAGCTGCAACATCACTGGAGTGCCCAAAAGCACAAGGTGTGCAATACTCAGAGACATGGCCAAGGTAAGAAAGGCTGAAAGACGACCACCACTGAACAAGACACACAAGACTGGGCCAAGAAATATCTCAAGACTGATTTTTCTAAGGTTTTATGGACTGATGAAATGAGAGTGAGTCTTGATGGGCCAGATGGATGGGCCTGTGGCTGGATTGGTAAAGGGCAGAGAGCTCCAGTCCGACTCAGACGCCAGCAAGGTGGAGGTGGAGTACTGGTTTGGGCTGGTATCATCAAAGATGAGCTTGTGGGGCCTTTTCGGGTTGAGGATGGAGTCAAGCTCAACTCCCAGTCCTACTGCCAGTTCCTGGAAGACACCTTCTTCAAGCAGTGGTACAGGAAGAAGTCTGCATCCTTCAAGAAAAACATGATTTTCATGCAGGACAATGCTCCATCACATGCGTCCAAGTACTCCACAGCGTGGCTGGCAAGAAAGGGTATAAAAGAAGAAAATCTAATGACATGGCCTCCTTGTTCACCTGATCTGAACCCCATTGAGAACCTGTGGTCCATCATCAAATGTGAGATTTACAAGGAGGGAAAACAGTACACCTCTCTGAACAGTGTCTGGGAGGCTGTGGTTGCTGCTGCACGCAATGTTGATGGTGAACAGATCAAAACACTGACAGAATCCATGGATGGCAGGCTTTTGAGTGTCCTTGCAAAGAAAGGTGGCTATATTGGTCACTGATTTGTTTTTGTTTTGTTTTTGAATGTCAGAAATATATATTTGTGAATGTTGAGATGTTATATTGGTTTCACTGGTAAAAATAAATAATTGAAATGGGTATATATTTGTTTTTTGTTAAGTTGCCTAATAATTATGCACAGTAATAGTCACCTGCACACACAGATATCCCCCTAAAATAGCTAAAACTAAAAACAAACTAAAAACTACTTCCAAAAATATTCATCTTTGATATTAATGAGTTTTTTGGGTTCATTGAGAACATGGTTGTTGTTCAATAATAAAATTAATCCTCAAAAATACAACTTGCCTAATAATTCTGCACTCCCTGTAGAGTGATTAGAATGTTACTTTTAGTAAGGCCTCTATGAATTATGATATTTCACCATGTACTATTCAGCACATGTTTATATTTTTTTATTATTATTTCAGAAACCTCCCAGGATATCCCCTGCATTATTTCGGGATGACTGTGTAATCCAACACAAACAGCTTCACCAGTTGCTTAAATATGCCTCTCTTGGAAAGGGTCACAATGCATCTCAGTCAAGGTACACCACACTGTATCTTAGAAAGATAAATTAAAAAACAAGGTCAGGCAAGCTGCAGTTATACATTTAAACGGTGAACAGAGGAGAACTGGCAACTGAATTTAAAAACAAAATAAAACTTAAAAAATACTCCAACTCGGCTATTAATAACTGATTTTCACAGCTGGGTTATCAATTCACCACTAGGGTTTCCACCCAGCCCGTAAGTTAAGTCACGGGAAGCAATAGCTTGGCAAATATGGGTGGCAACCCTATTCAGTACAGTTCACTGTTTAGTTACAAGACCGCACTGTTTAGCTCTACCGTCTCATGGATGGTAAATAAAATCTTAATACAGGCTGAGTATCCCTTATCTGAAGATGCAGAAACTGAAATGACCCAAAACCCGAAAAAGTAATTTCTGGATGTGGGTCAGATAAGGGATACTCACCTTTCTGGCATATGGCGGTGAAGCTCCTTTGCTTCACCCTCCTGGGCGCTGTAAATGAGAAGCCAGCACCCATGGGAAATGTAGTTCCCAGAGCGCTGCGACGGGAGGGAGGGACTACACGCGATGGACAGATCATCTCGGCAGCACCGTGGAGCAGGTAAGTTCGCCAGCTCAACTGCTGGAAATGATCTATATTCCTAAATACAATGTGAGCAAGTTGATCACATTGAATTTAGGTAATGTAGGTAATTTTTCGGGCTGGTGCTGCCAAAATTATTCATCATCCGTTAAGTATCCGTTATCCGAAATGCTGCCGTACCTGAGCATTTCAGAAAAGGGATACTCAACCTGTACCTTTTGTGTAACTTTAATATCCAAATAGCTGTGACAATCTGTTTTGGGAAAACGAAATGCAATTATTGCATGTTCAGGTACTATTCTATCACAAGAATTATATATTTACTGCATTGTTTTTGTTTTTTTAAATAGACTTCCGTGGGGAGGACCTCAAATATTCTAATAATAATATCAAATATTTTTTTATTAAAATTAAAAATGCTTATTTTAATGTTAACTATTATAATATCAAACATTATAATTGTATATCAATATAATAATTAAAATTTTTACTTTAATTCTTCTACACTTTTCTATTCAACTAAAATCTGGTGAATTGATATGTACAAATTTCGTGTATGTTTCCTGAATTCGGAGCGTGTTCGGAGGTGATCGGTGCATACTGGGTAGCCGACAATCTATGGTTTTCATAGCGAAATTGGGCCCCATCCGGATGCTTCGGTTTACAAACGGGCCAAACAGTCGATTTGGTCCTGAATTCAAGGATACTGAGTAGCGGGATTTTGGAGATTTCTGAAATTCGGCTAACTTGTCCAGTCCGAATCCATTTCGGGCCAGGTCGGTCTATATTGGGTAGACCTTTTTTTGCGTTACTTGTAACCATGATTATTTTTGCAGTTGGTGCCGTGTTCATCATCAGAAACGTCTTCATGGAGCCGTAGTCATCGTATTACAGGACTTGAACCAGCTCCATTTTTACCGGTTTTATTTGCACTTCCGCTTTCTCAGGACATTTTTCAAATATGTGAGTAAAAAAGACAGCCTATGGTTTTATTAATGTTGGTGTTCAATATTTAAATTGTGGTGTTTGAAACACACTCACAGGATATCAGTCAAGAAACCAGTATATTCAGGAGGCCATGTAGAGCTCGAATCTAAACAGCTTGCAGATTTAAAGCAGAAGTAAACTCCAAACAGGCTGAGATGTTATACAGAAGCCAATAGCATGCAAATGCTTCAATATTCAGTGTAGAGTGTGAGAAGATCCTAGATCCTGAAAGTTACATCTACTGCACAGACTTCACCTTTCCCGCCATGATGGAATTGAAGCATTTGCATGCTATTTGCTTCTGTATAACATCTCGGCCTGTTTGGAGTTTGGACTTGCATCTTACATCAAGGACAAGACTTAACCAAACGTTTATGGTTCACATGATCTCTCTAAGAGCTTAGAACTATGCTCACTATTTCATGGTAAAAGATGTCAACTCCCAAAGCTGCTAAGCTAAGCGCCTGCAAGACCCATTATGGTCTATGAAATACTGGATGAGGAGAGGGAAGTGATGACTACATGCTGCAATAGATGCGCTTTACCCTATCGACAGTTTTGTGAGTGCAAAAGCATATATTTCCTGCACTTTATTCCACATTAAGACTGTACTGTACTATGTTTTTTTTGTGTCTTTTATCTTACCTCTTATCTTTATCTATCCCCTACCGTGCCCAAACCTGACCATCTTTTCAGGCAATTATTGAATTTCCTTTTACTGTTTGTTTGGTGGGGGTTATAGAGCGCACCTACCAATTTTTTTCTGTTTGCAATATATCCTTTTATTCTTTCCAAGTGTGAACACAGAGAACCACACAGGCAGGTGCTGCTCTATTCGAGATTAAGTGCTAGAATCTATCCCCCTCTTTTTAGACCCCAGAGTGAAGAATCCTTGAAGAAAGGGGAGATTTCATAAAGAGAATATTATTTCTAGTTTTCTTTCTCTATGCTGTTCTGTGCTCTTTTGTATGTATTACTAAGTGCTGAAATAAAGGGGGGGGGGGGGGGTAGCCTTCTTTTGGATCAACAGCAGTAAACAAGGATTAGGAAAAGGGTCTTGAGAGACACAAGTCTTTTTTCAGTCGAAACTACTCTCTAACTATGTAAATGAAGGCATACAACAATATAAAATGCCTTAAAAAAATGTTTTTTAAATTATACGAACAGTTGCTTGAAATTCTTTTACACTAGGTTGTTTTCCATGCCAAAGAAACCTGTTTAAGTTTCGGGATCCTTTTTAATGCAACTAAAAATAAAATAAATTTGTGCTATATCAGTATGCAAGGTGAGACAAAATAAATCATTAATGCCATCTTTTTTCCCAAAATATTTCTTGATTTTGTTATCAGAGATTCAGTTTGCCTCCTCCATCCTCCGATTTTATGGCATCTTTGGTTGGGTTAGATCTGTGTGATGTCACGAATGGAAGGACCAAGAATTTTGATAATAACCATAAGAGTACATCAGGTATATACACACACACACACACACACACACACATTTTTATATAGTGACATTGTACAGAGTCAATTAGAGTCAATGACTGATTATGACCAAATGAATCATACCTTGTGCCTCTCTTCTGCCCTAACACCCTTTATTGAACTACAACCCCCAGAATTTTTCTTCTGCATATGCTAATGTATCAGCAGTTTTATTACAACTGCAGCTTGGAAGATTTCATGTTCCTCAGCCTTGATTTGATTCATTTTGTAATGTTTGTTTCTCACCTGTTTTTGTTTTTTTTTAGCCCAAATACAATAAAAAGTAATGCTGTACTAGTGCAGTGAGAGATCAGGAGGTGGACATCTTGTGTCCAATAAAGGAAGATCATGCTCAAGATTCTAAACAACATGTCTGGCCTTTAAAGTGCTGAATAAGGATTCTGTATTCTTTCTTTAAAGCATTTTTATTTAGAATGACAATACAATATTTCAATTAAAATGTTTTTGTTAACAGCTGTCCTTTAAAGAAAACTGAACCCAGACAAGTTTTTATTGCCTTTATCCTGGCAATATTTGGATATTGTTCTGTAGTCTGGTATTTTCAACACTTTTTTTTTTCTGCCTTATGCCCTACAGATCTCCAGGGATTCTTCTCTGTTACGGCCAAAAAGCAGTTTTTACAAAGTCCAATAGTGCGGAAGTATGGAAATGAAAAACAAGGCATGCCCAGGTATCTGCTTTCTAAAGCAGAGCTAAGGAAAAATGATTACCCTTTAATAGGTCTGTATAACCTGTCGCTGTCACAGATGAAAAAAATGTATTAATGGGTTTGGACCCACCCCGTATCTAAAAGAATAGATCCGGCCCGCAAAAAAAGTTTACAAAAATGATTATTATTTTCTATTTATAACTTGCACTGGGCAAATGTGGGAGACCTTTACCTGGAGTCTGATCCGCCTTATGCGTTTCATGCTGTAACAGGGTGCTTATTCATAAGAATAGACTGTCACAGATGCACCCAGTACAACTGAAAAGCAGAAAGCAGAATATTCTTTTAGGTAAAGTCTGATCCACATTTACATGGTACACAAAGATTTGGAGGGATATTCACTAAAAGGTGAATTGAGGTGAACAAACTCTGAATATTCCTCCCCGCTAAGCAAACTCACCAGGTTTGTCCCTGCACGATGCATAGCTAATGAAATGTTCAAATGAATAGCCTCCATAAGAGATTCGGCAGAATAAAATTAATTTTCAGAATTACCACTAGGTGAAAATGTGGACCCTTTCCATCCCTTGCTGATCATAGCCGACCAGCCATAACATTATGACCACTGACAAGTGACAAGCTAGCGGAGGCAGTGTGGTGCTTTGGGCAATGTTCTGCTGGGAAAGCTTGGGTCCTTCCATTCATCTGGATGTTATTTTGACATGTACCTAAGCATTGTTGCAGACCATGTACACCCTTTTATGGAAACGGTATTCCTTGATGGCATTGGCCTCTTTAAGCAGGATAATGCGCCCTGCCACAAAGCAAAAATGTTTCAGGAATGGTTTGAGGAACAGAACAACGAGTTCAAGGTATTGATTTGGCCTCCAAATTTCCCAGAAGTCAATCCAATCGAGCATCTGGGGGATGTGCTGGACAAAGAAGTCCGATCCATGGAGGCCCCACCTCGCCACTAACGTCTTGGTGCTGTGGTATCTGGTCCGCCTTCAGAGGTCTAGTGGAGTCCATACCTTGACAAAATGGGCTGTTTTGGCGTCAAAAGGGGACATACACAAGATTAGGCAGGTGGTCATACTGTTATGGCTGATCGGTGTATATAGAACACAATGCACTAATGCCATACCAAACCATAGAAACAACAAGAAACCCACATGATCTAGCTCTGTATTTACTTTGGATAATTTTTTGGGGGATATTATTTAGAGATCCTCATGAGAATATAAATGTGTTCTTGTTAATCTACAGTTGGCCCAAATATCATTGTACACATTTGTTTCTGTATAGGCTGTGAAGATACTGCACACTTCGTGGACTCTGGATGCACGGGGGAGATTACTGACAATAGCCCCCTTTTTGGGCTGGATTGTGAAATGGTGAGCCGCTGTGAAATTACTTCTTACCATGATAAATTTCTGATTTTGCAGAAAATATAGTCTCCGTTCATTTATCTCCTACAGACTATGTATTGGAATCAAGAGTTGCTATACTTGGTGATATCCATCAGATCTGGCCACTTAAAACTGGTAGACCGTGCAAAAGTGGGTTGTCCCCACCCAGTTGTCGACAAAACATTTCACAAGTAGGCAGGGAATTAGAGGTCAGAGTTAAGTGCAAGTGCAAAGTGCCCATTGCATGTCAATGATGTCACCAGTGACATAACACAACTGTCACACTTAACCCCTGTTGACCTCTGTCAAAATTATAGGTTTTCTGTTCTAACCCCCATCTGCTTAGGTGAACTGTCCTCTTGAAATGTAAATGCATGGGAAAAGTTTGAAAGAACGTATGCATGCATTTGTATGTAAAAAGACCAGTACAACATACAATTTAAAGACTACTAGATGCATTGTACTTAATTGGGTGTTAAGTAAAGTTACCTGGTACCTCTGGACTCCCCATAATCTAGTGTTTTAAAGGATACATTGTTTGCATTTTACAGTGTCTGACGGACAAAGGTACGGAGCTCACTCGTATCTCTCTGGTAGATGCTAATGGAAAATGCATTATGGATGAGCTAGTGAAACCAGACAACATCATCCAAAACTATCTGACCAGGTAATCAAGCAGTTCTCCCTCCTTGCTTATTACATTATAATGTTTTCAACTTACTGCAGAGTATTGTGATTCAGAATTTAGTGAAATCACATTACATTACCATTTATTTATATAGCGCCAGCAATTTACGCAGCACTCTGGTTCAGAGTATAAAAATGGGATTTACAAACAGAATTTCAGACTAAAACATGAGGTAGAGGTCCCTGCTCTCAAGCATACATTCTAGAGGGGATGAGGAACATACGGTGAGTGAAAAGGCAGGTAAAAATAGAAATAGATTGTGACAGTGGAAGGTTAGGTATTGTGGAATTGTGACAGTGGAGTGAGTCTACTCTGCAGAGCTTAACTGTTCTGTCAAGATGGTTTAAAAGAAAGCAAGCCTTTCCTATTCTATCCCCTGTAAAGGAAGAATAATGCATTGATTTTGTTCCACCTATAGATTCTCCGGGATTACAAGAAAAATGCTTCTTCCGGTGACAACGAAACTGAAAGACGTCCAGGAAAAACTGAAAAGCCTTCTTCCTCCCAACGCGGTTTTGGTGGGTCACTCATTAAATCATGACCTCAAAGCCTTACAGGTAAGTACTTCCTCGTGTAAAATCAAAACCGGGATTTAGTTAGTCTGTTACATGGGATATTGTTGCACTCTATGGCCAGTTCCCAAAAAAGAACATCTGATGTTCTTTACCCATTTGCCTAAATCTGTAGTAAGCTATTGAGTGTTGTTGTTATTCACATTTGTTTACAAAAAGATACAGAGGGAGGGAAATGCCATATTTTCCTTTTGTCCACTTCATCAGCATGTTCTGTGTCCTTATTGTACGATAATGGCAAGATCTTGGATAACTCCTCTGAGGCTCTGGCTCCCTCTCCTTTTGTTGCCTGCCTACTCCCTCCTACTTCTCGAATACTCTTTAGATCTATTCTGTTTACATTCTCCGTAGCATTCTCCATTTACATTCTCTTTTGATTACCTCTATTCACATTCACCGTACCAAAAAAACGATAAAAAGCTTTTATGCAAAAGATAATATCCCTTCGTTTTATATATATGGCCATGTTCCATGTCAGAAGACTACTGCAAATCTAAGGCAGGTGTGGCAGAATGTGGTACTTTTATTATTTACTTCTGTGTATTAATGTATGTTTTTCTTTCTTTAGATGATACACACAAATGTTATTGATACAGCTCTGCTGTTTGCTGGAGAATTTGGAAGAAAGTTTAAATTGAAGTTCCTGACTCAAGTGTTTCTTAGGTATGTTTTCCATTATGTAGTTTCTCTAGCTATATTCTGTAGTTTGATATAGAGTTAGGTGTCGAGAATAAAATTCACATGTCGTGCAAGATTGGTAGGAGAGGAGTTTAACCCCTTAACGCAGGGCTCGACAAACCCCGGGCGCCAGGTCGCCATGGCGACCTGGAAATTAAGCCTGGCGCCCGGGTGCCGTTCCCTACATGACCCCCTTGCTGCTGCCGTTCGTGTGTTCGTGGATTTTTGCAGCGCGAGGGGGAGAAGTCTGTGCGGATCGCGCAGACAGTAAGCTCCGCCCCCTCGCGCAGCGCGTGTGAGTGCTGGGTGTCGTCACTTGTCAACCCAGCACTCATCCGAAATAGCAAGGAAGAACGGCTGCAGCACGAATGTTCCCCCTCCCCTGCAATGAGGTAAGGCAGCAGGGAAGGAACATTCGTGCTGCAGCCGTTCTTCCTTGCTATTTCGGATGAGTGCTGGGTTGACAAGTGACGACACCCAGCACTCACAACTTAAGACAGGTGGGGAAAAAAAATCAACTTTTGTATGTGTGAGGTTTATATGTGTGTGAGGTGTATATGTGTATGTGTGTGAGGTGTATATGTGTATGTGAAGTGGGGGGGGGGGGAGTGTATATGTGAGGTGTATATGTGAAGTGGGGGGGGGAGGTGTATATGTGAAGTGGGTTGGGGGGGGTGTGTGTGTGTGTATATGTGAAGTGGGGTGTGTGTGTGGTGTGTATGTGAAGTGGGTTGGTGTGTGTGTGTGTGGTGTATATGTGAAGTGGGTTGGTGTGTGTGTTTATGAATTGCGTGTATGTTTGCGTGATTGTCTGGCTCCTAAAATTTTTTGCTGGCTCCTAGAATCAAATTAAATTTGTCAAGCCCTGCCTTAACGCATTTGGACGTATATATACGTCCTGAAAAGCATGGTCCTTAGCTCCTTAGCACAACACTACATGCCTGTAGCTATTCCCAGAGGCTGCTTCAGCCCCCCCTCACCCCCCCGCACGCATACGATCACTGCCTATGTGTGTAAAGTGTTGCAATGATGCCTCAATCGAGGCATCATGCAACACCTTCTGTGCCCCCCTGGGCACGGGTGATCGTGGGTGTGTGCTGTATCGGAGAAGCATGCTCCTCCAATACAGCGTGCCCACTGGAGAGCGACTGAAGAGAAAAAAAATCTCTTCCGTTGCTCTGAAAGCGCTACTTGACTGCCCCTAGAGGCAGTTAGACAGTATTACAGTTAAAATAAGAAAAGAAAATAAATAAAATTAAATAAATGGAAAAAGCTAATCCTAGATCTACTGAACCTAGATCTAGGGTTAGGGTCATAAATAGGGTTATAATTAAGGTTACAGGGGGGTTCGGGTGAGTACAAGGGTTAGATTAAGAGGTTCGGGTAGATTTAGGGTTAGGGTGAATTTAGAGTTGGGGTAAATTTAGGGTTGGGGTTAAAAGGTCACTGTAGAAGAAAATGGTTAGAAAACAAAAAAAAAACACTAATATTGTTTATTGCCGTATTAGTTGAAATAAACCATAGACAAACATGGAAACATTGGTATTTCTAAACTCAGGACAAATAGTAGAAATATAAAGACGGGGTCTTTTTTACCATTTGTAATTGTTTAAAAAAAAAAAATCAGGTCAAAGTTAGAAGAAGTGTTTTTTATGGCATATTTTCATCATATTTTATATTTTTTTTAATAGTAAATTATATCATATGATGAAAATAATAGTATCAAATGAAAGCCCTATCCGTCCTTTAAAAAATGATATATAATTTGTGTGGGTGGACTGAACACAAAGAAAGAAATTCACAGTTCAGTAAACATATGACAAAAATAATGGAATTCTGGTCTTCAAGGTACATCAAATGCAGCATAGCACTCGGTCACTAAGGGGTTAAAGAGCAGAGTCTGATAAAGATGTAGGATGTAAATAAAATTCCGAGGGTAATGTTCTACATATGTGATTATACAAGAGATCCAGCAGTTGTAAATGTAAATTCTGACCTCATCAGTATGGTCCTCTCTCTCTAGACACAGAATGCTGGAGATATACAACTGATCCAGTCTGATATGTGCATGTTATGATTTACTCTGTTATGGCACAAGTGAGTGAAAATACTTTCCTGGGTGTGAACCATCTAATGGGGAATTCCATCTATGCCAAAGCTTGACACATTTGTTGACCTTAGGAACTTATCAGACCCATTCAGGAGCCAGTATAGTTCCTTTTAGGAGCTAGGAGGTGGCACTTTCTAATAGAGTTCTATGTAAAGTCATCTAAAAATGTAGGGGCCATGGCTCCCTTGTTCCTGGGATTTGTGAAGCACTTATAAACATTGTCCTTCCTTGTTTGATGTTTTTATTCTCAGGTAATACAACTAATGAACTGTCTTTGTGTCTTAGGAGAGAGATTCAATGTGAAGATGTAGTCGGTCACAATCCATGTGAGGATGCAAAGGCAGCACTGAATCTGGCCCAGTTCTTTATTCAGCAGGGACCTGAGGCGGTGAGTACCACTCCAGCTATAATACTCTATCTGCTTTGATACTTGTGACTGGAGGTAAATCTTCACAGCTGATGTTAACATTAATTATTCATCTCTGCAGTTCTAAATGTATTTCCATGAAGCTATCCAGTGAGAGCATTTTTGCATGGAATCAGCAGAGGGGACCTAGTTAAGGTCACCCTGCTGATCCCATGTAAAAATGAGGGTCCCTGTCTGTGCTAGCAGAGAGAGACGGTCGCTGACCAGACGGCTGCCTGCTTCCTATGGAAGCATGGCAGCTGTCGGTCAGAGGATAAACTGGCATGTACTATCAAAAGTACACACCAGTTTATTCTCATACTGGGGACAAATAACTTTTCACTTGTGCTTCTATATTAGAAGCACAAGTGAAAAATAAAGTTTAGTGTCCCTTTAAGACTTAACATTTATCTGATATTTGCTAAAAATCAAATAATTTAATTTAAAAAGTCAGTATTTATATTGACAGTGATTCAAGTGCCACCTAGTGGATTGCATGCGAAATGAACCATGCAGTGTGGAAAAGATATCCCAAATACGGAATTCACTTATACTTTATAACAATTCATTCTGTGGAGACTGTTACAAGTATAATCATAATATAATCTCTCCAGATTCACTAGTAGTAGTTTGATGCAGACTTTAGAACAAGTGACCACAAGGCACTACAGGTTGAGTATCACTTATCCAAAATGATCCGTTATCCATTTAGGATTTTGGTACAAGTTTCAAATTCAACACACACCTGTCACAATGCAAGGGGACAACAGTTTATTCAGTGTCCAGACCCCTTAAGCAGTAATATAGCCTTTTCATGTATGCTCAGATTCCCCCACACTCACAAAGGGTGATATAATGGCATGTGTGCAGGCCTGACACACCAATGGCAGGTTCCCAATGATGCCTCACATAATAGCTACATCACAATAAAATTGATTTATTTGCTCTATACAGTATTTGAATTGATACTACTGTATTTCATGAGTGCTGAGAGGCTTTAATATATCTTATTGGTGAAAATTATCCATTATCCAAAATAATTCTGGCCCCAAATATTTTGGATAAGGGATACTCAACCGGTAATGCAGTCATGTTAATCAGACATCTTGCCAGCATTGACGGTACCCTATTCTCAGGGCCGGTGCAAGACTAGGCAAACATATATTCCTTGCTGTTCCCAGGCATTTACACACACAGTAACACTTCCAGTGTTACATACATACTCAGGCACATGAACACACACATGCAGTGTCGGATGCAGCCACGCGTACACACACAGTAACTCATGCAATGTCACATGCAGCCAAACATTCACACACAGTCACACATTCAATGTCTGTCTCACTGTCCCTCAATGTCTGTCTTGCTCTCCATCTACACCACCCATGTCTGTCTCGCTCTCCCGCCATTCCATCCCTGTCTGTCTTGCTCTCCCGCCATGCCATCCCTGTCTGTCTTGCTCTCCCCCATGCCATCAGTGTCTGTCTTGCTCTCCCCCATGCCATCAGTGTCTGTCTTGCTCTCCCCCATGCCATCAGTGTCTGTCTCACTCTTCCCCATGCCATTCATCTATCTGTTTCCCCTTTTGTTTTTCTCCTCTTCTCAATTATCTTCCCCTTTTTTGTTTCTTTCCCTCATGTTTGTCTATTCCTCTCCACCCAAGTCTCTTTTTCACTGCCCCATGTCTGTTGTCTCTTTCTTTCTCCCTCCCATCCCATGTCTGGTCTCTTTCTCTGTCTCTCCTCCCCACCCCACATCTGGTCTCTCAATCTCCCCCACCCAATGTCTGGTGTCTCTCTTTCTCCCTCCCTCCACCCCATGTCTGGTGTCTCTCTTTCTTCCTCACTCCACCCCATGTACAGTGTCTCTCTCTTTCTCCACCCCACCACATGTCTGGCGTCTCTCTCCCTCCCATGTCTGGTGTCTCTCTCTTTATCCCCCCACATGTCTGGTGTCTCTCTCTTTCTCCCATCATGTCTGCTGCCTCTCTCTTTCTCCCTCCCTCCCCATATCGGGGTAGTCTCTCCGTCTTTTCCCCTCCCTCCATCCCATAGCTTGGTGTCTCTTTCAATCCCTCTCTCTCCCCCCTGTAGCCTGGTGTCCCCCACCCCCGAATAGCCTGGTGTCACTCTCCTCCCACAACACACCCCATAGCCTGGTGTCACTCAACCCCCCCCCCCCCCCCCATGCAGCTTGGTGTCACTCTCCATCCTTTAGGGCAGGCTACATCAGCATTGCCCGTTCTCTGTGAGACGTAGCACTCACACTAGCTTTTCATATCATCTTTTGCTTTTGTGTAATAGATGGCACTGACTGTTGCCATTGGTTTCTTTATTATCTGGGTGTAGGAGATTTCAATGATTTCCCTGTTGCGGTTTCAGATTTCTGATGCTCGGCATTGCTGGTAATGTGGTTTTCTATTTAGGTTGCACAGTTTAACCTGGATACAAGCTTTGGAAATATGAATAAGCCGAATGGCTCACTGGCATGTCAAAAGGATCCATCAGTGGTACAGCCAAATGGTGTTATTTATCCACTGGACCCAATCACAAAGCAGAGGCCATTATCATCAGAGAGCCACAGGTAACCATTCCGATTCACACTAAACAATTAACATACATGTCCTATGTAATTGGCACTTTGGTAATGTGTAAATTTTGTATAACTTTTTATTTTTCTTCCAGTCTAGTGGAATCATTATACTTAGCTGGAAGGAAAATCACTTATGTGACCAAAATGGGAAACCTTAAAAGTCGCCTCTCTTCAAAATCATTGGAGTTTATTCGGTGTACGTCAGATGAAGAGGTGAGAGACGTTATATCCCACTGTTGCAGGCAAAATACAGGGTTTAGTTACATCCAGGACTAGGCAAAATCTCTCTATGAAGGGCTTATGACCAAGTGCGAAATGCATGAGGCATTTGGTACACCAAAGCCATAATCATGCATTTGTGAGGGTTATGTTTTTACTACTATTGTTTTTTTAGTTTACAGTCTTTTTACTCTAAGTGAGTTACGTTTTTGCTTTTTGCATACTGGGAGGAACTACAGAGTTTTCCCAAATGGTGACAGTATGGGAGGTGTGTGCTACCACAGGGCTCGAGAAACCCCAGGCACCAGGTTGCCGTGGCGACCAGGAAATCAGACCTGGCGCCCAGGTATTGTGAGCCCCGCATGGTGCCCTCATCGTGGGATGTGTTTTTTTTTTTTTTTCTTTCTCTTTAATCCAGCAGTGGGCAAAGGAGCAGAGCGTGTGCACCGGCTGCACAGATTTCCTGCTCCACCCCCTCATGCACCGTGCTATAGCGCCGAACACCGGGGAATAGTACAGAGCAGCAGGGATGCTTCTCTGTGTCAACGGGCTAGAAGTTGGGCCGTAACCCCCCCCCCCTTCCCCTGCAATGAGGTAGCAGCATGATGTGACAGTATGTGTTGTCTGTGTGTGTGTATATATGTGACTGACTGTGTGTGTGTATATATGTGTACTGTGTGTATGTGTATAAATATATATATCTGATTGACTGTGTGTATGTGTTTTTGCTGGCTCCAGTAAATATCCATAATGTCGGGCCTACCCCTGGTTAGTTCAGATCCGCTATATTATTTTGTGAACCAAGACCTTTTTATAGAGTATATGTACTTTTTTCACAAAAAAAACTTATTTTAAAGAGAACATATGGGTTTTGTTTCCCTCATTGTAGGTACTGGAGAGAGCGTGTGATCTAGTTCCTGAGGCTCAAATCAGTTTTGTTGAGTTCTGCCCTGAGATTAGGCCCAGTGAGTGCAATGAGGATATGAATGCCACGGTAATGTGAATCTACAGTGTTCTCAGCAAACCTAAAACACAGAAGGGCAAAAAGGACAGGAAAAATATATAAATACTCTCCCTATATGGGCTCTCCTGGAACTCCCGAGTACCATGATTTGGATACAAAGCAGAAATACCAGCAGCAATACCATTAGCCTTATCGGTCATGTAGCCGGATAAACCACACATAGAATAGGGAAGGGAATACACAGTGTGAGACTATGGGCCAGATTTATCAAAGCAAAAAAAGGTGATCTTTATAAAGAAAAAAGTGCTCAATTTGGAGCAAACTGCTATAGCATTCCATTGGTTTCCATTATTTTCTATTATTTCTATTATTTTAGCACTTTTTCCTGAAATAGCACCAGTATTGTCTTGATAAATAAGGCCCTAGATACACTAATTGATATAAAATGACAACATTTATTATAGGAATACCACTCACAAATAAAATGTGCCAAAGAGCCCACCTCTATTTGCAAAATGCGCATAAATAATACAAGGTATGGTTTTATCTGTACTGAACTCCTGGCCGGTAAATTAAGTAAATGCCTGTATCAGGAGAAACTTGTATCTGTAGAGTCTCCTGTTTCTGACATCACCTGTGGTTTGATATGCAAACTAAACATTTTCCACTGAAAATCAGTTCATTGGCGTATCAAACCACAGGTGATGTCATAAGCGGGAGACTCCACACACATTTAAAAATATGTCTCTCCCCATTTAGGCATTTGCTTGTAATTTTTGCTAACACAATTTATAGTTCATTTTCAATATTTTGATTTTCTACATGAACAGTAAAAACAATAATTAGGTGATATTGTGCCTTTTAACTTTTGAGTGAATAAATCCCAACATAATAATACATTCTATTGCCTCTCAAGACTTTTGGCATACGCAGGACTATTCTGGAGGTCTGATTGTTCTTACTATCCTGTCGCCAGTAAAACAACACTTTATTAAAAAAAAAAAAAAAAAAAAACTCTTATTTTTAATATCCATGTATAAAATCGGAATATGTGACTTTAATTTTTTTTTTTAACTAATTCATTCCGCTGATACAACAGGCTGTTGTTTATTATTATTATTATATAAATGAGTGCTTCTGGCTTGTTTCTTTCTTTGAAGGTAAAATCCAGATTTACAGAGATGATGACTATATATGCTGGCCCCTTTAAGAAAGATCTTTGTTTAAAATCAATAAAGAGGAGATTCAAATCCTGTGGTCCCATCCATTCACTTAGCATAGTAGCTGAGACATATCAGGTGAGCTACATCTCTTTGGAACTGATCAACAACATATCTAGGTTTTTAATAAGTATAGATAATTTACTCACAGTTAGTAGCAATATTGTTATGGTGTCGTTTAACATGGTATGTAAGTTTACTTTCTTTTCACCCCAAGCTGAATCTTCTCTATCCTTTATATAAGTCTTGGCATGGTAATGTTTGTTTATTGGTTAGAATTTTGCACAGCAGATACTGTTTTGTTATCCAGAGGGGCAAAGAACGTTTTATTAGCAGGTTATGTATTGTCCGCTCCATAGGCATGTGCCGGGCCCCAGTGATATTAAGCCTGTGTGGTTTGATGCAACCTGTGAAGACAGAAAAAAAATCTTTAGGACAAATCCAACCAACAAGACTTCATTTGGACAAATGTGATCTAAAATATGAGTTTCCATGAGCTAGATTGTCCCTGCACAATGTATAGCTAAATTGGTGATATTAAATGTTTTAACCCCTTAACGACAGATGACGTGCCATGCACTAAATAGAGTAAAGAGAGCGATCAAGAGTCGCTTTCTTTACTCTTTTGCTATGTAGAGACATTGTTCAACACTAAAAAAAAGAGCAGGGGCGCGCTACGATCACTCCTTGGAAAATGAAAAATGGCGCTGCCGGCTGCACACATGTGCTTGGGAATCGAACGAAAGTGCGCTTCCTAAGCATCTTAGGTGTTGCTAAAGTGCCTCGCTAGCGAGACACTTTGCAACACCACTGCCCCCCATCAGATCCAGCGACCACCATCGGCTCAGCAGAAGGGAGAGCTGCCTGCATAGGCAGCACTTCCCTTCTACTGGCAGGAGCATCGGAAGTGAAGTTTTACTTCCGTTTCTCTAGGGGTCGCTAATTGATCCCTGCACAGCAGATCAGTGTGATCTGTGTGCAGGCATGTATGATAAGTGCTCTGATATTTGTAAATATTGCCTTTGACAAGTATTGATCTGCCTCCCTCTCCTCACTATAGTTTTAGTGAGGGAGAGAGACAGATCAGATATTGTAATATTTTTTTTCTTCAAATAAATTAAATATTTAATAAAATATTAATAACCAAGAGCTTTTATAAAAGCCATTTCCAGTGTTTAACCCCTTCCCTGCCATTGATCGCTGTGTACGCAGTGATCATACACAGCAGCACATTTTTTGCTGTCTGTGCATTTTTTAGGGGTTAATTTGTTTATTGTAATTTATTACAGTATAACAAAGGCTCTTTTAAGAGCTATTAACCCCTTGCTTGCTGTAGATCACTGCCAAAGCATATGGAGCGATCTGGCCGCAGAAGGATTTTTTTTTTGTCACACTCGATAGGGGTTAATTATACCCACTAGGGGATTACGTGTATTCCTTTTGAAGCTGTCTGAGCACATGTATAGCTATCAGTAACAGCCGATCAGTGGCAAAGGCAGTTTGGTGATTGCTCAGGTGAGCATCACCATTCGCCTGGTCAGATCTATATTGTTAAATATTGTTCTGACCCATATGGATCTTCTCCCTCTCCTCACTTGAGTTTTAGTGAGGAAGAGAGACAGATCTGTAAAATATGAGTTTTTAACAGTAATAAAATTAAATAAAAACAATACATAATATGTGTGGGTACAGCAAATGACAAAGAAGAAAATTACAGCTAAACACAAACAGCACAGAAATTTTAAAATAGCCATTGTCCAGAATGGACAAAAATGTTTCAAAGGATCTGTCCTTAAGGGGTTAATTCACCTGCTACTCATGTCAACTCAATTGTAACATTTAGTGTTAGTGAATAGACTCCCTCAGTGTTCTTTTCCTTGTGTTATTTTTTATTGTTTAAAATTTTTCTTTTTACCTCCTCAGCCTTTTATCTGCATTAAATACTGTGTGCTTGAGGCAGCCCAACTAGCTCTGGAAAAGCTGAATGACACGTATATTGATGGATGCTCCATCAAGGTAAGTCTCTAGAAGGTCATCATTTTACACAAGTTAAATCTGATATCTCAATGTATGAATAGGTACTCCTGCAGGGCGTGACAAATCCTGGGAGCCATGGATAGGGAAGCTCCTAACTTTGTGATTGTCATTGTTTTACACTGAACTCTGTTCCACTTCCCTGGCACATATAAACAACAAGGCTGGCTCCTGAATTTGTCTGTCTGGCTCCTAAAGACTAAAGAAAATTGTCATTCCCTGTTCTGTTGTATATATTTTTGGTTTATTATTTCTGAGCCATTGCTGGATAGTCCTAACCTTTTGCTAGTTGGGTACCCCTGTATTACGTGACTTCCTTATAACTTGCAGTTATCTCTATTGTCTAAAGAGGGAGTAAACCCTAAAAAGATGTTTTTAATGAGGCAAAATGCCATCTCTCCCTTTTGAATGGTGCACTGATTATGCAGCTTCATTCAAAAGCAAATAGGCTGTCGTTTGACCAAGCAGCGCTCCATGGCAAGAGAGAGAGATGGTCATGTGATTTGCTGTCTGCATCATTTGTGTGTGGGTGCGTTAGTCGGGCCTAACACATCCAATAGCAGGAGTTGAGATGGTATCTCCTTCACAGCTGGGGTCTGAAAGGGAGCCTTCAGGGTCTATGTTTACAGCTTAAGACACTGCACACTCAATGAGGGTTCCAGAAATACTTGAATCACTTTTGAACAGTGCTCCATGGTTCAAAACCCATTTCATCTGTCTGATTGGTTAAAACGTTGTTAAGGATTGTGTAGTTCCTCTTTAAATGGGGATGGTGCTACTCAGACCACCACCTGAAGTTCTAAGGAACTCCTGGTTAACACATATATTACTTTATGTCGATCAGGTGCAGAGGCTGATTACCTTGAGAACACTTGATTGTGAGGACTTGTTGAAGGAGATGGAGGAGGATCTGGAGAATAAAGATGTTATTTATGTGTCTGGGTTTAGAAAGCATTTAACAGAGGAGTTTCTTCAACAGCAGTTCAGTAATCTTAAAGACATCAAAGCTATTTTTCTCCCCAAGAAGCAAAGAAACGGAAGACCTGCAAAACACTGCTATTTGAGTAAGTCAACTTTAAAGGGTGACATCTGAATGTGTTTAGGGGTACGCAGTGAGTCGAAAATGTATGGGAAGTACATATCCCATGATTTTCTCTCAGGCTAAAGGCTGATGGAGAATCATGGGATATGTAGACCATGAAGTAGTGTGGCTATCCCACTCACCAGTTGAATAAAGGTACGATGAATGGCACTAGTAATCAGAGGGCTGATCAGCTTTCCCACCACAAACAACAAGAGAAAATCCTCAGGCCAGCCTATGAGCGAAACGCGTAAGGCATGTTACCACGTGGTGTTTACTGTCTCTTGTAAATCACAAATTGCCTATAATTATTATTATAGTTGGCTTGGCTGAGGATATTCTCTGATCACTGACCAACAGGCAAATAGACCGTGATACACTAAATGTTTTTCGGACTGCCTATGTAGCTGTGCAACTTCTCCCTAGTGGGTACCCTACAACAGGACAGGCTATATTACCTAAGCCTGTTTGCGCTTTGCTCACACCTCCTTTTTTTCCTTTCCAATGTTTTCACATATTACTTGCTGATATGTTATGTATTATGTATGTTAATGTACACATACTCTTTGCTAGAAGCAATAAAGATCCACATTCACCTGTGTTCACAGCGTACACCCAAAATATAGAGTATGACCCTGCAAAAAATGCGCCAAGTGATGTCCTGTAAAGTAGCTTTAAATTACACATTAACCCCTTAGTGACCGAGTGCTATGCTGCATTTGATGTGCCTTGAAGACCAGAATTCCATTATTTTTGTCATACGTTTACTGAACTGTGAATTTCTTTATGTTCAGTCCACCCACACAAATGATATATAATTTTTTAAAGGACGGATAGGGCTTTCATTTGATACTATTATTTTCATCATATGATATCATTTACTATTAACAAAAATATAAAATATGATGAAAATATACCATAAAAAACACTTTTTCTAACTTTGACCTGATTTTTTTTTACACAATTACAAATGGTAAAAAAGACCCTGTCTATATATTTCTACTATTTGTCTCGAGTTTAGTAATACCAATGTTTCCTTGTTTGTCTATGTTTTATTTCAAGTAATAGGGCAATAAACAATATTAGTGTTTTTTTTTTTTTTGTTTTCTAACCATTTTCTGCTACAGTGCCCTTTTTAACCCCAACCCTAAATTTACCCCAACTCTAAATTTACCCTGACCCTAAATCTACCCCCACCCCTTAATCTAACCCTTGTAATCATCTGAACCCCCCCGTAACCCTAATTATGACCCTAACCCTAGATCTAGGTTTAGTAGATCAAGGGTTAGCTTTTTCCATTTATTTATTTATTTATTTATTTAATTTTCTATTTCTAACTGTAATATATTTAACTGCCTCTAGGGGCAGTCAAGTAGCGGTTTCAGAGCGACAGAAGATAATTTTTTTCTCTCTCTTCTGCCGCTCTCCTCTGGGCATGCTGTATTGGAGGAGCATGCGTGATCGCGGTGCCCAGGGGGGCACACAAGGTGTTGCATGATGCCTTGATCGATGCATCATTGCAACACTTTAACACACATAGGCAGTGATCAGCCTCTGGGAATAGCTACAGACATGTAGCGTTGCGCTCCTACATGAAACCTGAGGACGTATATATACGTCCTTTAGGACCATGCTTTTCAGGACGTATATATACGTCCACGTGTGTTAAGGGGTTAAGTAAATGTGTGTAAATATATCCCTATACTTGTAAACGTAAATGCAATATTGAATAAAATCATCTAGAGACTGTTTTTTTTTTTTTTTAATGTATTGTCCCATCTGTCCCCAGAATTCCACTCTTCTCAGAGCGCTGTCCTGGCTGCTGACTACATAACGGGAGATGGTGAACTTAGGAGTCGAAAAGCCCTCACTGCTAGCCATCTGCACCACTGGTTAGCAGACTGTGTGCATTTAGAAACTGCATGTAATCAAGAGAGCTTCATCAAGGTAATTAAAAAATTGCATAGAATGTCAATGAATTCTTAGCGTGTAAGACTGTATCACTGCTGACAGGTCTCTCAAGCCCCAGACGTACAGTCCATCATCTGTGTAAAATGGGTTCACTGTGAGGAGTACCAACCATTGCTGATACTTGGTTTTGCAAACAGATATTAAAAGGGAGAACATTATAGGGACTCTGTCAACCTAAATACAGCTTGTGCCAAGAATGTAGAGAATACAAATTATGCAAGATGATCTTTACCAGGTTTGGCAGATGTATCTAAACCAGAGTTCCCAATTTTCTGACAACATGCAAGTTATGGACGGCAAAGTGCCAATAATGCGCACGCACACATTTCTTTTCTATGTGTGCATGCAGGTGTATTGTACACCGGGCTTGCCAGGGCACCCACAGTACTTGCACCAGTACCCAGAATGTACCCAAAGAACTTGCTCGAGAACCCAAGTTGCACCCTCCAGCTCTTAACAGAGCACCCTGGTTGTACCCACAGCTCTTCTACATTCCCTGGTGTCTAGTTGTGGGTGGCTCGAAGTCTGTGCGTTGCTTAGGCACACAGACATCCTTTTAGGCTATACCTCTCTCTACACGTCTCCGGTGTCTGAGCTCTGGGAGGTCACATGACCCTCGATGCTCTGACTTCTGCAGAGGAGCGGGGACCATGATGGCCAACCTGAGAGGATGTCTGCCCGCGTGCCACAGTGGAAGTCCCTATGTGCCTATGGTGTCACGCATGCCATAGGATTGACATCACTGAGTGAGTGACAAGCTGTTTGGGGCAAAGGTAGCACTGAAAAGCTGGGACTGACAAACTGCTATTGACAAACAAGCAAGTGGCACAGACGAGCTGTATGGTGGAAAAGCTGCCACTGACAAGCTGTTTGGGGCCAAATCAGGCACTGGCAAACTATTTGGGGATAAGTCAGGAAAGCAGAAGACTTATCCCTCTACCTCCATGCTGTGTGAAGACTGATCCAGAATGAGTGGGGATGTGAGTTAATTTCCTGTGTGTTGGACCAGTCAGACAGCGCACAGGGAGAGAGTGATGAAGGCTACTATAAGGTTCCTTCATTAAAGCAGTGATATTTCAATTAAACAGAACTTAACTTTTTGCCAACAGTTGCCTTTTAATGTATGGATGTGCTTGCAATTCTGCACAATCATTTCTTGTACTGTACATTCAGAGCATGAACAATGATTAGGTAACAGACTCCCTTACCAACTGGTTTATGCGATCTGATTCTACGGTTATGCAATCCTGAGGATAACCAGTGACATCGAGTCATAACTCACATTCTTGGTGTAAGGCAGAGATCTTGGTGACTAATGACTTCTTCTGTTTTGTACTAAATTCATACAATGAAGTACAAACAGGTTGGGAACAGCGAGAGAAAAACAATGTTTTCTTTTTCCTTTTACAGGAACAAGATCTGACCCCTGCAATAAAAAATGTCGACAGGAAAGTGAAGCAGCTTTATCAGTCCCTTAAAGGAAACACCCTGTGCCTTGTCCTGTTCCCTGGTAAAAATAGGTATGAACTGTTTTCTTTGTTGACCTGATTTGGAACCTTTAGGGAAGGAAAAGATCCCAGGCAGCACCTTTAATTGGACTTATATTGCCTTTTTTTTTTTTAAATGTATTTGGTGCTGTAACTTGGAGAGAACACCTTTTGTTAGAAAGTTGAGTACACTTTTCTGGGCAGTGCAAACATGTAATAAGCATTTTATTATTCATTGTCTTTCAGCGCGGATGGTTCATTTCCAGGCTTTGGTTTGATGGGAATTACAGAAGGATCCTGATGAACAAAGACTTGTGTTCTATAAAGAGACTACACTGTTTTGCACATTTCTTTTTAATGTAACGAAAGTAAATTATTAAATGTCTTGTACTCAGTTTGTGAATGTGATGCTTTGTAGGGTCAGACTGTGAACTTTCCCATTTTGCAAAGATGCCTGCTGTAATTAATGGGAGTGAGATGAAACCTGCTTCCATTCATTTCAATGGGGAAGGGAAAAATATGGATTGAAACAGACACTGTAAATAGATATGTAGAGCTAGGCTTGATGTCTCCTCAGAGACGCGAGTGGACCCATGGGGAAGAAAAAGTGCAGTGGTATACAGGTTGGGTATCCCTTATCCAGAAATCCGTTATCCAACTTTTTAGGGGGATTTTGCTTCAGTGCGGATAGGCTTTAATATATCTTATTGGTGAAAGTGATCCGTTATCTGAAATTAACCATTATACAAAATACTTCTGGTCCCAAGCATTTTGGATAATGGCTACTCTACCTGTGTGTGTGTGTGTGTATGTATGTATGTGTATATGTGACAAAAGTATAGAACTCCACTGGACAAACTTGAATTCCAAAGAAGGTAAAATATAATCACAGATATAACAATGGTATCTGCCTTGCTCAACACTTTTCGTCAGCCTCACTGACTTCCTAAGGAGCCGGGTAAACCACCATGTTACGCATACAGCATAGGATGCCCACCCTAAGCTGTAGGACATCAATAGCGCCTACTACCTAAACCATGAACGCAGCATGTTCTATTCAGACAGCCTACCCTTGCACTGTGCTTCCAACGGTGTTAGAGAGTGGCGTGTCACATGACATCCTGGCTGCTTCAAACAGGCATGGGAGCAAGATGGTCTGTGCCAGTGAAGAAGGCACAGAACACACTACAGACCCTGCCATGAAGTATAAATCAGCACGGAGGGGGGCTGGGGCAGGGTGTGTCAAATATACATGAATGTTTTGATATTAAAAAATATTTATATACTTAACATTTGGTTGCCGTTAACTCTGTGTCCACCTAAATCTATTCTCATCACCTATGTTGTACTTGCACATCTTTGCCTGGCTGACTGTACATAGGTTGGAATTATACTGTACCACAGTCTTTCTACCAATGTGAGCTGTAATGTGCCATGTCTATCTAGTTAACTATAGGATATGAGCTCTACCGTACCAATATGATTGAGATGACAATGGTACATGCAGGGGGCAACAATGTTTATCTTTGACTAGGGCAGTAAATATCCTTGCAATGGCTCTTGTCCACCAACTTAACTGAATGACGTGTCTGTTTCATGTATGGCGTTGTGTCAAATACCAATGTATTATCAAGGAGTAAAAGCTGCAAATTGAGGCCACATACATTGTACACCCACTTTTTAAGTTTTTTTTTTCATTTTAGGACCATTAAGCAGAAATACATAAAAAAAAAAAAAAAAAAGACATGATATAAACATAGAATGTGGCGGCAGATAAGAACCATTCAGTCCATCTAGTCTGCACAAAGTTCTTTTATTAGTCCCTGGCCCTATCTTATATCTAGGATAGGCTTGTGCCTATAGAATGCATGCTTAAACACCGATCGCACAGGGCGCAACACCCCAGGGGGCGCCCGCCAGACAAACAAAAAAAGGTTTGCCGGTGGAGGGGGCGGAGCTCACCAGTGAGAGGTGTAGCTCCGCCCCCACCCTGCTTCACAGGGAGCCACGGGCAGCATGAGAATGCTCTTCTCGAGTTCCCCATGCTCAGTGATCATGCAGGGTATTGGATTTGCGATACACTGCACAATCACTGTGTGTGGGGAGCGCGAGCAGCACATTCTCATGCTGCCCGTGGCTCCCCATGAAGCAGGGTGGGGGCGGAGCTACACCTCTCACTGGTGAGCTCCGCCCCGATAGTACAGGGAAGGGGGGAAGAGACAGTACAGGGGAGGGGGAAGAGACAGTACAGGGGAGGGGGAAGAGACAGTACAGGGGAGGGGGAAGAGACAGTACAGGGGAGGGGGGAAGATACAGTACAGGGGAGGGGAGAGAGAGAGAGAACGGGAGGGGGGAGACAGAACAAAGGGAGGGGGAGAGAACAGAGGAGGGGGGAGTAAAGAAAATGGAGAGGGAGAGAGAACAGATTTGGGGAGGAGGGGGAGAGAGAACAGATATGGGGAGGAGGGACAGAGAGAGAACAGATATGGGGAGGAGGGACAGAGAGAGAACAGATATGGGGAGGAGGGAGAGAGAACAGATGTGGGGAAAGAGGGGGCGAGACAGACATAGCAAGGAAGTCCAAAGGGACAAACATGGGAAGGGAGAGACAAATACATGGAGGGAGAGGAAAAAGACGGGGGGGGGAAGGGGAGCGCCACGGGGGAGGTCCACACAGGGCGCCGGAACACTTAAGGCCGGACCTGCATCCACTACCCAATACTTCTGGATATTTTAAATCTTTGCCCCCTCTAAATAAATATATAATGATATACGTAGTGTGTACAGAAACTGAGTGCAATCAGGTCAGTATGTATGGTTTTCCTATAATTTGAGAAAAGTAATTTGATTGCATAATGAGACATTCATTGATCCTTATCTTTAGCACATTCGGATAAAGTGTGGTTTCGGATCATTTAGTGGTTAACGTGTCTCCTGTGTAACACAAACTGTAAATACCAGAATCGTTATGATCTTTAGCTTCAGTTATTACTGGATCACTGTGGCCCCAGCCCTTTTCAGATCAATCGAAGCGAGATCTAAGCAGCCACATTCCAGAACTGAACTGGTTTCATTATCTTAATGTACAATCCTGATACTTATTTGCTGTTCTATACAGTGTTGATACTAGGGCATACGTATGTTGGCGCTAGGCCTGCAGTTTGTTCAATCTAATGTATGTATTCAGGACATTCATAAATGTGTTTGTAAAATGTTACTGTGCCAAAAATAACTGACCCATTATCCTTTCAGCACCACAATCTCTGTCATACATGGATCATGCACCCTGAATCACAAAGTGTTAAAAAGGGAAACCTCCCTTTAAAGACAAAGACCTTTGCTCTTACTATAAAGCGATCTACATGCACCCATAGTAATAATATACTACATTATGTAATGGAATTTTACAATACTTCATTCGCATGGAAAAAAGGTTACTTAGAATTTCATTAGCAAAGAGTAATGATTTTAATATGGTTTAGAAAATGGAGTAGCCAATAAGTGCTTGCGAATCCAGGTGGCAGAGCATCATGGGAATTGTAGTTCCACAGAGGCATACAACTCATGCAGTTTGATCACATTCACGTAGGCAGGGGCGTAGCGTGGGGGGTGCAGGGGGGGCCGGCCGCAATATCTGGGGGGGCGCAGCCACAACCGCGCGATACTTCCTGTCAGCCGCCGGATGTGAGCGGCAAATGACGGCGTGACGTCACATCCGGCGGCTGCGCGGCGGAGGCTCTTCTGAAATTGCATCGCGGCCTTTCTTCCCTGAGCTGTTGGAAGTGGAATTTGTAAAGGTAAGAATAAAGGGGCTTGGGGGACCTATTGTATTATGTATTGAGGAGGGGGTCATTAATGTATTGGAGAGGGGGAGGGGGGGTCATTAATGTATTGGAGAGGGGGAGGGGGGGTCATTAATGTATTGAAGAGGGGGAGGGGGGTCATTAATGTATTGGAGAGGGGGAGGGGGGGTCATTAATGTATGGGGGAGGGGAGGGGGGTCATTAATGTATGGGGGAGGGGAGGGGGGGTCATTAATGGATGGTGGGAGGGGAGGGGGGTCATTAATGTATTGGGGAGGGAGGTCATTAATGTATGGGGGAGGGGAGGGGGGTCATTAATGTATGGGGGAGGGGAGGGGGGTTCATTAATGTATGGGAAGGGGGGTCATTAATGTATGGGGAGGGGAGGGGGGTTCATTAATGTATGGGGGAGGGGGGTTTATTAAATGTATGGGGGAGGGGGGTTCATTTAATGTATGGGGGAGGGGAGGGGGGGTCATTTAATGTATGGGGGAGGGGAGGGTCAGTAATGTATGGGGAGGGGGGGAAGTAATGTATGGGGAGGGGGGGAAGTAATGTATGGGGGAGGGAGGTAAGTAATGTATGGGGGAGGGGGGCAGTAATGTATTGGGGATGGGGGGGCAGTAATGTATTGGGGACGGGGGGCAGTAATGTATTGGGGAAGGGAAGAAGGGGGGCAGTAATGTATTGGGGAAGGGAAGAAGGGGGGCAGTAATGTATTGGGGAAGGGAAGAAGGGGGGCAGTAATGTATTGGGGAAGGGAAGAAGGGAGGCAGTAATGTATTGGGGAAGGGAAGAAGGGGGGCAGTAATGTATTGGGGAAGGGAAGAAGGGGGGCAGTAATGTATTGGGGAAGGGAAGAAGGGGGGCAGTAATGTATTGGGGAAGGGAAGAAGGGGGGCAGTAATGTATTGGGGAAGGGAAGAAGGGGGCAGTAATGTATTGGGGAAGGGAAGAAGGGGGGCAGTAATGTATTAGGGGATGGGGGTCAACTGTGTATTAGGGGAGGGAGGGGTCAGCCGTGTATTAGGGGGAGGGGGGTCAGCAGTGTATTAGGGGAAGAGGGGGGGGATGGGAAAGATCTGACTTGGGAATTTGAGATGAGGCAATGATTATATTTTTTACATTTGTGGCCTAATGAATAATCTATATATATGTGTGTATGTAGAAGGAAATGTAAATAGGTGGGGCTACAGGGGTGAGGGAATTATATTTGTAATATATTTATTAGGAACTGTGGAGGGAAGGGGGTTGGATGAGAGCATTAAATATCATAGCATTAAATATTATATTTATGGGGTAGGAACTGTATTATATATTTTTGGTTTAGTGCAGGGGTAGGTAACCTTTGACACTCCCTTTGTTTTTTGACTACATCTCCATTAAGGCTTGCAAAGCATCATGGGAGGTGTAGTCCACAACATCTGGAGTGGCAAAGGATGTCTACTCCTGGTTTAAAGCATAGGTGTATAACCATTTGGCTTCCCCAGGCCAAAATAACCCCTTAAACTCTTAAAGGATCACTATAGTGTCAGGAAAACAAAGTGGTTTTCCTGACACTTTAGTACCCTGAGGGTGCCCACACCCTCAGGGTCCCACTCCCGTGGCACTGAAGGGGTTAAATTCCCTTCAGTTACTTACCTTAATCCAGCGCCAGGCTCCCTCGGTGCTGGTGACCTGTCTGACGTCAGCTCCCCGTCCGACGTCACTGGAGCTGAATGCGCATGGCTGCGCGCGCATTCAAAGTGTCCATAGGAAAGCATTTCTCAATGCTTTCCTATGGACACTCTGCGCGATGGAGGCGAAATGTGCCTCCAGGCTCCAGCGTCGCAGATGCGCCTCTAGTGTCTGTCCGGAAGACAGCCACTAGAGGCTGCCTTAACCGCAAATGTAAACGTAGCAGTTTCTCTGAAACTGCTATGTTTACATGTGAAGGGTTAAAACCTGAGGGGCATTGCACCCAGGCCACTTCATTGAGCTGAAGTGGTCTGGGTGACTATAGTGTCCCTTTAACGCTGTTAGGGCGTTATATGCCGTCCGCATTTTAATGGGCTGTTAAGCTGAATTCTGATGACTCCGCAATGCTATGGGGCTGGTATGTAATTTTTTCCAGGCCCTGGTGCGAAGAGAGAGCGAGGGACTATCTGGGGGAGGGACAGTGCAGTGGCCGCCCAGCGCAGCATTGAGCGCGGGAGAGAACCACACCAGACCAGCCCAGGCAGCAGCAAGAAGAAGCTGGCAGCGGCGGCAGGTGACACAGGCCAGAGAGGAGAGAGGGAGCCAGTGGTGACAGACGCTGCAGGAGGAAAACCTAGGAGGACCTGGAGGAGAAAACCTAGCCTGCTGACTGCTGTAATCGGGTCCGGGACAGCCGGTGAAAAAAAAGATAGGAGTCAGGACTGACTGGAGTAGTACTGGGCTCAGTGGGCTGGCTGTGTAGTGCTAGCAGAGGCAGAGCATCTCCCAAACTGAAGTTTCTTTGCGATGTTCCCGGTCTGCAGGTCAAGACTGGCATGTTGAGCTGACCCGATGGATTGAAGTTTGGTTGGTTCAACAGTGACGAGACAGATTTCGATCCATATGTAGCTGCTCCAGCTCAACATAAGTTGATGTAAGCCAGTGGGTCTAGCAACCTTTAATTTATTTTTATTTTTTTGCTGAAAGAGTAAGGCAATAGACATGAAGGTGAATAAACATTATGTTAAGAGTAAAGAAATGGTTATACAATGAAGGGGTGCTAAAAGTGCAGCAAGGCAAGAAAGTGATTTTCTTTTTTTAGAATTTTAGCAGAATACTACTGTCATGTCATACAAAAAAGAATCTGGTGCACAAGGCAGGAAAAGGAGAAAGATAGAGACAGAGCAACAAGCTAAGTTAGCTGGAAGCCTTCACCGGTTTTTGGTGAGTACTGCTGAAATTACAGCAGGACCATCAGCAGCACCACAGGAGACTCGTAATCCTGATCCTGTGTCGGTAGACATTCCTGTTCCTGCATTAGAAGCAGAGACAGTTCCATCTAAGGATGTTTATACTCAGCCAAATCTGCCAGAAAATATTGACCAAAAAGTTTATACTGATATTGGCTATTGGCCTGAAACCATGGATGAAACCTTGAAAACTGAACTTGTCAGACGAGGGACAGAGGAACTGCAGAATAAGGATGCATGGTTTCCAAGAGACAGTAATGGCAGGTCATTTTCCAAGGATTGGTTCTACATACATTTGGACAATGGTGAGACTATGTTAAGGACATGGTTGGTGTTTTCTCCTGTAAACAATGCTGCATATTGCTTTCCTTGCATGCTTTTTCAGAAGGCTAAAGGGAAAAGTTCATTTGGAAAGTCAAGTGGATTTAATGCATGGAGAAAGTTAAGCCCTAGATTACTAGAGCATGAGCGCAGTTCATATCACTTGAGTGCATTTACAATATGGAAAGAATTAGAAATGCGGCTGCATACACAGGAGACTATTGATGCTGCTGCCCAGCTTGCACAACAGAGGTCATTTGAAAAATGGAAGGCAATCTTAGTCAGAATACTTGATTGTATTCTGTATCTAGCCAGGCAAACCTTACCCTTACGTGGTCACTCTGAAGATTTAAATACAGATGGTAACTGTGGAAATTTCTTAGAAACTTTCAAGTTACTCGCCAAATATGACCCAGTTGCCAAACAACATCTTCACAGAGTACAACGCACAGATGGTTACATTGTGTCCTATCTCTCTCCACAGAGCCAGAATGAGTTTATTAGCCTGCTCGGCGATCACATTCGAACAGTCATCTTTCAAAATATCATAAAGGCCAAGTATTTTGCTATAATGTTTGATAGCACTCCTGATATTTCACACACTGACCAAATGTCCCAAGTGATTCGATATGTGCATATTGAAGATTCAGGAGTCCATGTGACAGAGTCTTTCATTGACTTTATTCAGTTATATGGGAAATCAGCTGATGTCATTACAAAACAAATTTGTGACAAGTTGCAAGCTGATGGCCTTAAACTAGAGCATTGCTACGGCCAGGGATACGACAATGCTGCGACTATGGCTGGACACATTAGTGGTGTACAAAAACGTATTTTGGATATGAATCCCAAAGCAATGTTTGTGCCATGTAACAATCACTCGCTCAATCTTGCTGGCATGCATGCAGTTGGTGTTGGGACAAAGTCTGTTACTTTCTTTGGCACTGTGGAAAAGGTGTATTCATTTTTCTCAAGCTCCACCCACAGGTGGGATATCCTTAAGAAACATGTACCAATTCATGTAAAGCGAGCGTGTAACACAAGATGGAGTTCAACGCATGAAGCTGTATGCGTACTTGCTGAACACACTGAGAAAATAATAGACGCTTTGGAAGCGTTGAGAGATGGCCCGGGAGAAACCTCTGAAACCAGGGGTGATGCAGGAAGTCTTTTAGTTTGCATAATGACATATGTTTTTTTCTCTTTCTTGCATTTTTGGAACCCAGTACTAACCGAAGTAAATGATACTCAGATCTACCTGCAGCAAGAAGGACTTGCGCTTGATCAATGCGTGCAAAAGTTAAAAGCATTGACTTTATTTTGTCATGAAAAACGTGATAGTCTAGTGTCAAAGGCAACTGAGAAAGCTTTGCAGGTATGCAAAACATATTGCATACCTACAGAGAGAAGAGTTGGAAGACGCAAGAAGATGGATGGTGAGAACAGTTGCGATGCTGGCTTGACCTTAATACAGGAAACAAGCAGAGAACAACTGGAAGCAATTGATCAGCTTCAGACAGAAATTAAAAAACGTACTACGCAGATGAATACGCTGCACCAGCGATTTGCTTTTTTGCAAATTCAAACATTGTTGGATACTAAAAAAGATGATTTTATTAAGAAACAAATTCAGCACACGTGTGCTCAGTACACGGAATTGAATGCTGCATCTATGCTCACCGAAATAACTCGACTTCGGCACCACATTATCTTGTATAAGGAGGTCAATCCTGATGAGCAGGTTGCAAACTGGTCAGCTTTAGATTTGCTTCGCTGGGTGTATAAGTGGAAGCTGCAAGAAAGTTTAACTAACTTTGTTGTCACATTAAGAATCTTTCTTACTATCACTGTTTCTACAGCGAGTTGTGAAAGAAGTTTCTCAAAACTTAAACTAATTAAAACATATCAGAGATCTACAATGAGCCAAGAAAGACTGAGTAATCTAGCAATACTGTCCATTGAGAGAGACTTTAATGTAGATTTCAATTCCGTTGTTGAAAAATTTGCGCTAATTAAAAGCAGGCGAATTTAAATTAATCTGTATATTATATACAGATTGATATCTTGCACTTCTATTAAAGAATTAAAATTAGAGGTACAGGTTTGAGGAAGTTGGCTCCATCTAGCCGAGTCTTGGATCATCTCCAGGGTATGGTTCCATTTTGATGTTTAGTTTTTGTTCTTGATATTTTTTGTCGTTTACGATGGTTGTGAGACGACATATAATAGCATGGCCCATGCTAGGTTACTACATGTGTATATTTGTATTCATAGACCTGCTGAAAATGTGGAGAATGTGTGTAATGCGTGTTCGCACTCAATAAAGTGTTGGAAAATAAACTTGTATTTAGATGCATTTTACTTTAATTACATAAGTATTTTCATAACAAACAATACATGTGCTTGGGGGGTAAGGGTTTCTTTAACTAATCTAGTAGAAGAGACTCGAGTGCTAAAATCCACGGGTTAGGGGGCGCAAATTACTTGCCTTGCCCCGGGTGCTGACAACCCACGCTACGCCACTGCACGTAGGTATATGCAGTTAGGGCTGTAATCATGAAAGAGAATTGCAGGCAATTTGAAACGTAAAAGACTAAACATAAGTTTTATTAACTCCTTGATTCCTTGGTGACATGACTTTTTGGGCTTGTCCGACGCTTGGTGACATGGGCTGTTTTAACATTTCTGAGGTGTTTGTGTTTTGCTGTAACTTATTTCTGTCTCATTTAGTGTACCCGCACAAACTATATATCGTTTTTATCGTTATAAGAAGGGCTTTCTTTTGATACCATTGTTTTGATAATAGCATATAATTTGATGTAAAAAAAAATAATAAAATATGGAAAAAAAATAAAAAAAAAGTTTTTTTTATGACTTTTATTTGAAAAATCGTATACTCATGTACAAGAGACAACAAAAAAAACACTGCTAAATAGTTTGTAATATATGTCCTGAGTTCAGAAATAGCCCATGTTTTATGTTTTTTTGCTTTTGTATTCATGTTACAGGGCCAGAACTATAAGTAGTGCAAAGCTATTTTAAAATCCTTTTTTTCAAAATTAGCGATAGTGACATTGTAACACTGATTTCTGTACTAAATCCATGAATGACCCCCAACATGTACATATTTTTGAAAACTAGACCACTCAGGGCATTTAACTTGGGGTATTTTGACACATTTCATGTAGCCATTTTACCACCAATCTTTGCCAAAGTTTGCAGCAAAAAATCTTTTTTTTTAATTTTTCACATAGATTGCAATTTAGGTAAACATTACCTTAAAATGTGAAGGGGTATTTCCAAATAACACCTCAATATGTGTTCAGCAACATCTCCTGAGTACAGGCATACCACCCATGCATAGGTTTGTTGGGTTTTTTGGGGGCTAAAAGGCCACGTTTAGGGTGTGCGCATTTTGGCTTTCCAACTTGGAATTCTGACATGCAGAAAACTTGTGCCCATGTCCCATTTGGGACATTTTTGAAGCCAGAAAGTGTATTCTACCTCACAAAGCCATATATTTTTTAAAACTAGACACCCTAGGGTATTTCAAATAGTAGTATTTTAACACTTTCCATGCACTAATTCTACCACCAGCCTATGTCAATGTTATGGATAGTAATTTCTTTTCACATACATTGTACTTCGGACATGAATTCACAGATCCTATTATGTGTCAGTGCCAAACAACCAGTGGCGTAGCGTGGGGGGTGCAGGGGGGGCCGGCCGCACCGGGCGCAATATCTGGGGGGGCGCACTAGCCCTATGCGGCCGCCAGGGCCGTCTTTAACGCGGGGCAAACGGGGCAGCTGCCCTGGGCCCATTTACTCCTGGGGGGCCCCAAGGCAGCTGTCCCGTGGGCCCCCAGCCCCTGCTGCCGCGTTCACAGCGCATTGCGCTTGTGAACGCTTTTTTCCGGCAAGCCGCATCCGATGGATGCGACGGCCGGAAAAATAAAAAAAAAAACTGCAGCCGGATGTGACGTCGCGTCACATCCGGTTTCTGTTTCCCTCCTCCGTGCAAGAGGGAAGACTGCACGGAGGAGACATCCGGCGGGGGACACGGAGCAGCTTCATGTAAGTACGGGGGGGGGGGGGGGGGGCTGGCACAATATTCCTGGTATCTGACTGGCACTATATTACTGGGTATCTGAATGGCACAATATTACTGGGAATCTGATTGGCACTATATTACTGGGCATCTGATTGGCACAATATTACTGGGCATCTGATTGGCACTATATTACTGGGTATCTGATTGGCACTATATTACTGGGTATCTGACTGACACTATATTACTTGGCATCTGATTGGCACAATATTACTGGGCATCTGATTGGCACTATATTACTGGGTATCTGATTGGCACTATATTACTGGACATCTGATTGGCACTATATTACTGGGTATCTGATTGGCACTATATTACTGGGCATCTGATTGGCACTATATTACTGGGTATCTGATTGGCACTATATTACTTGGCATCTGATTGGCACTATATTACTGGGCATCTGATTGGCACTATATTACTGGGTATCTGATTGGCACAATACTACTGGGTATCTGACTGGCACTATATTACTGGGTATCTGATTGGCACTATATTACTGGACATCTGATTGGCACTATATTACTGGGTATCTGATTGGCACTATATTACTTGGCATCTGATTGGCACTATATTACTGGGCATCTGATTGGCACTATATTACTGGGCATCTGATTGGCACTATATTACTGGGTATCTGACTGGCACTATATTACTTGGCATCTGACTGGCACTATATTACTGGGCATCTGATTGGCACTATATTACTGGGTATCTGATTGGCACTATATTACTTGGCATCTGACTGGCACTATATTACTGGGCATCTGATTGGCACTATATTACTGGGTATCTGATTGGCACTATATTACTTGGCATCTGATTGGCACTATATTACTGGGCATCTGACTGGCACTATATTACTGGGCATCTGGCTGGCACAATAATACTGGGCATCTGACTGGCACAATAATACTGGGCATCTGACTGGCACTATATTACTGGGCATCTGGCTGGCACAATAATACTGGGCATCTGACTGGCACAATAATACTGGGCATCTGACTGGCACTATATTACTGGGCATCTGGCTGGCACAATAATACTGGGCATCTGGCTGGCATAATATTACAGGCATCTGGCTGGCACTATATTACTGGGCTCTGACTGGCACAATATTACAGGCATCTGACTGGCATAATATTACAGGCATCTGACTGGCACAATATTACAGGCATCTGACTGGCACAATATTACAGGCCTCTGACTGGCACAATATTCCTGGCCTCTGACTGGCACACTATTACAAGCATCTGACTGGCATAATATTACAGGCATCTGACTGGCACAATATTACAGGCATCTGACTGGCACAATATTCCTGGCCTCTGACTGCACACTATTACAGGCATCTGACTGGCATAATATTACAGGCATCTGACAGGCACCATATTCCTGGGCTCTGACAGGCACAATATTCCTGGGCTCTGACAGGCACAATATTCCTGGGCTCTGACAGGCACAATATTCCTGGTATCTGATTGGCACAATATTATTGGTATCTGACTGGCACAATATTACTGGTATCTGACTGGCACATTATTACTGGGCTCTGACTGGCACAATATTGCAGGCATCTGACTGGCACAATATTACTAGGCTCTGACTGGCACAATATTACTGGGCTCTGACTGGCACAATATTACTGGCATCCGAAAGTTACAATATTACTGGCATCTGAATGGCACAACAATTATGGCATATGTGTGTGTGTGTGTGGGGGGGGGGGGGGGGGGGTAACATTAGAGGTACAGGATTGAGGAAGTTGGCTCCATCTAGCCCAGTCTTGGATCATCTCCAGGGTATGGTTACATTTTGATGTTTAGTTTTTGTTCTTGATATTTTTTGTCGTTTACGATGGTTGTGAGACGACATATAATAGCATGGCCCATGCTAGGTTACTACATGTGTATATTTGTATTCATAGACCTGCTGAAAATGTGGAGAATGTGTGTAATGCATGTTCGCACTCAATAAAGTGTTGGAAAATAAACTTGTATTTAGATGCATTTTACTTTAATTACATAAGTATTTTCATAACAAACAATACATGTCCTTGGGGGGTAAGGGTTTCTTTAACTAATCTAGTAGAAGAGACTCGAGTGCTAAAATCCACGGGTTAGGGGGCGCAAATTACTTGCCTTGCCCCGGGTGCTGACAACCCACGCTACGTCACTGCAAACAACACCTTAATATGTGTTCAGCAACATCTCCTGAGTACAGGGATACCACCCATGTAGGTTAGTTAGATTATTTGGGTGTTAAAAGGCCACATTTGAGAGGTGCGCTTTTTGGTTTTTCAACTTGGAATTCTGACATGCAGAAAACCTGCGCCCATGTTCCATTTGGGACATTTGTGAAGCCAGAATGTATATTTTACCCCACAAAACCATACATTTTAGAAAACTAGACACCCTAGGGTATTTGAAATGATAGTATTTTAACACTTTCCATGCACTAATTCTACCACCAGCCTTTGTCAAATTTTAGGTTAGTGATTTTGTAATGTTTTGTTTCCACATACATTGTACTTCGAGCATGAATTCACAGATCCTGTTATGTGTCAGTGCAAAACAACACAATATGTGTTCAACATCTCCTGAGTACAGGGATACCACCCATGCATAGGTTTGTTGGGTTGTTTGGGGGCTAAAAGGCCACGTTTAGGGGGGGTGCATTGCCAACTTGGAATTTTGACATGTAGTCAGCCTGCGCCCATCTTCCATTTGGGACACTTTTGAAGCCGTCCAATGAATTGTACCCCATCAAACCATATATTTTGGAAAACTAGACATCCTAGGGTATTTAAAATTGTGGTATTTTAACACTTTCCAAGTGCTAATTCTACCACCAACCTATGTCAAAGGGTTGGGATGTCATTTTTTCCCCACACACATTGTAGTTCAGGCAGGAATTTTCAGATTCTGGTATTTGCTACTGCCAACCAACACCTCAATATGTGTTCAGCAACATCTCCTGAGTACAGGGATACCGCCCCATGCATAGGTTTGTTGGTTTGTTTTGGGGCTAAAAGGCCACATTTAGGGGGTGCGCAATTCCAACCTGGAATTTTTTACATGTAGTCAGCCTGCGCCCATGTTCCATTTGGAACATTTTTGAAGCCGTCCAATGAATTGTACCCCATCAAACCATATATTTTTGTAAAATAGACATCCTAAGGTATTTCAAATGGTGCTATTTTAATACTGTATAGGTACTAATTCTACCACCAGCCTTTGTGAAAGTTTGTGGTAGTTATTTTTTGGGAGTTTTTTTTTCCACGTGCATTGTACTTCAGGCATGAATTCACAGATTCCAGTATATGTCACTGCCAAACAACAACCCAATATGTGTTCAGCAACATCTCCCGAGTACAGGGATAGCACCCATGCATAGGTTTGTTGGTTAGTTTTTTGGCTAGAAGACAACATTTGTGAGATGCACATCTCAAAATTCCAACTTGGAATTTTGACATGTAGTCAACCTGCGTCTGTGTCCTATTTGGGATATATCTTTGAAGCCAGCCAATGTAATTTACCCCCACCAAACCATATATTTTTTTAACGGTAGACCCCCATCACTCCTTGTGGAAAGGAGATGATGTATCTAGATGATGTATCAGAAAGCTGACCAGGGTCAAAATCGAACCGAGTCTGCGGCCTCAGAATCAGTGTGTAAGCAGTGATCTCGAGCAAAGAAGGGGTTAATAGCTCTTAGAAGAGCCTATCTAGTACTGTAATACATTACAGTACAAAGAAATTAATCCATAAAACAGTGCAGACAGCAAAACATACTGTTGCTGTGCAAGATTACTGCTTATACAGTGATGAATGGCAGGGAAGGAGTTAATACACAGTGAAAGACTTTCATAAAACCTGACAATTTTATAAAATGTTATTTTAGATCACTAATACTGATCTGTCTCTTTCCGTCACAAAAATGTAAGTGAGGAGAGGGAGGCAGATCAATATTTGTGAATATTGATCCGACCAATTTTGATCTGACCATCGCGAATGGTGAGCTTAATTGAGAAATCACCAAACCGCCTTTGCCACTAATTCACTGTTACTGATTGCTATGCGCTCAGGCAGCTTAAAAAAAAAAACTCAAATATTTTTACTTTACATGTAATCACCTAGCGGGCATGTGTAAAAAAAAAAATACAAAAATATGCAGACAGATAAAAATTGCTTTGGCGTCAATATCATTGCGTAAGCAGTGATCGACGGCAAAGAAGGGGTTAATAACTCTTAGAATAGCCTTTGTAGTACTGTAATAAATTACAGTACAAAAATAATTTACCCCTAAAAAATGCACAAACAGCAAAAATAAATGCGCTGATGAGCACGATCACTGCTTACGCAAGATCAGTGGCAGGGAAGGGGTTAAACGCAGGGAATTGCTTTAATACACAATTTGTGTGTTGTGTATTTATTGTTTTTTTTTTTTTACTTTTACTTACTTTTATAACTTTGATCTGTCTCTCTCCCTCACTAAAAAAAAATGTGAGGAGAGGGAGGTAGATCATAACTGGTCAGATCACTATAATGTTAATATTGATCTGACCAGTCAGTGGGGATGCTAATCAGAGCATCCCCACTGCTTGTCAGTGTGCCTGGCAGTCACAGATTGCCTCTGTGAAGAGGCAATCATGTGACAGCCAGAGAGCACAGGAAGCAGGTACTTCCTGCCTCCTGTGCTCTTGCCATTAGAAGGGCAGCGCCATCTTGGTCACACAGTGACCAAGATCGTGCATTTTTTTTTTTGTGTTCCTGATTGCCTCGACTTGCGAGGCAATCAGAAACACTTTCTGAGCATAGGAAGCGAAAAATTTGCTTCCTATGCTAATTTTTTTAATGCATGTGTTTTAAAGGTGCTGTGCCTTTAAAACCGGCATTTCAATCGCTCTGCGGAGCGATCGAAGTGCCGACGGGCATTTTTTTTTAGTATTGTACGATGCTTCCACACGGAAGCATCGTTACAATACCGCTTGAGCACTGAAAGCGGAAAAACTCAGTTTTCAGTGCTCGTTTTGACACAGGACGGTCCGTCCTGTGTCACTAACGCCTCGCCACCCTAGTCCGTCCTGTGTCGCCAAGGGGTTTACTCCTTAGGACAATGTTTTTCTTTGTTTTGATGTCCGTTCTTTACAATAGCTATTTTACAACTTTAGCTATGTATGTGCTTAAGTAAAAGTGCCTTCTGGCTTCTTAAATTAATCCCCCTATATCATATACTGTTTTTTTTTTTTGCAAAACTTTGTTTTTATTGTTATTTGGTGAAAAATAAAAAAGAAGGGGATACAGAAAACAAGAAAAGGGGTACATATAAGGGGTCACATAAATTCAATCAACACAATGTACAATTGTGGGGGAGGGAAAAAAGGGGGGGTTTTGTATAGAAGAAAGGGATGGTGGGGGGGAGGGGAGAGAATTCCCACAATGATTTTCATCGGAACTTTTTTACTTTAGGATACAAAATAAAATTCACAATAATCAATAGTTGTCTTGTTAGCGTATTTATACTTAATGCAGTCTCTGATTAAATTATTACTTAGGTCGGTTCTGTAAGTGGGAGAGCACTCCCTGACTGGGTCAATGGGGAAAGATTGTATCTCAAATATTTAGGTGGAATCTCGATCCGTCGCCCCTCCAGAGGACCAGTACTACTCCCGTCCCATTCCATCACACCGTAATCGGAAGGGACAAGGAGGTTCCGAGTCCCTCCGTTAGTGCTTGGGTCCAAATAAATGTGTGAGGATAGTGTCAGGGGTCAGTTGATAGAGTACAGTTTTTAAGCACAGCATAAACGTTTTTTGGGGTACGCTTACTGGATCAAATACATTACAGGTAAGGTTTGAAAATACAAATCATATCTATATCAGTACAGTATTACATTTGTAGGAGGAAAAACCCCATTGGTAAGGAATCGACTTTCTATTTACAGAGATATCATCCTATGTGTTTTGTAAGTGAGTGTCGGGTGTGGGTTCCTCTTCCAAAAATAGGTACCAACTGTAAAATGGACATGCATCTTCTCTGAGACTTAACTGTGCTGGGATAAATATTGTGCCTGCGCTTCGTTCCCTGCTTATCCCATCAAGGTGTGCTGTCTAGGGTCTACTGTGTGTAAGGTTCAGATGTGAATTCCATCCAATGAAACCATGTGTGGTGATACAGTTCCTTCTGTTTCGTTGTTACAGCGGACATTTCTTCCCAAGACCTTAATTCTTCCACTTTTAGCTGCCATTCCCTACAACTTGGGGGGACTGATGATTTCCACAGAGAGGGGATCATTAATTTCGCTGCATTCAATAGATGCTTGGTCAGGGATTTTTTGTAATGTGCTATTGATTGGTTTGTGTGGTGAAGTAAAAAGGTTGCTGGGGTGAATGGTATCTGTGTATCGGTCAATTTCCCAATTATGTCCCGGACTCCCTCCCAGAAAGTTTTGAGAGATGGGCAATACCACCAGATGTGTAGCATGTTTCCCCCTTCCATCCCACATCTCCAACAAATATCTGGTATGTCTGGGTTTATTCTATGTAATATGCTCGGGGTTTTATACCACATAGTGAGTATCTTATAGGCATTTTCTTGGATGATCGTGTATTTGGAGCATTGTTTGGTGAGAATAAAGATCTTATCCCATTGCTTGGGGGTAATGGGTATTTGTAACGCCTCTTCCCATTTGGTTGTGAAGGTTGGATATGAGTCGTCAGTTGGTCGTTGTAGCTCTCTGTACAGTCGGGATATACCGTTCGCGGGTAGGTCCTCTCTGGTGCAGAGGTGTTCAATATAGGTCAGTTCCCTGGTCAGGTTATGTTGTTGTCTGATATATGTTGACCAGTGTATATGGAACATTATCTATGTCTCCTTTAAGGAGAAGGTATCTACCTTCCTCATCCATTTTTTGCTCTCTGCAGTGGAATGGGATACGTTTAGATATCAGTATGCCCACTCCTCTAGATTTAGAGTCAGGCGAATGGTTAAAGAACACTTGTGTGTATGTCCCGTCAGAAAATTTAGGTGGGTTCCTTCTCCCGAAATGTGTTTCTTGTATGAATATTATATCTGCTTTGTGGGATTTGAATTCTCTCATGGCTCTAGCTCTCTTGTTAGGAGAGTTGAGTCCCTTCGCATTAATTGACATGAACCTTATGTCTTCCATGTTGTTTGTCTGTGGTCTATCTACAAAGGTTCTATTGGAAGGGGAAACTAGGGAAGGGGGGGGTAGGGATAGTGAAAAAGGGGGGACAATGTGTTGATATATACAAAAAATAGAAAAACCAAAAACAAGGAAATGTAATATTTACAAAGACACTGGTGTGTCAATTATTGGGTAACTGTGCCAGTTGCCGTTCCCGCTACCGAAATAGACGATATGTGGGTCCTGCAAAATTTAAAGGCACTTCGTCCCTGGTGGGGTACGGGTCTAGTCTTGACCGCGAGTCAGCACAGCCTATGAACCAATTGTCTGTACTCAAAGATTGTCTGGATCGGGTCAAGATTCCGCCCTACACCCGCCGTATTTAAGTATACATTTTTTGGAAAAGACTCTATAAACAACATATTACGATCTACAACATCATATAACACTTCATGAACTTCTATAACAAGGCCCGTGAGCTGTAGCGGTATAATTGGGGTATCGTGAGAGGTATTCTTGGGGCCTAGGGTGTTTCCAACCCCCATCTGCTGGTTCATTGCTACCTCTGGGCTTTGTATTCCGTTTTGGGGATCAGGGGTGTATTGTGTGAGTGTTTACCTGTACGGTTTCCCCCTATATAACATCGTCGGAGATAATTAGGGTATCCCTACTCTCTCTCATACTTGAGCTCTGTTGGTTTATTGCCTAGAGTTTAATAATACTCCCCTCTTAAGTGTGAGTGGGGTAGGTCTATCGTTCCCCTCCAGCCCTCATGTGTGTCACATGGGCCCTTGTGTATGTACCCGTTAATCTCGGGTTGTAATCTGTCCTGAGGCCTTGGGTTGTTATTATCCCCCTTCATATTCACAGGACGTCATATTATATACATTACTATTGTAGAGTGTGAAGTGTGGAAGATGACTGTCCTCTTTTCTTGGCATGTCGCTCCATGTGTTAATATCCTTCCTGAGAGTCGCTTTATGTTGCTGGAATTGTATATTCCTGGTCCAGGTCGGCTTCAGGGAAAGAGTCAAGGTCCACGCTTGCTTGGGAAAGTGGTGGTGGTTATAAATGAGTTAAATGCGTCCGGAGCTCCTGGTTCTTTATTTGTCGGGGCTACTTTCATTCTTCACTGGCCAAAGGTCCGGGGTGGGCTGGTGTCTCGCTGGTGGGGTCTTGTCTCCGTACACCCGTTGGTCGTTGTCCCCGTTGAGGCCTAGTTCGCGGTGTAGGTCGAGTCGACAGGAGCCAGTTCGGGACTTCTATCGCTTCAAGATCTAAGTCCGCGAGGAACTGTGGCACACCTTCTGGGTATCTAATCGTGTACGCGTCCGTTCCTACTCTGGCCGACAGGTTAAACGGATGGCCCCATCTGTATGTTATATTGTGGTCTCGTAGTTGGGCAGTAACAGGTGCAAGGGCTTTGCGTCCCTGTAATGTAAGCCAGGAAAGATCTTGGTATAATTCTACCTGTTGCCCCTCATGTAGCCACTGTCTTGAATGTCTCGCCGCCAGCATAATATTTTCTTTGGTGGTATAGTTGTGTATTCGGCAGATGACATCCCTGGGTGGACCGGTATCTGGTCCCCTTGCTCTCAGGGCCCGGTGAGCACGATCAATTTCTATTGGGGAGTCTTCAGGTAAGTTCAGTATTTCGTTGAACAGTTTCTTCAGTATATTCTTTAGATCCCCTGGATTTTCTCCTTCCCTGAGGACTCTGATCCGAATGTTCTGCCGGCGGCCTCTGTTATCTAGGTCTTCTAGTAAGGACCTCATTTCTCTAAGTGCGCTTGAGTGGGATGCGATTTGCCCTTGGGCCTGTAGAGAAGCTTCATGGTTTTGCTTCGAAACTGTCTGCACTTGCGGGATGACCGTTTCCATCGCGTCTACCCTCTGCGTCAGCGCTTCCACCGCTTCTCTGGTTTGTGAGAGTTCATCTTTAATCGTGCCTTTCACATCTGCAATGAAATCGCTGTAATCTGCCTTTGAGGGCAGAGACTGAAACAGGTTCCTCAGATCGTCCCCTGATACAACGAGGTTTGTCTGGGAGTTTGAGGGTCCCGGTTCTTCTGGGCCTTTACTCATAGTTGAGTCTCTGGAGTCAGTGTCGCAGGCTTCATCAGGCTACGTGGTCAGCAAGGCCGGAGTGGTGAAGTACTCACGGAACGTCGGTGTAGGGGTCTTAGCTTTGGGTCCAGGGGTGTCCCTATCATCCAGTCCTCGTCTGGATCTCCCCATTATCCGTTATTAATCTTTTGCTTCAGTGTTAAGTGCTTTTACGGCGGGCGGATGGCGGGAGCTCTCAATCTATGCTGCCATTCTCGATCAAGGTCAGGCCACGCCCCCCATATATACTGTTTTTTTAAGGACAGATAGGTCTATCACTTGAGACAATTTTTTTTTTTTTAAAACCTAACCCTTTGTGTACTGTATAAATTTTAATAAAGAATGTAAAATTTTTTTTTTTATATATATCTTTCCTCTTGCTCGTTTGTCAGCACGGGACAACCAGGAACTGCTGTGTCTTGCATGTGAGACATAGCCGTTAATAGATACACGCGGGTTTACTAAGATACACGTCAGGTTTACTTAATTCTACCAGGACATGTATTGTTTAACCCTTGACTGAGGACCCTAAACAACGTTTAATTTTCCTTTAAGGCAACCAAGATCAAAACTTGGGGGAGGATGGCAATGGATTGTGATTAGCCTTTTACAGTTATCACAACCCACACTGCAATGGCTGAGACAGCTTGTCACAGCAATTGCAAGTTTCAGACTTGCTTCCAATCTGTATAGGGTGAGGGGGCGTGATTGACAAGTCAGTGACTATTGTCACATTAAGACCGCCCATAGGCGTTCCAAGTGGCCAATTTTTTTTTTTGCTGGGTGCCTTCACAGCAGGTCTGGAGGATGGTGTGCGCGCAGCCAATCAGAGTGGGGGCACAGTCCCTTAATGCACCTTCTGCTACCACCTTAGGAGAGATACAAACCACTACATAGCTGGCACAATCACTCTAATGCACCTTCTGCAATGCCTTAGGAGATATACACTCCACTGATCCTACCTACACAGATGGCACAGTCCGTCGAATGCACCTTCTGCTAACCATCTTTTGTTCATCTTGTCCCACAGTTCCATCTAAATTGTCATCTTCTGTATGAATCAGTTTCTGTTCATCCAATTGTGTCTGTAACATCCCTATTCAGCAGTTGTGATAGCAACCTGGCCTATCAACGACAACCGTATCTAACCAGGAAAGTTATATTGAGATACTCTCTCATTTTCAAATACATCCAAGATATGTCACTATTAGCGAATTTAATGGAACTCAGAAGAATGAAGATTTGAGTTAATCTGCCAGCAATTGAACCTGCAACACATTAGTCTCTTAATTTATACATTTGCTTGCAAGACTGCTAACACAAAGCACAGATTATTTTTGATCATTTCTTCTCTACAATTCAATGTATAAATAGTGTTTAGGTGACACTTTTACTCTGCTAATTTAAAATTACACTGTTTATGGATTACACCTCGTATTACTCTTTTCCATTCTAAGAGGCTGGTCTGGTTGTAGTCATCTGGAGGGCTACAGTGGTACTCCTGGGTTATCAAAGATTGTTTTTTTTTAGGTCCACTGTATATGGAGAACCGCTTCCGATACAACAAATCATGGTTTGAGGTAGAGGAAGTGGCAGTCCTCAAACAAAGTATCACCCAAAAATTACGAGATTAGTTTTGGTGCAACACACGGCTTGATCTATACATCTAGATGAAAGATATATAAAATGGAGTCTTAGGGCTTTTTTTTATGAAAGAGGGAATTGCAAAATGAAGTATAGCTGAACTGGAGAATCTTGCCAACTCAGCTACTTTGGCCTTTAGATTGCAGTTTGCTTTTTAATTCCCTCTGTCATGGGTACAGTCCCTGGTTTAAAATAAATTCTATTACATAACTGGAGTTAATTCTCTGCAACAACAGCATAAAGGATAACAGATAAACAGGGCACTGAACGGTACAATAGTGCTTCTTCTAACACATACTGCTATATTTAATAGTCAGTCTTGGTAAAAGTGTATATGTATATATATTTCCCAAACGTATTAGCATTCAACCTCTTCATGGTCACATGTATTCAATTACCCGAGGGCCGATCACGTCTCCACATATATGTATCCAAAGTCAGATCGCACTCTCGGGATTTGTAAATTCGTAGAAAAAAAAGCTTAATTACATATTACGGCGATGTTTCGGGCAGGATGTGAATTTATAAATCCCGAGTGCGATCTGACGTTGTTTGTAGATATATATATTTATATACATATAGATATACACACACACTTTTACCAAGATTTGACTATTTAATAAAGCAGTACATGTTAGAAGAAGCACTATTGTATGTATGTGTATATATATATATATATGTGTGTGTGTGTTATATATATATATATATATATATATATATATATATATACACACACACACACACACACGCTATGGAACACTTCTAGAATAACAATAATGCTGAGATACCCTGATTGTGTGCAAATGTATACATCAAGACTTGCCATGCTTACTGCTGTTGTAGGCAGAAGAAAAATAAAGTACAAAGAAGTGAAGAAGTCAAGATAGCTGCTAGCACTATGCACAGATCAAACATTATTTTTTTTTAAGCTTTATTTTGACCGCAAATTTTAACTTAGTCTTAGCCATTCTTTTGACTAAAACACCATTTTAGTCCTCTGAATTATTTTAGTTTTAGTCGACTAAACCTCCAGCAGTGAGGCGGGAACAGGTCTGAGAAGGCTGTTACACAGCGTTAAGTTAACTTGCTAGGGAGATGGGAGGGGAAACACTCATGTGTCAGTACCAAGCGAACCAGATGGAGGAGTATCCTCTTCCTCTGCAGTTTACAGGAAGCCTGTGTCTCAGCCAATCCAGCTGCCGATAGAGAGGGGACTATTGCATTTACATAACATTTGAGTTAGTTGTCAAAAATGGCAGTGGATTTTACGCATAGTTTTCGTCCTATTAACTTAGTTATTGTTTCGTTTTAGCCTTCAAAACATGCAGTTTACTAAAACTATCACGAAAAAGTCGACAAAATTAACAATGCTTTTAAGGTGTGCACAAGCATTTTTACATGGCTTCTAATTCTTAAGAAGAAACTTGACCCACTCATAGGAACATTATTTATAGAAAACTGAACATCAAAACCACATAAATGCAAATGGATGAAAACAACCGAACTTATATTCTTAATGGAAGTATTTTTAACGCAAGCTGAGCAGAAAAAAAAAAATGCCAGGGAAACCCGCCCCAACATACTAGATATTGGATAGGGAAAGGAACCACTTAATAATTCCTTCAAAACTGGGTGAGTTAATAAAATGATTTAAAAACCATTTTGTTTTATTTGACAGGATACAAGTCAGAAATAGTAGCAGTGTTAAATACCACAGTTTTCCTTCAAGTCAATTTGAGTCGAGTTTTGCCAATCCTACGAAGTTCTTCTACATCTTCATTAGCCCTGAGAATTCAAATTATATGGAGTTCTATCTCCTGACCAATGGGGACACGGAAACTAAACCCAGAAAACTGAGGTAGTGCTGCTTTCTTGGAATTTGTTGATGAAAAGTGATTTAAATACTTTACAAACAGGATGATTAAAAAATAAAATTAAAAAAAATTATATATAGATATAAAAAAATAAAATAAATATTAAAACTAATGCAGAGCCAGGCAAGTGCAGTCCTACATCAGTCACAACCCCTAGCCTGCGGGTGTTGGCTGAGGATGATGGGAGGTGTAGTCCAACAGCAGCTGCATTGAACAGTTCACCAGTTCAATACCAAGGAGTTGGGCACAAATGAATGCATACTTCAACAAAGTATTAAACCGATATTTTTTCCTATTCATAACACATGCATGTTTTTTTTTTTTTTGTTTCCCTTGGACCCTAAAGTAGTACACAATTCTCAGTGGCTTTGTAAGTGAAATAACAGGCGGCCGGTTGTCATGCCTCGTAGTGTGTATGTATATATAGTGTATTAATTGCTTGAGAAAGTTGATGTATAAATATACATAATTCATTGTTTTAAAGAGCTGTAAATAATGCAGATTTTGCCACTAAAAGCCATCACAACCTGCAATGAATCAGCTGGCAGTTTAAAAACACATGCTAATATTCTTATTGTTCTCTGTATTCGGCATTCATAGAATTATATTGAAGAAAAAAATATATATAACGGGGAACAACAAAAAGGGAAAAAAACATAAAAGTAATAATTGTTGCCCACTTTCACTTCACAATTGGTAGTTACATTAATAGAACAGATTTAATAGAAACTTGGTATTTTTTTTTTTTTTTTTGCAGGAGTCTTTAAAACATGACTTAATGCACATATATATTTAATGCTCTGATATAGCTTCTGAGAAAAATTGGTTCCCTTCTCAACCCCCACTGAACGGTTACAACTCAAACTCCAACAATGTAAACACCACTATACACAGTAAGGAACTACCCTGATAAATACGGGGTCCGATAAAAAAAAAAAAAAATACCCCGGCTCTCTAATAAAGAACTGCATTTTTTTTAAACCCTTATGTGCCAGACAGACATACAATTTTGTTGTAGGTCCCTTTTAGCAATCAAAGGAGTTCAGGGCTGGAAACATTTCACAGAGGTTCACCACTAAGGGGGGGGGGGGGGGGGGGGGGGACAATTGCTAAATCGAGGAAGGGTGAGGATGTGGCACTGAATTTATACTCTTCTTAAATTACATTTTGCAGTTCTAGGCTGGATTGGATTTTCTACTTTTCACAGACTAGTGTGTTAGTGGATGTCTCCAGCCATGAATGTGTTAACATGAAAAGGAAAATAAAAAATTAAAAAGGGGACGGGACATGTCAAGAGGTCAAGTTACCAACACTTCTAACCAGAGGTCCCACAATGCACTACTCTGCAAATTCCCATGACATCAATAAGGTTAAATTAAATCAATTCTCCCGTGGGTCAATAACACCTGCCCCCTTTTCCAAGCGCCCAGTTATATTCCTTTGTGCCAGGCTGACCTGAAAGATAAAAGATGCGGCACCTCAAGAGGAATTCCATTTCAAAAACAAACAAATACTATAGTTAGAATAAACCTAATGTTAAGAAAGTGCCTGAAACATGTTACCAGCATTTAGAGCCCTTTCAAATACAAGGCAGAAAAAGGTGTATTAAGAAAACAAAAAACAAACAAACAGGGTTCTCCATTAAATTTCCAAAAAAGGTCCAGAGTTAACATTAATGAAGGTTGCCAGGACGCCTTCTTTTTCTGCTGCTTATACCCTGCTAAGTTTGTTCGTCTATACTCCGATCGTCTGTGCATGAAAATGTAATACATTTGGTTTCTCTCTCTTTTCTCCTCTGCTCCATTTCCCATTCCACAAAGGTGTCGAAGAGACTAGGCCAGGCCTCATCCTCACTGTAGTTGCTGAGTTCTGGTCCAATCACCTGAGTAAAGTTTAGAAACATGTTCCATGTGTCACGGGAGATTCCCTTGATTCCTGAGGGGTTCTCGATTAGGAAGTCTAACCACTGGTCCAAAATGAAGGGCTTGTTCTGGGTGAACACAAGCCTCCACAGGGCGATGGCTATTTCCCGGTGAAGAGACCTCTGCCCTTCCTCAGAGTCCAGGCCAAACTGAAAAGTGAAGCGATAAAGATCCTTAAACTTGTCCTCCTGCTTGGCTTCATTTAACAGGCTGGGAAATCGGTTACAAATCCCTTCAAGGCTGTCTGCGCTGATAGATTTGCAGCCGTCAAAGAACTCCTTCCTGTTAGGAGAGAGAAACAAGATGAAATGAACTTTCAGTGAAATTATCAGATAAAATTGGCGACTAATGGTACAGTACAACTAAAATAAAAAAATTGATTGGACTGTCCAATTTATTCTAAACTCTTGCTCAGGAATCCAGATTTATTTTGTGGCTTTAGTTGTGCAGAGGTTTTAAAAGTGATATTACACAGAGAAAATGAGTTGGCCATCCCACCTCTTTGACTCATTGATACGTGGTGTGCAATCACCTCCACATACGCACGGATGGGTGTAAAAAAAAGCCAGACTAGTAAACAGATATTAAAAACATTTACATTTGCTTCTGGCCCTGAATAATTGAATATTCCATCCCCTTGAAAAAAAAAAAAAAAAGTCAATTGTTTTGTCCTTCAAAAAGAAAGTCACCAAAAAATGTTTTGTTTGATCTTAAGATGTGTTAAATCAATGGGGCCATGCAAGAAGTGTACTGATGCAGTTGACCTGTGTTGTGGTTTCCTAAAGGCAAATAGTTTGGGATAGGTGATGGCTGACATGCATATGCATTGAACAAAAGAATCCATGTCTTGCAGTGGACCGGCTATACTCAAACAGCACACCAAGGAAATATTTTGTACGAATTTTATGTACACATTGAATATATATATATTGCCTTTAAAACAAGTTACAGATCTCCTGTTGCTTTAAAAAGAAAATAAATTTCACCGGGGCTTCTAATTTCAGTGACACCAGTGGGTTAGAAAATCCAGGAGGCAGGCCTTCTCCCTCTGCAGAGGTTGCCATGCTCTTCATTAGCCATAAATGTGGAACCAGCAGCTCTCTGTTGAACTCAGCTGTTTCAAGTGCTTTGAACTCAGAAGCAGGCTGTTGGTGTAACAAAGGAGACAGGATTTTGGGAGATAGGCTGGATTGTTGTTGTATAGCAATCAATCTATTGCACTTTTTTTTATAGTTCTCTAAGGGGAATGGAAATGTTGAATATTTTTTCCAGACACTATGTGGGTAATGTATACCATCTCCCGCACTCTAAAGTGTAGGGAAGCAAAAAAAACTAAAAATTGCCATTGATGCTGCTTTAAAAAAAAAAAAAAAAAAAATAATAATAAAGTGTTTAACCAGGAAACATACATTTCAGATATTCTCTGGTTTTCAAGTACGGCCTGGGAATGGGGACTTTTGCCCAACATCCTGATGAGGTTACGATTACCGAATTTTTTGGTACTTGTTGTATCTACCTTGGAAGAATGAAGGGTCAACCATGTTGGGAATTGAACCTGTGACCCTCAAGTGTTGAACAGATTCTACAGATCTCCTTGTCCAAATTCTTCATACATAACAACTCCCCCCCCCCCCCCCCCCAAGGAATTATCATGTTAAAGAGACACTAAACATTACTTTTTACTTGTGCTGGGTGAGCCCCTAATCTGATAGTGCCAGAAACTCTATATAACTAGTTTTATTTATATGTCTTACCATAGAGGTTAAAAGCCTTACTATAAACCTACTGTTTGCAAAACAAGTTTATGTGAAAATGTATTGCGTGAAACTAAAGGAGATAAGAATTGCAAAATGCCAACACAAAGACAACCTTTGTCCCTAATACAGTCACTAACAAAATGGACAGTCGAGAAAACAGAAAATTAACCAAAACTGATCCATGTGGTGTCATATTATGAACTGAGATTTTGAAATGTTTCATTAACCCCTTAGTGACAAAAGACATTTTGACCTTGACTTTCCCTTGGTGAGAAGGGCTGTTTTTACAATTCTGGGATGTTTGTGTTTAGCTGTAATTTTCTTCTCTCACATACTGTACGCACACAAATTATATGTTGTTTTTATAGTCATAAGAAGGGCTTTCATTAGATAACATTATGTTCATCATATCTTATAATTTACTACAAAAAAAAAATATTAAATAAAAAAAAATGTAATTGTAACCCTAACCCTAAATTTTAGCTAATTAAGTCTTTTTTTCCCATTGCAATGTTGCTGACTGCCTCTAGGGGCAGTCAAGCAACATATTCATAGTGTCCGAAGTTAATTTTTTTTTTTTTTACCTCCAAAGCTCTGACCACAAGAGGGCACAGCCATAATTGCATGAGCGATTGTTGGATCCCCAGAGCTGGAATTGCTCAATGTCGAGGCAATAGAGCAGCACTGTCAGAGCGGTTTCACTGCAGGACGTGTCAGACACACCCATTGTAGGGAACGAGTTCCCCGGCTGGACGTGCCTGACACGTCTATTGTCGCGAATGGGTTAAAGGAATACTAAACTTTATGTTTCACTTGTGCTTCTATAATAGAAGCACAAGTGAAATGTTAGTTGTTCCTATTGTGAGGATAAAATGGTGTGTACTTTTGATAGTACATGCCAGTTTATCCTCTGACCGACAGCTACCATAGGAAGCAGGCGCAGAGATTGACCTTCGTTTTTGCATGGGATCAGCAGGGGGAACCTTAACTAGGTCCGCTCTGCTGATCTCATGCAAAAACAAGTGGCTCTCTCTGCGCTAGCAGCGAGAAACCCGCGCATTCGGCTGTCAGAGTGGACACAGGAACTGCAGTGTCTCGTTTGTGAGACACAGCAGATAGTAAACCCCCTTGTACCTATTAAGATACGCGTTGGGTTTACGTAAAAGTCCTTCAAGTAAGCAAGGGTTAAAACAAAGTGCAATGTTCCATTTAGACAGATAGAGCCAACCAGACGAAATCAGGAGCCAAACAAGTTTTTTTTTCTTTTTCTCGAGGATCCAGGAAACTGGTACTTCCATACAGATCAGTTATAACATTGTGGCAACTGAGGCTCTAGCCTCAGGCACACACAGTTGAATGTGGCACAGGGATGATAGTATTTGACTGAAATATATGGATCTTTTTCCTCATAACAAAACTGATGCCTTCTCAAACAATAGTGACCGGCCTTTTGATTAGCACTATATGAGCAGCCATTTGTGTTTGTGTCAATACATTTTAATTTTTATAACAGCTATCCCGTGCTACCACTTGTGTCTGGACAACTATATAGGGATATGCACTTCTCTTACCATTAATAATTAAGTACTGTCATTGTCTAGCTAGCTACATATATACTGATGGAAATTATGTAACACTATTGTCAATGACTGGCTAACTATGTAGTGCTGGTAGCCAGACATATTTATTCAAAATTGTAGCCATGGTCTTAGGTTTCCTTTATGGCACCACCATCATTTTTCTTATTACAGGCATCTAAATATTGACAGGCGCTATACTTTATAATTATCCATGTCTGGCTAACTACATAATAATGGGACCTATGCTATACCACAATCTGTCTGGCTAACAGCAAACCCATGGGATCTATAGAGTATCAACTATACTCAACTATGATGTTTGCTCATCAATTGACCGACACGAGCTATTATTCATATTATTCTTAATTATGCAAACATTTTCATTTTTCTGCAAATAATAAACACTATAAGACTATTAGGAGACTCAGGAAGCATTTCTCTACTATTGCCTCGTGGTGCAGAAGGAATTAGCGGTGCCTTTGTTTCCATACACTTCTTTGTAAAACAATCCAAAGCATTGGGATCCAATGGTAGGGACTTTCAGGAGTCATAGCTCCTGGGATCGGTCAAAATCGGACCAATTGTTTCCGATTTTCTTTTGCATTTTCACACAAGACTTCTTAAAACAAAAACAAAATGCATGCCTATTACATTATCCATGTAATATTCAATTATGTAAAACATATGTCAACGTCAAAGTTGTAAAACTGACCTAGTGAATTTGCACATAGTAGCAGCTTGGAATTTCCAAGCCAAAACTAACACTCTAAACTCTGTAGGATCGACACACAAATCATTGCAAAACCGTTCCATGCCTTCTTCTAATATAGCATCTTCACGTTCATCTTTGTATCTCATAAATAACTCCTCAATTCGCTGTACTGATGACATCTCTGCACCCAGGTCAGTCTCTTTTTTCTTCACGTCACCCGAAGATGCTTGCAGTTGACTTGCTTCTAAGGTGGCATCCGCTTTCTTCGTTCCGTTGACCAGAATGTCCCCAGATACTTTCCCACAGCTGGGCAGGTGATCGTCCTTGTGGCTTGAACTTCTCTTATGTGGCTTGCTAGATTCCCTCTCGCCATTTTTACTGCCTAGTGTGGAAGAAGGGTTCTTGCACTTGGTGACACACTGGCCCATGTTGAGGGAGCCCAGTTTTAGAGTTATCCACCTTGCACCAGACACCGTCTCAGCCGATGTTCGATACACATCAACATGCCACCCAGAGAGGTTGACTGACCTAAAAACAAGCAGAAAGAGAAGTCAATAGTCACAACCCAAAAGGTATCACACCAGCTGCCAGCAATCAAAAGCTTTAAAACCAAACAAACCAAAAAACAGACAAAGTCAAAGAGTAGACAGTATACATTCAAGCAACCCCATCAAGAGAACATCTTTTTTGGGGATATTTTTGTTGTTGTGTGTTTTAGCTGTAATTGCATTTCACAGAGCCATGCATGTTAATCCAGCATAGATGTGTGGATGGGTTTGAGGCATTGTAGCCTTGACTTTAAAGCCGTCTCGTAAGTATCTTGTTCATGTTGCCTCAGCCCCATTAAAGTTGACCATAAAGAACTCAAACATGCTTGGAACTGAAGAATAGGTGAAATAAAACCTGCACCTTATGTCACCGGGAGATTGAATGGTTTGATTCTTTCCAGATATAAAAACCAACACTTGCACAACTTATAGAAACAAAGGTTATTTTTAATCGACTTTAAACGGTGCATGCTGTGTCGTGTCCACACGCAAGTTCTGTATATGCCTCAGAGTGAAGTCTATAGGCAGATCAGTCACCTGCTGTTCCCACATTGAGAGATCTTTGCTTTTACACTCAGGAGATTATTGGCATCCCGCAGCTGATCAGCTACACTAGGCACTGGAGAGAAGCGCATTCGGGCCAAAGTAGTGGAAAAACAACTTTTGCTTTTATTGAAGAAAAAGTTATACTGTTTAGTGGCAATTGGAGATTAAACTTGGTTAAAATAAAAACCCTTACCTTAGACTCTCACATATTTAAAACATCTTGAGTATTTAAAGAAGAAAATAAATAGTAACTTGTCTTTACTTGCACAATGCAGAATCAATATGAAGAAATGTGTAATTATCCTATCTCGTTACATCATTTAACCTTTTTGTAAATACATTTGAAAGTGTACAATGCCAATAAATCTGAGAGATTTGTATATAACGGAGGCGGAGGTAATCTAATGTACAAACTGGTATCCTCTTTAATACCTTCAGTTTAAAGTGACACTAAACTTTTTTTTTCACTTGTGCTTTTATATTAGAATTTTAATTGTTTCTACAGTGGGATAAACTGGCGTGTACTTTTGATAGTACACGCCAGTTTATCCTCTGACCGAGAGCTGCCATGCTTCCATGGGAAACAGGCAGCTGTCTGGTCGGCGACTGGCTCTCTCTGCTAGCACAGAGAGAGAGACTCTCGTTTTTGCATGGAATCAGCATGTCGCTCTGATTGGCTGTGCACGTGCTGACCAGGAACTGCTGTCTGTGCCTGGCATGAGACATAGCAGTTAGTAAACCCACGTGTATCTATTAACCCCTTGGCGACACAGGACGGACTAGGGTGCCGAGGCGTTAGTGACACAGTACGGACCTAGTCCGTCCTGTGTCAAAACGAGCACTGAAAGCGGAGTTTTTCCGCTTTCAGTGCTCAAGCGGTATTGTAACGATGCTTCCGTGTGGAAGCATCGTACAATGCTAAAAAAAATGCCCGTCGGCATTTCGATCGCTCCGGAGAGCGATCGAAATGCCGGTTTTAAAGGCACAGAAACCTTTAAAACGCGGGCATTTAAAAAACGAGCATAGGAAGCGAATTTTTCGCTTCCTATGCTCAGAAAGTGTTTCTGATTGCCTCGCAAGTCGAGGCAATCAGAAACACACAAAAAAAATGCACGATCTTGGTCACTGAGTGACCAAGATGGCGCTGCCCTTCTAAGGGCAAGAGCACAGGAGGCAGGAAGTACCTGCTTACTGTGCTCTCTGGCTGTCACACGATTGCCTCTTCACAGAGGCAATCAGTGACTGCCAGGCACACTGACAGGCAGTGGGGATGCTCTCCTGAACATCCCCACTGACTGGTCAGATCAATATTAACTCTATATTGATCTGACCAGTTATGATCTGTCTCCCTCTCCTCACATTTTTTTTTTAGTGAGAGAGACAGATCAAAGTTCTAAAAGTAAGTAAAAGTTAAAAAAAAACAATAAATACACAACACACAAATAATAAAACAATAAAAAAATTTTTATTAAAGCAATTCCCTGCGTTTAACCCCTTCCCTGCCACTGATCTTGCATAAGCAGTGATCGTGCACATCAGCGCATTTATTTTTGCTGTTTGTGCATTTTTTAGGGGTTAATTTTTTTTGTACTGTAATTTATTACAGTACTAAAAAGGCTCTTCTAAGAGTTATTAACCCCTTATTTGCCGTCGATCACTGCTTACGCAATGATATTGACGCCAAAGCAATTTTTATCTGTCTGCATATTTTTATTTTATTTATTTTTTTTACCCATACCCGCTAGGGGATTACATTTAAAGTAAAAATATTTGAGATTTTTTTTTTAAGCTGCCTGAGCGCATAGCGATCAGTAACAGCGAATTAGTAGCAAAGGTGGTTTGGGGATTTCTCAATTAAGCTCACCATTCGCCCTGGTCAGATCAAAATTAATCGGATCAATATTCACAAATATTGATCTGCCTCCCTCTCCTCACTTACATTTTTGTGACGGAAAGAGACAGATCAGTATTAGTGATATAAAATAACATTTTATAAAATTGGCAGGTTTTATGAAAGTCTTTCATTGTGTATTCCTGCCATTCATCACTGTGTAAGCAGTAATCTTGCACAGCAACAGTATGTTTTGCTGTCTGCACTGTTTTATGGATTAATTTCTTTGTACTGTAATGTATTACAGTACTAGATAGGCTCTTCTAAGAGCTATTAACCCCTTCTTTGCTCGAGATCACTGCTTACGCACTGATTCTGAGGCCGCGGACTCAGGATTCGATTTTGACCCTATTCAGCTTTCTGATACATCATCTAGCGATGTATCGGTGGCTGCTGAGCACTTGCCACAAGTAGTGATGGGGGTCTACCGATAAAAAAATATATGGTTTGGTGGGGGTAAATTACATTGGCTGGCTTCAAAGATATATCCCATAAAGGACACGGACGCAGGTTGACTACATGTCAAAATTCCAAGTTGGAATTTTGAGATGCGCATCTCACAAATGTTGCCTTCTAGCCAAAAACAAACCAACAAACCTATGCATGGGTGCTATCCCTGTACTCGGGAGATGTTGCTGAACACATATTGGGTTGTTGTTTGGCAGTGACATATACCAGAATCTGTGAATTCATGCCTGAAGTACAATGCATGTGGAAAAAAAACTCCCAAAAAAGTACTACCACAAACTTTTACAAAGGCTGGTGGTAGAATTAGTACCTATCCAGTATTAAAATACCACCATTTGAAATACCTTAGGATGTGTATTTTCCAAAAATATATGGTTTGATGGGGTACAATTCATTGGACGGCTTCAAAAATGTTCCAAATGGAACATGGGCGCAGGCTGACTACATGTCAAAATTCCAGGTTGGAATTGCGCACCCCCTAAATGTGGAATTTTAGACCCAATACAAACCAACAAACCTATGCATGGGGGGTATCCCTGTACTCAGGAGATGTTGCTGAACACATATTGAGGTGTTGGTTGGCAGTGGCAAATACCAGAATCTGAAAATTCCTGCCTGAACTACAATGTGTGTGGGGGAAAAATGACATCCCAACCCTTTGACATAGGTTGGTGGTAGAATTAGCACTTGGAAAGTGTTAAAATACCACAATTTTAAATACCCTAGGATATTTAGTTTTCCAAAATATATGGTTTTATGGGGTAAAATACTTTGACAGGCTTCAAAAGTGTCCCAAATGGAACATGGGCGCAGGCTGACTACATGTCAAAATTCCAAGTTGGAAATGCACCCCCCCTAAACGTGGCCTTTTAGCCCCCAAATAATCTAACTAACCTACACATGGGTGGTATCACTGTACTCAGGAGATGTTGCTGAACACATATTAAGGTGTTGTTTGGCAGTGACACATAATAGGATCTGTGAATTCATGCCCGATGTACAATGAATGTGAAAAACAAATTACTATCCATAACATTGACATAGGCTGGTGGTAGAATTAGTGCATGAAAAGTGTTAAAATACTACCATTTGAAATACCCTAGGGTGTCTAGTTTTCAAAAATATATGGTTTTGTGGGGTAGAATACACTTTTTGGCTTAAAAAATGTCCCAAATGGGACATGGGCGCAGGTTTTCTGCACGTCAGAATTCCAAGTTGGAAAACCAAAAAGCGCACCTCTCAAATGTGGCCTTTTAACCCCCAAATAACCTAACCAACCTATACATGGGGGGTATCCCTGTACTCAGGAGGTGTTGCTGAACACATATTGAGGTGTTGTTTGGCACTGACATATAACAAGATCTGTGAATTCATGCCCAAAGTACAATGTATGTGAAAAAAAATTACTACCCAAAACATTGACATAGGCTGGTAGTATAATTAGTGCATGGAAAGTGTTAAAATACTACCATTTGAAATACCCTAGGGTGTCTAGTTCCAAAAAATATATGGTTTTGTGGGGTAGAATACACTTTCTGGCTTCAAAAATGTCCCAAATGGGACATGGGCACAAGTTTTCTGCATGTCAGAATTCCAAGTTGGAAAACCAAAATGCGCACCCCCTAAATGTGGCCTTTTAGCCCCAAAACAAACCAACAAACCTATGCATGGGTGGTATCCCTGTACTCAGGAGATGTTGCTGAACACATATTGAGGTGTTATTTGGAAATACCCCTTCACATTTTAAGGTAATGTTTACCTAAATTGCAATATATGTGAAAAATTAAAAAAAAAGATTTTTTGCTGCAAATTTTGGCATAGATTGGTGGTAAAATGGCTACATGAAATGTGTCAAAATACCCCAAGTTAAATGCCCTGAGTTGTCTAGTTTTCAAAAATATGTACATGTTGGGGGTCATTCATGGATTTAGTACAGAAATCAGTGTTACAATGTCACTATCGCTAATTTTGAAAGAAAGGCTTTTAAAATAGCTTTGCACCACTTATATTTCTGGCCCTGTAACATGAATAAAAAAGCACAAAAACATAAAAACATGGGCTATTTCTGAACTCAGGACATATATTAGAATCTTTTTAGCAGTGTTTTTTTTGTTGTCTCTTGTACATGAGTATTATTTTTCAAATAAAAGTCATAAAAAAATTATTTTTTAAATATTGTTGCCATATTTTATTATTTTTTTTACATCAAATTATATGCTATTATCAAAATAATGGTATCAAAAGAAAGTCCTTCTTATAACGATAAAAACGATATATAGTTTGTGCGGGTACACTAAATGAGACAGAAATAAATTACAGCAAAACACAAACACCTCAGAAATGTTAAAACAGCCCATGTCACCAAGCGTCGGACAAGCCAAAAAAGTCATGTCACTAAGGGGTTAAGATGCATGTCAAGTTTACTTAAATGTCCCGGGACATGTTTTGTTTAACCCTTGCTCCCATCAAAGATCAAGGGTTTAACAATATTTAATGCACCTTTAAGAATAACTAAGTAAGTTATTCTGCTAAGGAATGGAGACTGGGTAAAGAATTAAATTAATACAAATAACAGGAAATAACTGGCCAAATCAGCCACATACAGGAAGCAAGGTTAGACCATGATGTCAGTTCCAAAGTGTAGAATGCCAACTCATTGTGACTTCACATCCTGTATAGGTTCTCTCATACAGCTCATTCAGGGAGCATGGTTTCCTATGGACTACAAAAAAAAATGGTGCTACCTGCACTCTTAAACTGATTTATGTTATAGAAGCAATCAAACCAGAGCTTGACAAATAAATTATAAACTGCAGGAGCCAGAGGGACCAATCCAAAAGTCAGTCCTGTTATTTCGAGGAATCAGAAAAATGGTGCTTTCATAGAGCTTTATGTAAAACTATATAAAAGATTAGGCAGTAAGCAATACATAGGAGCCATGGGATTTGTCAAACTTTGCTTCAAAAGAATATATTAATGCCGGTGAGATAGCGCAGTTGGAAAATGTCCTTTCTGTGGAGCCTGTTCAAACTTTAAGGTTGCAGGTTCGAATCCAGGCATGGATTGATTAATAAACATCTATTACCCTGCTGCTAATTCAGTTGTCCGAGAGTATGCGCTAAAAAGCCCTTTGATTCCCGCAGGAAGAAAGGTACCATATCAAATAAAACATTAAAGACATTATAAAATTAACAACTTACAGAACAGAAGGGCCGTGCAGACTGTGACCCCAGCAAAATTAATGTACTTTTAAAACCTCATTTCAATATAATACTTGGCAAGGCCCTTTACAAACAATACATGCCTAAAATTTAGGCTTCGAAAGATATCAACATTTATACGTTATAGGGCAAGAATGATGTGTAATAATGCCTTTACACAGAGGGAATATTTGCCTGCATCGTTTGCAGTTAAATTAATATTATCAGCATCCATAAATGCATGTGTGGAATAGCAAACACAGGATGGATGGGTGAGCGCACAACTGCTCTCTTGCTCCCCCTTCTGGTCAGAAAAATGAAGTGATTAGTTTGTCTTAAACACTGAGCACTTTTTGTGTAATAAAGTATGCTTTAATAAACTATTCAGCCTTAGCCTTACGCAGAGCGGATTGCTTTCCTTGCCTTAGAGATCAACAGAGGAATATACCACATTCCCTAATAAAGGAAATTCTTGAAATTCTTAAGGCTGCGCTGGTTACAGAGACATCGATTCATGCCCTGGATTCAACATAAACTTGGTTTCAAATATTTTAAACCAAAATATTCCACATGGAATTAGAGGTCTAAACATTCATTCATCAGTAACCTTTTCAGTTACAGAGAGAATGAGGTGAAAACAATAAACCTCACAACTATAATAAAATAGCACACGAATGTTACATAGGTTATCAGACAGACCATGATGAGCAAGCTAGTGTGCAATACCATTTCATCTTTTCACTCCATCCACAAAATAGATAAACAAGATGTCAAGTTGATCGTCTGTGAACAATAATCCTTGCTTGCTCCTCACTCAACCTCTCTATTTCTGTAGTAGAATATAGATTATGGAAAAGCATTTGAAGAGATGAATTTTATGATGGATTAATGACAATGACTGGATCAGGGGGCGGAGTGAAGCTGATGTGACTGGAAGGGACTCCGATACACAACACATAACTAGTTGACACGGAGTAGGTTCAGACATTACTTGCCATACTTCAGTGAAGAGAAGGTTTAAGTGGGTTTAACAAGATTGAGAAAGAGAAAGATGACAAAAGAAAACAAACAAATAACAAATCGTTTATTTAGCAGACACAATGCACCCACCTAGATCACCCATTTTGTAATCTCTGGTGCGACTCACTTGAGTGTCATAGTTCTCCAATGCCTTCCAGTGTCACAATTTACTTCTATTTGTTCCCTCTTGCCTCTTCACTCACTATTAGGGTATTTGTCATCAAAATTGTCATCAGGCCAATGTTACGTCTATGGAGACAGTACCAAGGCCGGTATTTTTCTGAAGAAAAGGTGTCAACCCTACTCACTATGTTTCTCATGTTCCCCATCCCCTCTAGATTGTAAGCTTGCGAGCAAGGCCCTCTGCCTCATGTTTTACTCTGAATATGTTTGTAACTCCTCTTTATACTCTGTAAATGCGCTATGTAAATTGTTGGCGCTATATATATATATATATATATATATATATATATATATATATATATATTAAAAAGCAGGTTAAAAGTGGTCGTTATAAACGTATCACAACAGTGTTTCGTTACATCACATGTTTGCACATGGAGCTAAAGCATTTGCAAGGAAGATAATCAGCACTTTTCATCTTACATTTATATTGGGCCAATAACATCACTCTAAAAAGACAAGCTGTGCATAGGGGTTATAAACCTGAAACCAGGAGGAGATAATCGAGCACTATGCAATTAAATTGGTAGGAGTGTGTCAGCTGTGCATAGAGATAAATATAGACATAGATACATACACATCACATACACACAGGGCTTCACAAATCCCAAGAGCTCCTAAGTGCTACAAAAAAAAATGTGTGGGTTTAGCTGCAAAACTGGATGACACTTAATAAAATAAATTAAAAATAAGTGGATCAGATAATAAACAGAGAATCATAGTGCTTAGAAGCATTGTAAAAATTTAATTTTGCAGGTGAAAATGTTCTGTGTAAGACCCAACAGTTTCCTCTTGCATGGTCAACTTTAAACTTCTTGTAAGTCTTGTAAGAACAGTGTTTAAAACCCAGCTTTATTTTAAGGGGATTTTATTATGTTTATAAAGTAGTGGGCATTTATGTCTAATTTCTTTAAGAGCAGAGCTTGATAACCAGTAGTGTTTAGAAGCCAAACAGTTAAGAGAATCCTTTAGATATTACTATGTAAAACAATCAAAAAAAAGTTAGCAGCCAGCAGTAAGGGAGTTTCCAGAGTTAATAGGACCATTATATATGGATGTTAGCTTATAAAGCACTGTGTGCCACGTATAAAAGCCATCCTGTCTGAAGCGAGCAGTCCTGCCACTGAAATACAAAGATTAAGCAATGCAGGAGTATGCCTTCACAGTTCTGGGGATTTGTCAATAGACCACCAGTGTAAAGGTGCATTCAATTAATTTAGCGATAAAGTTCTTAACTTCCAGGTTAAAACTGGTGTTTATGGTCCAGGAGAAACATTTAATAGTGTCAGGGACAAATTACTAGTATACTAAATCAGTATCAGCGTAGAGTATTCCAAGGAATGTGATCAACACTTATTATCTTGTTGATTACATTAGTATTGTCTTTATTTATTTTGTAAATATACCTAACAATGCACGGCGTACTTTAGTTGAAAAAAGCTGGGTTGGTGAAGATTAGCCATAACTACCCCAGTCTATAATTCCTATGGTTAGTATATAGTGTAGAATAGGCCATCACAACACCAGTCTATAACTACAATTCCCATGAAGCTCAAGTAGCCACAAGGGTGGCTGATTATTGTAGATGCAGTCAAAACAAGTTTGTGTTTGTACTGGGGTCTAGGACACTTCCGCACCACATCTTCATCGCAGACAGTTCAGCGCGGCAATTAGAACGCTGAACTGTCAGCCATGAAGAATAACGCGGCCGTGGCTATGCAAGAGCTGACAGTTCAGCGCTGAACTGTCAGCTCTTACAAATGTAAAAGTAAAACGAAAATAAATGATTCCCAAACCCCAATAGTAACACTAAACACTAAACCCCAATACTAACACTAAACACTAAACCCCAATACTAACACTAAAATTAACCCCAATACTAAAATTAACCCCCTAAACCCTAATACTAACCCCCGACCCCTAATACTAAAATTAACCCCCTAAACCCTAATACTAATCCTAATACTAACCTCCGACCCCTAATACTAACCCCCTAAACCCTAATACTAACCCCCGACCCCTAATACTAAAATTAACCCCCTAAACCCTAATACTAATCCTAACCTCCGACCCCTAATACTAACCCCCTAAACCCTAATACTAACCCCCGACCCCTAATACTAACCCCTGACCCGAATACTAAAATTAACCCCCTAAACCCTAATTTAAAATTAACCCCGAACCCCAATACTAAAATTAACCCCCTAAACCCTAATTCTAACCCCCTAAAATCCAATTCTAACCACCCTTACTGAAATAAACTAAAATAGCTAAAATACCTTTAGCGATGAAATCTCGATTTCTGGCTACCACTTTAGTCCCTTGGACAAGTAGTTTTTGTTAAATTTCCACACCCCTGATTAAATAAAAGCTTTTTTCATGCTAGACTCCCCTACCTGCCAGGTGTTTTTCTGCTGTTTTTCCTTATCTACTAAACTTATCCTAAACAGCTTACAGTTTCTCCCTCTCTTGCTACTGCTGCAGTGGGCTTGTTGGAATTTCCAAGGAGGGGAGGGTAAAAGGGAAGTGCCGACTCTTGCCCCGATGGAGACATCCATCTGTGTGGACATCCTGCATGTCTACAAGGTTCTTTTGAGGACACACGTCAGGAAGTATAGTAACTTAAAACTCCCATACAATACAATCTAAAATGCCCAGTTATCTGTAGACAAGGGAGAAACGAATATAGCGTTTTCAGTAATGGCATTAGTGCAAATAAATAAACAAATAAAGCCTTAAAAGCAGGAACAACCAAGCAGTACCTTCCCAACCATTGGTACACAACAGCCCATTGCACCGACCAGAGACAGGCTAAAGGTTATGAATGTTGAATATTAGCAACAGTGTGTAATATACAGTTTAAGTACCAGTCACTTTCAAAATGAACCGGTCATCCCCTAAACTTGATATCAAGTTTTTACCTGGGGTTAGGTAAAGCCACACCCAGACACAAAGAAAAAAGGGCAGCATAATAATGTGTAAATAAATATGCTAAAAAAAAAAAAAAAGTATGTTTTGGACACCGACATGATAAATGTAAATAGGTGATGCACTCAAAAACATGGGGGAATAGATAGGACTCAAACCAACTAAAGGAATCAGTTTCATATATTTAATATCTATAAAGAAGAAAATATGAAACAAACTAGTGCAGCATCAAAAGGGTTTTCACAGCAGGTCTGCTACTGCAGAAACGTACATAACTGCATTGTCCAAGACAATAAATATACAAGGTGAAAGCACTCCACTGGCAGGGCAAGCTCCATGGGTCCAGATGAAAATGTTACAAAACACAAAGCTCTACATGTTTCTCCGGTCAGGAGGTTCCCACTTCATCAGGAGTATGGGTAGAACGTAGCGGTGATGAAGTAGGAAAGAAACACACATAGACATACAAGACAGATCGATACTCAGACCAGAGAATTGGATAGAAGGATCGAAAGTGAAACAGACAGGGGTATTTAAACGAGAAAAAGTGGTGCAGCCCCAGCCCATTGTGTAGGATTAGAGAGCAGCCTTGGGGGCATTTGCCCTTCTTGCCCCCGCTAGCCAGTTCTCCCCTGGCACGCCTGAGTATTGGCATGTAACATCAAAAAGTACCATGCCAGTTTATCCTCATAATTGGCACTTCTTAAAATCAGTCTTCCATCTGAGATTTCTTCTGTCATGTCAAATGAAATGAGCAACACTAGAAATAAACAAACACAATATCCGTAACTCCCCAGGTCCCCAAGGTTTCCTTTGTTACCAGGATTGCAATGGATTGTCTCATACCTTTTGTTTACTGGCATCACCAAGAGACGTATGTTGATATGAAAGAACATTTTAATGGTTGCGCCACAAAACTGTTCTTTACACATAACCTTTCACTGTCCCTATGTATGCCAGCTTCTAACTAAAGTGTATAGCCAGGGCAAATCCCAAACAAGGATCATGGACACTGCTGATTAACAAGAGCTGGAAAGTAACTAAAAAAGTGGTTATTTTTAGGAGCCAATCACTATAGTCTGTAACCTGCATGTAAAGTCTTCTGAAAGGCGTTCATGCTTTAAACATGGACAAGCAGGCCCGCCACCAGGGGGTGACTGGCGATACTGGCGTCCCCATGGGGCCAGGTCACGTCAGAAAAAAAAATCCCCTTTGTTTAGCCGGTCCGCGGCTGTGAGGGAAGCGTTCTGCGCACCCCTGCAGCCGCGTGGCTTCAATAAAGTTTGTTTAAAAAAAAATGCGACCAGCGTTTCCCTCCAGCATTTTTTTTTTAAACAGACTTTATTGAAGCCACGCGGATGGAGGGGTGCGCAGAACGCTTTCCTCACAGAAACCGGCTAAACAGAGCAGAGCACCGGGAGACAGAGCAGCAAGGAGATAAGTACTGGGGGAAGAGTGCAAATGAGCATAACGCTGGCATATTGAGGGGCAAAATACTGGCATATTAAATGGCATATTGAGGGGCAAAATACTGGCATATTAAATGGCAAAAGAATGGCATATTGCGGGGCAAAATACTGGCAAATGGAAAGAGGAAAAAACTGTGTTCACAGGAGAATCCACCGGGCTTGAACTGAGACCAGAGCAAAATAATCCAGCTCTGAAGGGGTGTTGTCCAGGTAGTGCTTCCAAACAGGTGCCTCCCAAATATACCGACCCAGCACAGCACAAATAGGAAGATGAATGAAAAGGAAATGGGAATGGCACTCTGAATGAGTGTGAAAAACTAATTTAATGGCAGCAAAACTAATATAAAGTAAATACAGCAAAGTAGTGGGAAAAAGACTTGACGCGTTTCGCGTGACTAGCACGCTTAATCCAAAATACTGGCATATTAAGGGGCAAAATACTGGCATATTAAGGGGCAAAATACTGGCATATTAAGGGGCAAAATACTGGCATACTGAGTGTCTAAATACTGACTTATTGAATGGCAAATTATTACTGGCATATTGACCAACTGCTCCCAACCACCCTCCATATTACACTAGACCGGGATAACATGCTTGTGAAGGTAGGTGGGGCGATAGGGAGATATTTGGGGGGGGGGGGGGGCGCATTGGTAGCGGGCCCAGAAAATTTGTTCAGTAAGGGGCCCTGAAATTCCAAGGTGTTGCTTGTGTTGAATGCTAACCCAATGGGAATGCGTGTTTGACTGTGCTCTTGTGGTGTATAAACTGAAGCAGCTTATCTGTCTAACTTGGCTCATTGGCCACTTATTCCAAACATAAAAAATTGTATAATAAACATACATAAAATGAAAAAAAGCTTTTTGCAAAAAATAAATAAAAATGAAATTATGTTTTAATTGAATAATTCCATCAAGTGCTTACATTTTTTAAAAGAAATGCTTTGATACATATTTCAGTCAGTTCCAGTGCTTTTAACTACTACAGATGCCAAAAGCTTACAAAAAAGTTTCTCTAAATTCCTTTGGCTGGACAGGAGGGCAAGGATTGATCTCTCTAAACTAAACAGACCAGCTTCTGAATTAGGCTTAAATATTCCTGTCCCTCTCGACTATAACCTGGCAGCCTTACTCAGATATGTTGCGGACTGGGTGAAGGACACTAGCACCTACACCTCCACTAGGCTTGACAGTAGCCTTTACTTCGCCCAGTCATTATCATCTCTTCTCCATACTCCGCATGGTTCCTTATCGAACGAGGTTGTAGCCAACCCATTACTTGCCACCTCGAAAAAGGCCTGGAAATTGGCCAGACTGAGATTGAAAGCTCAGTGGCAATACTCAATTTTTCAGCCTTGGCTGCGAAACCCTCTTTTTCAGCGGGGTGAAGCAGGCAGTCCTTATACGTCATGGGCTCAACAGGGCATTACCACTCTAGCATCGTTTACTGACCTGGTTCAGAAAAGGATCTTAAAGTACGAGGAGCTCAGGAAGCGTTTCTCACAGATTAATATCTCGATTTTTACATATTACCAGGCCAAAAGTTTGATTTCTTCCCAGATCCAATTTTTCTCTGAGAAAGATTGGAGCAATCCTTTTAACGACTTGTTAGCTCCAGAGGGGACTTCCCTCCCATCGACAAAAATCTTATACCGCATATTACATTCTATTGACCAGGAACAAAACATGACGAGAGGAATAGGGACCTGGTTGACCCATTTCCAAGATTTGGACATAGAGGACGTTCATACAGCAACTATGGCCCTGATAAGATTCATACCTTCCGCTTTATTTAAAGACATCGCTTTGAAAATTGCCCATTATGCCTATTGCTCTCCTTCCAGACTGTACAAAATGGGGATTTATGACACCTCTAACTGTCTGAAATGTGACTGTTCAGACGCCACCTTGTGTCATTGTTTCTGGGCTTGCCCAGTTATTTCCTCCTTCTGGACTCAGGTGCATACATATTGCAAAGATCTAGACATCTCCATATCTGCCCTCACACCAGAATTGGCAATCTTAGGAGTAATAGATGACCTATCCCGTGGTAATAAAACTGTTCTCCATATTGTTTTAGCGGCGGATAGAAAAACGATTCTTCACCAATGGATTCAGGCCTCCCGCCCAACTATCACCCTTTTAAAAAACAAACTTTATTACATAATGAGAATGGACTGGTTGGAGTCTAGTCTACATAAAGATAAGAAAACAAAATCCTTCTTTAAACATTGGACAGCGTGCATCAATACATTAGATATGGGCATCAGAACCAAAATCTATAACACGTTCTGCCACACTAACTGGTACACTAACAAACTTCTTAAGAATAACTCCCCAATTAAACTCTCTGCTTCATAAGAACACCATGGTTATCTGCCGCCTGGGATCGGAACGCCACAGCAATAGAGATCGGGGGGAGGGTAGGACGGACAGGTTGGGGTGGGTAATTCCTTTTTGGTTTTGGTTATGTTTTTACCAAGTTGCAACATTATCAAGTCATTGAATTTAGTGGTTGCTGACTCGTCATACTGATATCCTTAAATAGAATTGATTTCTAAAGTTACTAATGTTTTGGTAATTTCCTTGCATCCCAATTGACCAATTATCCTTACAGATACTAGCTATATGAATATAATTCCATTTAACATGAATTAATCTCAGAGGTCCTTGGTCAGGACTTCTCGATGTATGTTTGGAGCTGATTCATATTTACCTCCTGCCGTTTCGGAAGTAATGTGTTACTGTGTCGAGAGACTTGACCGATGACCAATCTTTTCCAATTGTTGTTGTAAAGGATCCATGAGAAAGGTCTTTGAGTATTCCTCAAGGCCTATGGTTTTCAATGTTTTCATATATTGACTGCTAAGGTTTGGATGCAGGATTGACCCAGGACTTTAAAATTCTACGTTTGTTCATACTGAAAATGTGAAAAAGTGATATACTCCATCACAGGCACTTCTCTAGGATATTGATCTTTTGCTTATGTATCTTATGTCTGTACTAAGTGATACCTGTCATTCTTGCAATCCTCAAATAAAAAGAAGTTAAAAAAAAAAAAGAAATGCTTTGATGATAAAATAAACCGAGTCATCTTTGACAAAATGTCCGCCCCGAAAGCGATATATGGAGCAAAGGTGGCTCAATAAGACTCTATTTTTATTCTTTCATTAAAGCATTTCTATTCAAAATGGATCCGCTTGATGCAATCTTTCAATGAAAGAGAACCTTTTTTTCAGCATGCAGTTGACTATTAATCATTAGTATAAACTGGGTCTTACAAGCGCCTCATTCTCACGATCAAATTCACAAGACTACTGCTTAGACTCACGTCTAAGCATGTACCGGCAAGAACAACTGATGACTGGGTTCGACCGGGACTATAAATTCTGCTTAGTATAGCTTTCCTTGTGGCTTAGCATGACAGATGAGATCAGTTACCAATATAAATACTATTTTCACTAAAAATCTAATGAACTAGAAAAGGCTTGTTATGAAAAACAGGAAAGCTAAAAAATGCACAATGTAAAGGTGTGTCGTTTAAAGAAAAAAAAAAAACTCTTTAGGTTCCTCATTTTATTGAACTATAGCTAATTCATGGAACTATCGAAGAGGTAACTATGGCAGGGCTTGACAAATTTAATCTGATTTTAGGAGCCAGCAAAAAAATGTAGGAGCCAGACAATCACGCAAGCATACACGCAATTCATAAACACACACGCCTTCTTCACATATATACACACACACCTACTTTACATATACACATACATACACATATATACACACACACCTACTTTACATATACCCAAATATACAAACACCTCACACACACTTACTTTACATATACACATACATACAAACCCCTCACACACACCTGCTTTACATATACACATACATACCCCTCACACACACCTGCTTTACATATATACAAGCACCTCACACACACCTGCTTTACATATACACATATATACAAACCCCTCACACATACCTACTTTACATATATACAAACACCACACACACACCTACTTTACATATTTACATATATACAAACACCACACACACACACACACACACACACACACACCTACTTTACATATACACATATATACAAGCACCTCACACACACCTAGTACTTTACATACTTACATATATACAAACAACTCACACACATCTACTTTACATACTTACATATATCCAAACACAACACCTCACACACACCCACCTCACACAGTATTTTCTTGGTTTCTTCTTAACGCTGAAGCATGTCTTCATTGATAGGCCTGCTGAGTGCCAGGATGTCACGTGACGACACCCGGCACTCAGACACGCTTTGCGCAAGGGGGCGGAGCTTGCAGTCTGTGCCATCCGCACAGACTTTACCCCCTTGAGCTCCGAAGAAAAAAATCGGATGGCAGCGGCAAGGGGACCATGAGGCTGACGGCAACTAGGCGCCAGGTTTAATTTCCTGGTCGCCATGGCGACCTGGGGTTTGTCGAGCCCTGAACTATGGTATGACCAAAAAAGCCCCTGAAACAATTCGTGTTTCCCGGGATGGGAGTGGGCAAAGTCAACAGACCCCCAGAGTTGAATTCCAGCCTCCCCATTACCACTCTGCATCTAAAATCCTTCAGCGTTCAGACTGTGAAGGTATAAAAGGACATACAAAGTTTAAAGCAATGCTGCCTGTGAACAATTAAATACATTGAGCATAGGCAGCAGTCAAGATCCCAAAAAAATAGGACTGTCCCACAAAAAAGAGACTGATGGTAACAATGATATAGCACCTCCATTTCATTTCAGACTGTAAGCTCAGTTGAGTAATGACTACCGTCACCTTTTGTTCCAGTATGTCTAGCTATGTTGGATGCTTTGTTCGCTGACTGTACAAACTGCAGCAAATGATAGCACTTTATTTGTAATAGAGGTAAACCCCATTATAATGCGCCATAACAGGTTTCCAATTATAATGCGTTGGGGAACCAGATTACACTAAAACGTCCACATTAAAACAAAAGCTTATCGAGATTTCGGGATTCACATGGCGATCCTGCTTAGATCACAATGTGAGCTTGTGGATCCTGATCCCTGCCTTACAGCGGGGCTCACCGGAATATTGCTGGCTCCTAAAATCAAATCAAGTTTGTCAAGCCCTGTTTTAGGAGAATGGACAAGGGGGTAGCAACGCACTCATGTAAGCCATGTAAATGGTTTGTAGAAAGCAATCTTTTAACCCCTTTTAACCCATGGTGCTTGTGTCCCAGACGATGTAAGCACCAAAAAAAAAAAAAACACTTTTTGTTCCTGGCCACCGATCACCTTGTGATCAAGGTCTTAATAGACCCTGTGGCCCCCTGCCCAAAAATAGCCTCCCGATGGCAGCTGTTAAACGCTTGACGTCTTTTGGGACATTTAAATCAGGACAGCATAGAACGTCCTAGCCTCACGAAGGGGTTAAAGGGATCACAGCTTCCTGACAGACTGTCCAGTCCTGGAATAAGTGTTATAGAAATGATACAATAGCGCCATACGCAATCCCTATAACAAAACGCCCACCAATCTAAACAACTTCATGTAATAATATAATAACTAATATTTATACAGCGCTTTAGTTCAAGTGCAGATTTTAGCACATAATCTCGGAAATAACCGAAGTGGCACTGAACAATAAAGGTTAATACCACCCAACTTAACGGTACAAGATGCTGAATTAAGGAAACATTGAAATCATTTACCCACTTCAAACAAAAATACTCTGTTATTGACAATGCTGAGTTATTTCTACTGATTTCCACCTGATTTAAACATAGTAATAATGAAACATTCATGTAGTAGTCTCAAACTATCAAAGTAATAGAAATAGCCATTACTGACCCCTCCATGAATTATTAGCCACAATAATTTTCTCTCACATAAGTAAGCCTCACACTTCAAAAGGGACAGAAAAGGGTCTACTCAATAAGGACTGTATTTCAGGGAATTAAAATTGGATTTTCAAACTTTAAGTCAATGTAGCAGAGTTGGAAAAATTCTCCAATGCAGCTGAATGAGAGAACGTTTCTTTGTTTCATTCTGGTACCTTTATCTTTGTCTACACATTGTGGCGTCCAAAATGGCAAGAACAATTATAATAGTGTTTGATCAGGAGTAGAACCATTAAGATATTCTATGGTTTTTAAGTATGTCCAGGGGATGTTACTATAACCCAATTTAGTGGTACTAATCCTATGTACCCCTGCCAGGATTTGGACCTGCAACCCTGAAAGTGGAACAGATTCCACAGATGGTGTATTAGCCCTGTGAGCTGACCGAGAAACAATTTTATTTTCATGCACAGCCATAGTTTTAGATATATCTCCACTTTACACAGCAGCAATAAGGAATACGTCTCGCACCACCCCCCCCCCCCCCCCAAAAAAAAAAAATCCTGATCAGCATTATGTACAGCAGCCTTTTTTATAATGAGATACAATTCATTATTGACAAAGACCTATTGAAAGTAGTTGCTGAAAATAAAGTCAAGCGGCTGTTTCTAATCAATATGATTCTATTATGGTATTTCATCTGATAACATGAAAAGACAATAAAGGATGGTTGTGTGTGGCTTAAAGGGATTTTGGTTGGTTTCTCCCTAATTTACAAACAAACAAAAAAATCTTCTCTTACATTACTACTCAGTATTATCCTGAACAACACGACTCACTGATTCATACAAATGGTGACTCCTCTGAGAATATCAAGGGTACGGTTACTGCATCATTGTCACCCAGTGTCACCCAGATCCATCAGTCTGTATTCTCACTGCAGATGCTCACGCTGGTGACTGGAACAATGGGATCTGTGTGGACTGAAACCCAGGGACTGGCATATGTCACACTCCAGCTACTGCTTCATCACCCAGAAGCCACATTATCTCTAGCCCTGCCAAAACATATCATGTCGGTGCTAAAAAGTGAATTTTTTACAACTAAAAAGAATACTTTTTAAAACACAATAAAATCATTACTGTTTGAAATATATGCCCAGTATATATCCTCCACCTCTAGTATAAAACACTTAAAGGGATTCGGTTACCTAAATTTTTTTTCTAGGGTGAATAGAGAGAATTAACCTATACATTACATTAGCAAACATATGCATACAGAAAAAATATGTTTTAAATATGTCTGTGGTGCCTCCTATTTATGAGATTTTCTTGTGGCTCGATATACAGATTATACATTTCCCACTGATAGAGGTTATTTTGCATATCAAGGCACAAAAGGTGAACAGAAGACACCACAGACAATTTTAAAAACACATCTTTCTCTTAAAATAGCTTTCAGCTCTTCTAACACAAAGTGTGTCTGTGTGTATATATATTTTTTTTAGAGTCCCTTTAACAAAGACTGAAGCTCTTTAACACATAATTAATACTAAGCGTGTTCAAAAGAAAGGGTTCCTTTCTCTTCAAGTCTGTGGGATTTAAATTCAGCTGGACTATGGACCTGAAAAGAAAAAAAACTTCTTTCCAGGCACAATAGTGTCCATACACAACAATGGCATATCATCTTAAAGGGCTCAGGATCATTGTTAAACATTAACCGATCAAGAGCAGTTAAAGCAGAAATGTACCTGTTAGGAGTGGTCCAACTTTAGAATCAACAAAAGATAAAGGGGGGATTTGCATGGGAGACAGATAGTATCCTCCGTCAGGCTAGCCAGGGTTATTTGCCAAAACATTCAACTTTTTAAAGCAACAATTATCTTTCAAGTGGATTTCATTTCCATACAGAATATTTCAACACATTTTTGAAGACTTTAGGAGCCAGACAGATTGAGTCAGGAGCCATTCTGGTTATTTTTAGGAGCTAGGGAAATTGAACTTTCATTGAGTTCTTTGTAAAACAATCAAACAAGTTAGGAGCCAGCAGTAGGGATTTTAGGGATCATGGCTCCCTGGCTACCGGGCTTTGTCAAGCCCTGAATTAGAAATTATTTGGGTTTATTCACTTGAAAGATGGGCGGTGGGGAACAGACAACAGAGTTAAAAAAAATCTAAGCCAATATAGCAGAGTTGGAAAGAAGTTTTGGTTGTCAACTCATCATTTAGTATTTGCTCCTTTAAGTTTCAAGATGTAAACAGGTTTGTGTAGGTTATCTGCTGTGGTTACGTGGCTCTTGGTGTAAACATACGAGATGAGCCTGGTGTAAAAGACGTAATAAATGAACATTATGAGAGACTACAACAACGATACTGGAGAGAAATAGTTTATATCTCCAAATCACTCACCGCAAATGTGAAATATTGCTGAAAAAGTTTTTTTGTTTCAGACTTAAATACTCCATAATAAGTATCAATAACTGTGGGTAATTTGTCAGCCAAATCACAACCTATAATAGGCCATGACAAACCGCAGAACTGATAGTTACATAGCACACAATGCAAGTACAATTTACCAGATTTCTGCTTGGCTCCTTTAGTCTACAAATATTTGTCAAGCCCTAACAATTTATGCACACTCAATTCCACAAACAGATACAAACAGATATGAATAATGAAGGGTCTCACAAAATTACTAAACCAAAGCAGGGGTGATGATGGTCCACAATAATCTGTCAATTAAAGAACTAAATTTTTGGTAGTTTTAACCCTTACTTTCTTGCAGGGGTTAAAAAGAAAGAAATAGTGTTTCCTAGCGTGAATCTGTAGAGCTACTGGTGGACTTACGCTCGGGCCCTGAGCTCAGAGTCGGTCAGGAAGCTGGCGCGGGCTGTAGGTACAGCCAATCAGAGTGGGGGCTCTAAGGGGGTCCCCTCTGCTGACCCTATTTAAAAGCAAGGGTCTCTCTCTGCAGTAACAGAAATCCAGTCACCCTACCAGACTGGGTTGCTAGCTTCTCAGAGAAGCAGAGGATAAACGGGAACGTACTATCAAAAGTACATGCCAGTTTATCCTCATACTAGGGGCACTAAATGTTTCACTTCTATATATAAGGAGCACAAGTGAAAGAAAAAAAAAAAAGGTTAAGTTATCCTTTAAGGCTGGAATGGGAGATGTAATCTTTGAGCAGCTGCTGTTTGACACCCTGATCTACAGGGAATGGGGGACATAAGACAAGGTACATAAGCTTGGGGTTTATTTAAACAGAAGTGACAGGCCAGAAATCATGGGCATCATTTGATGACATCAGAGCAAGACTATTAGTTTACAAACAAAGTCGACATAATTAGGTTGACTTGCATCCTAAACAGAAACAAGAAAAATACCGTATTTGCTCGATTATAAGACGAGGTTTTTTTCAGAAAAAAAAATCTGAAAACTACCCCTCGTCTTATAATCGAGGTCTTCTTATAATCTGACCTCAAATTGAGGTCAGACTATAAGACATGGATCCAGGTCCCCAGCAGAGCTGCAGGGGACCTGGATTCCCCTCTCTAGCAGCAGGGGATGTCTGCGCAACGAGCGCAGACTCCCCTGCTTCCGCCCGGCACGACCGCCGGGGCGTCTGTGAAGAAGCCGGGTACTTCCGCTTTCGTCACAGAAGTCCCGGCGAGCGTGCCGGGCGGCAGCAGGGGAGGTCTGCGCTCGTCCCGCAGACATCCTCTGCTGCCCCACTAGCCACCAGGGAAAAGCGGACAGCTGGGGGTTGTCTGCACGATACGTGCAGACATCCTCCATGCTGCCCGACACGGCAGACTATTATGACGGACAGCTGTCCGTCATAATAGACTGCCGTGTCGGGCAGCATGGAGGATGTCTGCAAGTATCGTGCAGACAACCCCCAGCTGCCCCCACTAGCCACCAGGGATCAAGGTAAGGGGAAGGGAGGGAGGGGGGCAGAGAGACAGGGGCAGGGAGACAGAGAGACAGGGGGAGGGTGGGGGGCAGAGAGACAGGGGGAGGGAGGGAGGGGGACAGAGAGACAGGAGGGACAGAGAGACAGGGGGGAGGGAGGGGGGCAGAGACAGAGTCAAGGGGAGGGAGGGGGTTAAGAGACAGAGACAAGGGGAGGGAAGGGGTTAAGAGACAGAGACAAGGGGAGGGAAGGGGTTAAGAGAGAGACAAGGGGAGTGAGGGGGTTAAGAGACAGACAAGGGGAGGGGGGAGAGAGAGAAAAATGGGGGCAAGGGAAAGAGAAAGGCAGCATTGGCACATAAAAATAAAAACTAGAAATACATTTTTTGATATCATAATTTTTTATTAAAAAAGCAATTTACATGTGAATATATACAAGTTCAACTTTTTTCCTATAGGGTAGTCTTATATTCAGGCTTTTAGTTTTTTTCCTAATGGAATATCCAAAGTTTGGGGGGTCGTCTTATAATCAGGGTCGTCTTATAATCGAGCAAATACGGTAATGAATTTGTATTTATTAATCATCATAACCAATGTATAGGTCATTTTTGACTAAGGAATGTATCGGGCTAAAGGTGCTGCCCTCCTATATGTAGCAGAAAACTATTAAGGCTTAGGATCAGGCTTCCCAGGGCAACTGGCATACACGGTGCTGCAATTAAGAAAATGACTAACAAAAAGTGACAGCATTGTCCAAAGGATGCAAGCTGTGATCATCAAACAGAAAGAGCGGGTCACCTAATTATAGGGTACAACAATTCTTACTGTACTCTTGGCAAATGCAAAACAATAGCGCCCAGCAGCCTGTAGTTGTGAATGCTTCCAGGACAAAGGAGGTAATCATTTAATCGCCTTTATTGAGATATCTGAAATGCATAGTGAGCCTGTCAGCATGTCTGCATCGCCATATTAAACCTCACCAAACAATGAAGCCCTTTCAGAGCACAGGCCTTCATATAAAGCCATACAGTCTAACCTGACAGCGATTCAATTATTCAGAAAAATATGATCTTATACACAGCACGGAATAATATAACATTTTTATTCTACCGCAATCCATAAAGGACTTACACACCTGTTATCTATAAACTATAAGAAATATAATATTTAAAATCATAATTAATTAGAATAGTAATAACACTGAAACAGATATTTTGATTCTAATTATACATATATATATATACATATATATATATATATATATATACATATATATATATATACATATATATATATATATATATACATATATATATATATATATATATATATATATATAGGATGATACACCTAGACAGAGCAACATCACTGTGGTATAGAGTATATAAGTTAAAGAAAATTAAGCAAGGTGACATTTTATTACTTCCTATAACTTTCCTGTTGCTATAGCAACAAAGCCTTTTAACCTATTAGTGGCCCAGGTTTGAGCCACATGACAAAACGAATTACCTGACCCAGAGTACATATGAATGAGGAGAAATTTAAAAGAATTTCAGGGAAGGATTTGACCACTAAAATGTAATGTGGCTACTGATTGCTATGCTTTATTTAGATATGAAAATATCTAACAGTGGGTGGACAATCCCTTCTAAAGATATTATATGCACTGCATAAAACATTACATTAAAAAAAAAAATTCAATCCTCACCCAGAAAGTCTTTTTTTTTTTTTTTTTATATCTACAGCGCAAAATGATCTTTATATCTCACTGGAACATATAAAACAAAGTAAACTCCAAAGTGAAGCAATCTCACACTTTTAAATCTATTAGATTGTAAGCTTGCGAGCAGGGCTCGCTACCTCATGTATCAGTCTGTCCCTGTTTGTCTATCTTAGTACATGGTTTTCCAATATACTTTGTACCTGGCGGTATGTAAATTGTTGGCACTATATAAATTACAGGTAATGTAAATCATCAATAGGAGCAAGTTCAATATATTTAAACAAACAAATACATGAACTAGCACCTCTTTGTCCTAAAAAACTAATTAGATTGTTTGTGTATACTTACATATATTCCTGTACATATACAAAGAACGCTCACATTATGTGTGTACATGCACATGTTGATATAATGTGAGATTTCTTTGTGTACATATACAAAAATATATGTATAGAGGAATAAACTGATTAGGTTTTTTTCCAGGACAAAGGAGGTGCTAGTTCATGTATTCAAATATATTGAACTTTAATTTATATAGCAAATCCGTTAGGACGTGTAAACGCAACCTCACTGATTTCTAAGATGCATATGTTTAAGAAACCCACCACAAATGTATAATAAATATATATATATATTTTTTTTTTTACTCTTCAATAAAATGTCTAACTGCTAACTATACATACTCGCGTCTTTTCTTGCAAAACTATTAATACGTAATCCTACAACTGTTCAGATAAATGCATTTAGTTTGGCAAAATGAAAAGACCTACACCATTTGTAGAACATATAAACAGAGACACACAGGGCAAAAACCATAGCATAATACTGCACTGTATAGAGTTTAATAATGCTGATTTTACAGTGTCTCTATATTAAAGGATCAGCTATGGATGAACATACATACTGAAGTGACAGAAAAAAAGTAAAAAATAAAACTGTGAATCAATAAAGAGTCACAACAATTATCACAAAGGTTATAATTACAATAATGAGACAGTTAAAAGCAGGAGGAAAAAGATGACTGAAAAAGAAATCATTCTCAAGAAGTCTGTTCTTCAGACAATGTTTACATTGTATTGAGGGGATAACATGTCATGACATGCCACCCCTGCATTTAAAAGCACACATCTATCTGATGCAGAGCCTTATACAGCCCAGAAGCTGTAATTTATAGTTCATGGTAATATATATATACAGAAAATGATACCCCAAAACAGTCTTGAATTGTGGGGTATTTACATAAAATTGGATAAAACGCAATGTATGGTAAGCAAAATAAAATGAAAGAGCGTATTCCCAAATATACACTGGAAACCTTTGATGATTCAGACCCATGAGGAAACATTATCAAGATAAATGCCAATAATTGTGTTTGGATGTATATACATATATGCAGGGGGGAAATCATTTCAGCAATTACAGGCATCTGCTTTTTTTTTTTTTAAATAAACAATCAGGGAGTGTGTGCACTAAAATATAGGATTTTTAGAAATATGTGTAGACCGGGTAATTAAGTATTCAGGCTAGTTATTTTTAGGAGCCAGGGAATGTATACTTCAACTACTATGTAATAATAAAAAAAAAAAATGAACACAGGAGCCAGCAGTAGGGATTTTAGAAGCCCTTTGTATGTGCGAATGTTTACACCACACACACACAAGTATCTATATGGTATCTAGTATACGTCTATATGGAATGTGTAGGTAATCTAATTAGTACACTAAATATGGCAATCAGTATGTTGGGTTCCTGAAATTGCTTTATTAGAAAAGGAGAGTATCAGGACCATACATTACATATGATGTTAGTGTAGGAAACAAAGGGTGCAACGTATAAGCCATCCTGACTGAAGTGATCAGGCCAGCCACTGAAACACAAAGATTAAGATCCCTCATAGCAGGACCTCATACTGTTGTTAGGAAGGGGGCCCTGTTCCATGCCTGGGAAGCTCGGGGCCCTTCAGATAATTCCACACTGAAAAAGCTAAAAGTAGAGCCCCCCGCACCCCTGCTCACCATGTCTGCAGTGAACGGAGCCCCCGCATCACTTCCTGCTCTCCCACATTCTGTCACAGGCGGAGGGGGCGAGGGCTCCCAGTCAGCTGTCTGCATGCGACGTCCGCACCTCTCCCTCCTCTCCTCCTCCTCCTCCGCCCGTTGTGACGTCGCGAAATGCGACGAGCTCACTTCTGATGACGTAACGCGCAGCTTGCAAGCTCTCGATTCTAAACACCAGAGACTCAAGCGTCCGTGTCTCCATTAGTGATTGAAGGTTTACAGCAGCGCTGATTAGCCTTTGTCACTGTATTTATTGTGAAGAGCATTTCTTTACAGGCTGCGATAGGCATACTAGAATTATTTTCTGTATGTGTACTTGACGCCACTAAAATGTCATAAACGCCAAGGGAAAAAAATGGTTTCGTCTCTTGTGTCTAGAACTCTGCGAGAGAAATTGACGTCTCACAACTTATGCCGTAAGTGGGAGGAGGGCCACGCGTGTTGCTGAAGGGGAGGAGTCTGTTGTCCCCACGTGGTGCAGTCAGCTGGAATTGTGTGTGTTTGGCAGAGTATCCCCCCGGGGTAAGGATAATGATTTGCTGCAGGAGTTTTGCTTGGTGGGAGGGGGACATTTATGGTACATAGAGGTTCATTGTGCCTTCTGTGGCCCTCTGTATGTATTCTGCATGAACCTGTGTGACAGGGACTCCATCACCTTACTGAAGGTGACAACAGTATTATCTATATATAGTGTTAGCAGAATTGTTCACAAATGCATAGGTTATGAGGAAAGACAGTGTTTGTGTCATGTGGGCTTATATGCTAATCAACTATTTCAGTGGATTAGCTGTGATTTGCATTCAGGCCAATGTGATGTCATAACTAGGAGACGACTGACAAACATCTAAACAATGTGCTCGGAGTCTTAGTTTTTGCTTAACAATTCTGCTAACACACTGTAGAAATCAATTATTAAGTCCTTCACTCCTGCTGCAAATAGTAATGCATGCACCCTTGATACAGGATTGTAAGGAAGCCAATGTGATAAACAGGAATCAACACACGTAAATTTAAACATTTTCTTTGAATCTGTGTTTTTTGCTTAACAGTTCTGAACCCTTGGGACAGGATTGTTGCTAAGCAGTGATCATGTCTAATGATTGGCAGTGCCTAAATACCTCAAAACTACTCTGAAAGGATGTGGAATTGGCTTTTTCCACCCACAGGGTAATGTTTTAATGGCAATGCCTTACTTGCAGACTTAGCAAGTTCCCTCTAATTCAAGTGATTCTGTCAGTCCACCGTAATGGAAATAAAAAGTCGGTAGTTCTGCTCATTTTAATTGACACAGTATATTTAATATCCTTCCTTATTAATGTAGATTGATTTTTACAAATTGTTTTTTTTTTTTTAAAGTCAGCAGTAACAGGATATTGTACCAAAGTTATTTACAGTGGGTTATTGTAGAAGTAGGTGATGGCCTCTGGTTGCCGAGAAGTCTGTATTGGATAGGATGTGAAATCACACTTTAGTCTAAGAAAATAAAAGAAAACCAGGATGACTGCCATAACTTCCCCATGCGTAGCTCGCCCCAGTTAGAAATTTAAAATAGATGTTTAAGTGGTGGTTCTCCTAAAATTGAATGTACATCATATATTTCCCATAAGTTGGTCCCATGATTTTTGGTGTTCCTTTTCATTGAATTAGAAACCTGGTACACTAAATATTTATATAATTTATATTTCGGAGATCTGTTGACATATTTGGGAGATGTTTCTAATGTTTCAGGACTATACTTCCTTACTATAAATGTTTTAGTGACTGTAGAACAATTCTCGCGGGTGCAGTGTTCAGAAAAGATTTCCAGAAGGGTTCTTTTGTGAACTATGACTTCTGCTGGTTCACCTCTTGTGAAGAAAACCTGTCTTACCTTCTATAGGAACTTCAATGGTTTTGCATAGTTCCCACACTGGTTAACAAGTAAGCAGTTCCACTCTTTTTATCGAAAACATTTTAACATGTTCTTATGCTGTTGCCTGATTTAAAAAAAAATCTTCATTCAGAGTTCTTTTCAAGGAGACTGCTCCATTGTTAAGAGATCCTGTGGTCTGTCTGTGTCCAGTAGTGTATCTTCCACAAGGCGAACAAGGCATTCGCCTAGGGCGGCACTTTGCCAGAGGGTGTTAAAGCACACTTCTGATGAAGAGAAAGTATGCAGGAAAAACAGCACTCCTGGAGCCAGTTTAAAGGTGAAAAAAAGTATTAGTTTATTCCATGAATAGGTGATAAATCCACAGCGGTAGTGCAGGTGTACAGGTAATAAAAAGCTTGACGCGTTTCGCGCTCCAGGCGCTTAATCATAAGCTGAGTGTTTAAACAAACTGTGCCATTTAAATAGTATTTTGTGTAGAGGTACAAACCAATCAAGTTTGTGCTCCACCCTTTCATCAATGCAGATAGGTGATTAATTAATGTGAAAAATCTGTGAGTGTTGCACGAGAAAGGGTTAATCAACAGTGTTAGTAGCAAAAGTTAAGAAGGGGAAAAAAAAAGGTGAATCCCTCGTTTAAACAATTTGTGTGTGTTAAATAATCCTTATTGGATATAATTAAAAACAATCAGATAATAGGAGAAAGGTAAAAGTGGGCTGGTGGTTATGGCAGTAAATACATAGCATATATTTGCAAAAAACATCCAAATAATCACTGTAGTAATCATTTCAGTGCCCACTTTGACACCAGGGTATTCCATGCAAAAAATACAAAGAATACGATACTGTCAATTATGGTAGACTTCATATAACATTGTTTTCAGATTTTGGGGGATACATTGTGGCAGTAAATACATAAAAAAAATATACATTGCATGTGCTTGCCAAAAATATCGATATGATCACCACAATAATCATTTCAGTGAGTTCCCACTTTGACACTAGGGCATTCCATGCAAAAACACAAAATCAATTAAGGTACAGTTCATATAACATTGTTTCAGTTTTTTAGATGGCACGCTTCTGATGCTTAAAAAAATTTCACTCCCTCCCCCACCGTTCATCAAGCTTTAGCTCCTTCCAATTATTCAGGGTGATGGGGCCATGTAATGAGGGTGATGGGCATGTCGTAGGTGTGCAACATTGGTGGGGGGGGGGGGGGGTGCCCGAATTTTGTCTGCCTGGGGCTGCACAAAATCAAGGTACACCACTGGCTGTATCGCAGCATATGTGTATATTTCCCAGAGCATTGAGTGGTCTAAAATATGTAAGTTGGCATTTGGCTGGTGTGATGTTTGGGACTGGAGTACCTCTGACTCGTCTGTCTCCCCCGCTATCTATACAAAACACAGCTGCCAGACTCATCTTTCTTGCACGTCAGTCCGCTTCGGCGGCTCCTCTCTGCAACGCCCTCCATTGGCTCCCCATCTGCTTAAAATTCTGTCTTTAACCTCCAAAGCCCTCGACTCCTCCGCCCATCCATACATTGCCTCTCTTGTTAACCGATACCTCCCTGCACAACCTTTGAGCTCCTCACTAGGACTAAAACTCTCCTCCCACCTCATCACCACCTCTCACTCGCGACTGAAAGACTTTGCCCGAGCTGCCCCCTCTCTCTGGAACTCCCTTCCGCAGAGCATCCAGCTCTCTCCCTCCTTTTCAAATTTTAAAAAGTCCCTCAAAACCCACCTCTTTAAAGAAACTTGCTACCCAACCCACTAGAACACCTGTCACTTTACCTCTAGCAGTTCCCACCTAGCTGGAACACACACTACTCATCTTTGCCCTGTCCCACCTAGTGCCACCCATCCACACTACTGTTATTACAACTTCAATCCCTCTGGCCTCTTCAACCATTATGTGTCTTATGGACTCCATTCCCTCTAGATTGTAAGCTTGCGAGCGGGGTTCTCTACCTCATGTACCAGTCTAGTTTGTCTAACTTAGTATGTAGTTCCCTTCTATGCTCTGTACCTAGCGTTACGTACATTATTGATGCTATATAAATAAATGGTAATGTAATGTAATATATCTAAAGGATATGGAGCACCACTATTGTGATTCTTTCTTCCCTTCAACGGTATTAGCGCTGGATTACTGTGAAAAGTAACAATCCGGAAAATGGAGCAAAGATTACTGTGGCCTTCCTTCTTCCTGTATCATTTGTTTCTAAATTTAAGTAAACCTCTGAATATTTCCAAAATGGCATGCTTAGAACGAAGGAAACCTGGGCTGTGTTTAGAGCTAATGTCGACACTACTTTTTTTTCCCGATCTGAGTAGCTATTAGGGACTCTTCAGAGTCTTCATTCCCGTGAATAATGGGAATTGTCTAGACCACCCCTTCCTATGCCGGGTACGAGTTAAGTTGCAGGTCTAGCCTGCTTAATCAAGCCTCCCAACCAGGGGGACCAGCAGTGGTCAAACTTAGCTTTGTTTCCTTGATAGATAGCGTATCCCCCCCTCCATATCATAATGGGAACTCAGCTGGGTCACTACCTGGGACCAAACCGGGGCGTCTTGCGAGCTCCACAATCTGGAGACTATTGCCATCAATAGATGGATCACGAGATATCCCTTCTGGAATGGGATGCCCACCATATCGAGATGTAATAGAGAAATCACTATTTTATCTCCTAGGTTACATCCTACCAGGCTTTTTATTTCATTTAGAGCCCTATTCCATATTGGGCGAACTTTTGAACAGTTCCACCAAATATGCCCCCTGGTGCCAACCTCAGTTCCACACCTCCAGCACTGATCTGAGTTAACTGGGTTTATTTTGTTCATAATATAACTAAATGCCACTGGAGGAGAATTTTATAGTGGAGTTCAATGATATTCAAACAATGTATTGATCTTTTAACACCGAGAATAGAGGGATACCATTGTTCACATTGAAACACTTCACCAGTGACCCTTTCCTACTTTTTCCAAGCACTTCATAGCGAGAAGATATAGCTTTGTGTTTAGAATAGTTTTTAAAAATTTACATTTTTTTAATCAGATGGTTATTATGATCATGTAGTAGATGGGAGCAGAGGTCATTTTTTTTATTCTTAAATACGAAAAAATATTGTTTGCTTATAAATCGCAGTCGACACTTGTAAGCCACAGGGGCCTTCTTGTTACATAGTAGTTTAGGTTGCAAAAAAGTCTTGCGTCCATCAAGTTCAACCCTTTTCCTAATCCTTGTTTACCTCTGTCTGATTGGGTCCACAGAGAGAGACCCCACATGGGCATTAAGATAGACTACTGTATTCTTTTTCTTTTTTTTTTGTCACCATTTAATAAACAGTTGTTTAAAATCCATAATATGTATTTGACACCACATACCAATAACTTAACAGACCAATATATTAAATTGGTGATTGACACGGCAAACAAAAATTATTAAAACCTTTTCAATACACTATGTGGCTCTCTGAACAAATATTTCAAAGACGGAACCCAATCCCCTGCTATTTAACATACACTCAAGGGAGTAGTGCAAATGACTAGGAACTGGACAACGGACAAGTCAGACCATACACACACTATACGTGGGGCAAGAATACAAGTTTTTAATATAAAAAAAGTATCAAGTTATTATTTAGTTTCTTTGGTTTTGCACGGAAAATCGGGATGACATAATGACTTGGTCGCCAGATTTCATATGGTGCACGGACATTGATAAATGATATAGATTGTTGCTTTTGCTATCATAGATCCGTGCAACATCCAGCACACACCGGGTATAGGATTGATCTTCATGGCTGTTTCGCTGCAGCAGTTACAGCACTGACTGTTTAGTAGTGAACTGTCAGCCCCCTTAAACCCTATTTTTAACCCCTAGCCCTAAAACTAACCTGCTCCTCGACGATGCAATGAACTGTCAGATGCTGCAGGTGCAATGATGAAGCAGCCACGAAGAACAGTCCCATTATTTCCAGCATGTTATGTATAGTCTGCGAATATATATTTCTCACTATATTTCACGAAGATCATATGGTGTCAATGGTGTGATCATCAGACTATGGAATCTCTTGGAACATGATGCATCACATCTCTATTGAAGTTATAAGCTCACAGCTGTTTGATTCCAATTGACTTTATTTCTGATACAAAAGTTGGACACACAACTGGGTTTTGAAACACACACGTCTGATACAAAACAGGATGGGACAAAGGGAAAGAGGAAAATTAGAGAAATGTTATTCTTCCAGGAATAGTGAGTACTACAAAGTACAGGCTTCTAATGCAGGTACACACATAGTGTACTGTTTCATATACGAGAAAGGTTGTGTTGATGATACTTGTGATGGGCTACAGATCGGTGAGTTGGCCTGTAAGTGTATTGTTGTTCATAGCCGATCCATGTGACATGGGATGTACTGTATTTGCCATGTGACTTTTGCTGTATATTCCTTGCGATGTTACAAATTGTATATGAAATCAAATAAATAGTTCTATTAAAAAAATGGTGTGAAGTTCACAGGAGAAAGACATGAATTGTAACTGAAGACTGGCTGGTGTCATGGAACGTGATCAGTGATCATTTTCACCACTCAGGCAGTGTTGCTGCAATGCCTCCATGTTAAGGCATTAAGCAACACCACATTTTGGCCCCCCAGGGCACAGTGATCGCCCCACGGAATGATAGCGGGGGGCCATATCAGAAGGCTGCAGCTGCACTGAGGTAAAGCAGCAGGGAGGGGGGACACGTTAAGAAATGTATTGTTTTTTCTTAAAAAATTAAATGCTAACTTGTTTGTGTGTATGTATGTGACTTTCGAGGGCTGTGTGCGTGTATGTATATGACTTTGTCTGTGTATGTGAGGTGTGTGTGTGTGTGTGTGTGTGTGTGCGTTATTGATGTGCCATTGTCTGGCTCCTAAAATTAAATTTATCTATTTAATGCTTAAAAATAAACTTCCTCTTTAGCGACTTTTGACCGTTGCTTCCCTGTCAGGAAAAATAAACTAATCTTCTTGCTATTAAACTCTGTGAGAAAAATGAATTAACTCCTTAGTGACAAGACATTTTCACCTTGACTTTCCCTTGGTGACAATGGCTGTTTTGACATTTCTAGGGTGTTTGTGTTTAGCTGTAATTGTTTTCTTTCTCACATACAGTACCCACACAAATTATATGTTGTTTTTATCGTCATAAGAAGGGCTTTCATTAGATACCATTATGTTCATCATATCTTATAATTTACTACAAAAAAATCATAAAATATGATGAAAAATTTAAAAAAACACACTTTTTCTAACTTTGACCTAAAATATAATTTACACAAATAAAATCATTAAAAAAGACCCCGTCTAAATAGTTTCTAAATGTTCTCCCGAGTTCAAAAAATATGCATGTTTCCATATTTTTCGGTATTTTTTTGCGAGTTATGGGGCAAGAACCAAAAATAGTGTTTTTTGTTTTTTTCCTATATTGATCTTTTGACCCCAACCCGAACCCAAAATTTAACCCTAACACTAAAATATTTTTTAACTTTAATTTAAGTTTGACCCTATCCCTTATGCTAAAAAATATTTAATTTTAACCCTATAGGCTAATATAGCTAAATAACCTGTTTTAAATTAATTAAATATTTATTTTAAATATTTCCCATTGCAATGCTACTAAACTACCACTAGGGGTAGTCAAGTAGCATATTCAGAGCGACGGAAGTGAAGTTACTTTCACTTCCGAAGCTCAGACCGGCAGAGGACTTAGCCATATTGACGGAGCAGCATGCTCCGTCAATATGGCTCCCCACGATCGCTCCGTGGGGCGATCGTGGGGGTCCCGAAATAGAAATTTCGGTGCTGGCTATTGCCTCGATGTCGAGGCAATAGACCAGCACTGTTAAAGCGGTTTTCGCGATCGTTGATCGCGAAAACCGCTTCATTCAATGCAGGATGTGCCAGGCACGTCCTTTGTCGTTAAGGGAGTTTCTCCCAGGACGTGCCTGGCACGTCCTTTGTCGTCAAGGGGTTTAAAAAAAAAACAAATCACAAACCTTGGGGTAATATTTTTAAGGTCTATGTTGTCACAAGGTTTCTGGGAACCTGAGAACTGACAAATATGTTATGCATTGACTAGCGTTTAACATTCTTAGGGACCCTGATGCATACCTCCCAAATGTGCCTATTTTGCATCCAAATCTCCATGTCCCACTTTCTTTCTCTATTGTCCCTGTTTTTCTTGGAGTGCAGATTTTTTTTTATTGTATCGCAAAGCAATAAAACTCCCAATAAAGTGAGTTTCGACTGCAGCAATTGTGTTTTTTTTTTTTTTTAATATTAATTTGTGTAAATAAAATACATAATTCTTCTTCTAAATGACTTTCCAAAGAACATAAATAGTTACCAAATGGCCGTAAAGTTGCTGAAAATGTTCTGGTACGGTCCAACCCATTGCCATACCTTCAGCCTCTCCCACCAAATAAGTGTTGGATATTTGTAATGTTGGCAGGTATGCTGATGGCTTTCCTTGTTGCCTTGAAGAGATTACCATGATGAACAGAAGATGTAAACATCTCACTCTCTGACTACTCTGGAAAGTTCCCTCTCTACCTGAGCAGCATGCTCACTCTTACTCCTCGCATGTCCTACAATCTTCGATCCAGTACCAGTCCCTTACTAGCTGTGGGATGGGACACTTCATCGCGGCTGCAGCCGCTTCACCGCCGTCACTTCACCACACGAGAGCTCGTCGCGGGACATTTAATCGCGGGACATTTCATCGCTAAAGCTAAGTTTTAATGTGTTAGAGTTAGAAGATAGAGTTTTAGAATTTTAGTATTGGGGTTAAGGGTCCGCGATGAAGCGGCCACGTTATTCTTCATTGCTGACAGTTCAGCGTTCTAACTGCCGTGCTGAACTGTCAGCGATGAAGCCGCGGCGATGAAGTGTCCTACACCCTACTAGCTGTACCTCACTTCAAAAATGGGAATAGGTCAAGATGCCTTCTCTTACAGAACTCTTCATGTGGACAATAGTTTTCCAAATTACATCATCTGTACCTGTTATTAGATTACAACCTTTTACATACATTATACATACATATAATTGTTTATTTTTCCCAACTTATATGTATGTATAATAGTATACATAGAAAAAATACAGTAAAAGGTCAGTGCTAAAAAAAAAAATACACTAAGCCAAGTAGCAATGTATAATTACAATCAAATATAATGACAGTGCAATCTAGGAATAAAAGGGTGCACACAAGTCCATATGCAGCTATCTGGAGTGATAATTGTATACCTTGTACGTTGTCCCTACTTCCTTATATATATATATATATATGTATGTTTGTATGCATGTGTTCTAATTGTTAAACTCTCTGGTGTCTATTCACGAAAAGGTAAGATGAACATTTAATCTCACCAGTTTAGCTATACACTGTGCGGGGATAAACCTAATGATTTTTCTTACTGAGGGAAACTTACCAGGTTTGTACCTGTACATTGTATTTTTAAAATGGTGAGATGAAATGTTCATCTCACCTCAACTCATCTTTTAGTGAATAGACCCATTTGTTCTATCTGGACTTGATCCCCAGGACATACTTAACGGCACTCTGCCAGACTAAACATTGCTTATAATGTGAATTTAGAGAATAAAAATGTTATCTATACAAAATTGCAAGAAAACGCATAAAATATGTGAAATATGTTTTTAAAATGTCTGTGGTGTGTCTCATTTGTGACATCACCTGTGGTTTTATATGCAAATTAACAAATTTTCAAATGTGCATTTAAAGCTGCTAGGTGATGTCATAAGGAGGACACATCTCCAATAATATTTTTATCCTTGTAGAATTGCATGCAAAATACATAAATTAACGCAATCATATTTCATTTTCTTATTCTCTTCTTTCACAGTATGAGCAACGTTTAGGTTTTATACATAGTTGCATATTAGTTTAGGTTGAAAAAAGACTTGTGTATTTTCAACCCTTTTCCTATTCTTTGTTTACTGCAGTTGATCCAAAAGAAATTTAAAATTCTGCTTTCAATGGGGAAAAAAATACTTCTCGACTCCACATCCGATTTCTCCTTGGATCAACAAGCACAAAATAAATATTAATGCCTATGCTGACATACACAGTCCTATATTTTCTCTATATTTTTTTTTTAAACAGCCAGGCCCTTTTTAAAGGCATATAAGGAATTTGCTAGCACCACCTCTTCAGGCAGCGAATTCCATACTTTATTGTACTTACCATAAATAATTCCTTCCGCTGTTGCAAACAAAATCTCATTTTTTCAAGTCTTAGCGGGTGACTTCTCCTTTGTACCATTATGTTAATGAACAGGTCTTTGGAGGTGCCTTTGTTTGGGCCCTGTATATGTATGTAGGTTGATGTCTGAAAACACAAATACTACACTTCGTCAGAGGACACATAGATTTGGAGACAATATTTTAAACTTTTCATCATTATATTTTGGCTTCTACTATCTGTGGAGCTTTATTAATTTCTGCAGAGAGAACTAATGGGAAAATATTGCCTTAGCCATCCAGGAATCTGTGTGTCTATAAGTCCCCTAGAAGTTCCCGACCATGAAATTGTTTATTTATTCAGTAAATGATAAAGTGCTTTAATAAACCAAAGAGGCATAGTAGAGGCTCACATCAGCAGCAACATAAAGGGACACAGATGTTGCTGTTGGTTTAAACGTTTACTGTGCCTGTTTGACATATTAAAGCTCTTGAGAATTGACTGGTGTTGAGTGCCGACTTCATTGTTACGTTTGAGTTAACTTGTCTGTGATTGGAAGGACGCAGTCTGAGCACCCTATCGATGCTGCTTGTGAGAGCCTCAATTCCGAGCTGATTGGCCATGTGGGTGGAGCCTGGGTTTCCTCATTTTGAGGTGTTTTTAAAAACAAAATTATTGTAGCTTGGCGATAAGACAGTCTAACTCCGTGCACACTGAAGACCATAGTTCTGGCTCTCAGACATGTGAAGAAATCATTGATTGCGACAAAATGTATTAATATAAAGTCCAGGTTTCTTCAGAAAGACAATATTGATAACCCAGTACCAATTCCGGTTGGTGTGTATGTTCTAATATGCTTAGTAAGAGTGGGGTACAAACGTATAGGAAAGAAAAGATATACAACAAGCGTTTACACAAGTATTAAGCCCTTAAAGAAACAAGGGGGGTGGCCGATTAAAAACCAATTCAGTTCTGATTTATAAGGATAAATAGGGCATCAAAAAAAAAGCCATACGTTTCCTTAAATAAAAGTTTGTAAACTAAATGGGAGAAAATAATTGCAGTTAAACGCACACAACAAGAAATCTGCAAAAAGATTCTGTTCTGAAGTGGTTAACACACTGTGTTTGCAGTATTGTACTCACAAATTCTTAGAAACAGCAAGTTCCTCTTTTAACAAAAAAAAAAAAATCTTTAATTCTGATGTATCTAAAAGTAGGAACAAAATCAAAACCCCCAGCACAGTATCATCACAGTCAAAATGGTGACACAGGTATAAATATATAGGAAAATTATTGTTGCACAATTTCCTGTGTGCAAAGTGCAATATACCAGTGTCACTGTTTTGAGTGTGATGATACTGTGCCAATCGGTCTTTCTACTTTTGTGCTTTTTTTATATACAGATAAATTAAAGATGAACTTGCTATTTCTTTCTCTTGATAAAACACACCATAGACCAGGGCTTGACAAATTGATCTGAGTTTAAGGAGCCAGCTAAAAAAACAGCCAGACAACGGCACATAAACACAAACACACGCAGTCACACACAGACACATAGCCTGTCACATATACATAAAGGATCCTTTATTCTGATTTGAAGGACTAGGGTGAAAGTCCTCTCCGTGCACCCTCCACTTCTGAGTGCGAAACCTTGTTTTTCTACATATAGACACACAGACACACACATCCAGTCAGTCACATATATACACATCCAGTCAGTCACATACATATACACATCCAGTCAGTCACATACATATACACATCCAGTCAGTCACATACATATACACATCCAGTCAGTCACATACATATACGCATCCAGTCAGTCACATACATATACGCATCCAGTCAGTCACATACATATACGCATCCAGTCAGTCACATACATATACGCATCCAGTCAGTCACATACATATACGCATCCAGTCAGTCACATACATATACGCATCCAGTCAGTCACATACATATACGCATCCAGTCAGTCACATACATATACGCATCCAGTCAGTCACATACATATACGCATCCAGTCAGTCACATACATATACGCATCCAGTCAGTCACATACATATACGCATCCAGTCAGTCACATACATATACACATCCAGTCAGTCACATACATATACACATCCAGTCAGTCACATACATATACACATCCAGTCAGTCACATACATATACACATCCAGTCAGTCACATACATATACACATCCAGTCAGTCACATACATATACACATCCAGTCAGTCACATACATATACACATCCAGTCAGTCACATACATATACACATCCAGTCAGTCACATACATATACACATCCAGTCAGTCACATACATATACACATCCAGTCAGTCACATACATATACACATCCAGTCAGTCACATACATATACACATCCAGTCAGTCACATACATATACACATCCAGTCAGTCACATACATATACACATCCAGTCAGTCACATACATATACACATCCAGTCAGTCACATATATACACACAAAACACATCCAGTCAGACATATATATATACACACAAAACACATCCAGTCAGACATATATATATACACACAAAACACATCCAGTCAGACATATATATATATACACACAAAACACATCCAGTCAGACATATATATATACACACAAAACACATCCAGTCAGACATATATATATACACACAAAACACATCCAGTCAGACATATATATATACACACAAAACACATCCAGTCAGACATATATATATACACACAAAACACATCCAGTCAGACATATATATATACACACAAAACACATCCAGTCAGACATATATATATACACACAAAACACATCCAGTCAGACATATATATATACACACAAAACACATCCAGTCAGACATATATATATACACACAAAACACATCCAGTCAGACATATATATATACACACAAAACACATCCAGTCAGACATATATATATACACACAAAACACATCCAGTCAGACATATATATATACACACAAAACACATCCAGTCAGACAAATTAGAGGGGCAACGATTTAAAAGTAATATCAGGAAGTAATACTTTACTGAGAGGGTAGTGGATGTATGGAATAGCCTGCCAGCAGAAGTGGTAGAGGTAAACACAGTCAAGGATTTTAAGCATGCGTGGGATAGACACAAGGCTATCCTAGCTATAAGACCGGGAACGGGGGACTAATAAAAGTACTCAAAAAAAAAAAAAAATTGGGCAAACTAGATGGACCGAATGGTTCTTATCTGCTGACACATTCTATGTTTCTATATATACACACACAAACACATTCGTTGCAGCCCGTTGGCACAGACCAGCTTCCCTGCTATCCTCCCAGGTGATCAGCACTATATCGGTGCGCGAGGGGGCGGAGCAGGAAGTCTGTGCAGCCGGTGCACTCACTTTGCTCCCTCGCGCACCGCTGCTGGAATCAAGAAAAGAAGAAAATGATCCCATTGCCAAGGAAACGCAGGGCTGGCGATACCCGGGCACCAGGTCTGATTTGGCGCCCAGGGTTTGTATCGAGCCCTGCCATAGACTATATTATCATATTTAAGTTTTAATATCTTCTTTATCAAAGATACACTTCTGTAATTCCAGTTTATGGTTCCTAGCATGAGGAACAAGACCCTATCTCTAATTAGGCAAGTTGGGCAGTCGCCTAAGGCCTCACGCTAACTCACCTAATTGCCTTTGAGGTGACTGGGGAGCTTGTCCTTGTAACCCTTGGTGTCGGCACTTTAAGGGGCGGCATGCCACCTTCCATGCCATTCGTTTTTTTTTTATTTGCTCTTCGCGTGCGGTCCTGCGCTACTCATGGACCGCACGCTATTAACTGTGAAATGGACCGGACCGTTCTGCCCCCACTGATAGCAGTAGAAACACCAGCACGTGTGGTCTGTGAGATCACTCTGAAGAGCCTCTCCTTCTCCATGCAGGTTCCGTGATAGGTAGGGAGGGAGGGGGACATGTCAGTCTGGGTGAACATGAAAATCTGTTTCCCTGCAGCCCTGATGCTCGTTATGCAGATCTCAGTACTCTATTGATGATCATAACTAAAAAAAAAAAATATGCGGGGGTGTGTGTGTGTGCTGGCAGAGTGTGAGTGAGTGTTTTCTTGGTGAGTGTGTCTGTGAATGGGTGTGTGTGGCTGTGTTTGTGACTGTGGGCACAATAATGTTTGGGGACAGATATGGCTCTGCCAAGCTATTTGGAGACAGATTGCAGTGGCATGTGTATGATAGCAGTGTTTAGCTTTTTGGGTGATAAGCTGTCTGGCCACAAATATGGCACTAATAAGATGTTTAGGAACAATGGTGGCAGTGACAGGGTGTTTGAGAACAATGATGGCCCTGATTAACTGTTTGGGCAGGCATCAGTGGTTAAAAGACGGGTGCTGCGCCTATTTCTCTCTATCCCCTCTGGTCCTCCCACCAATTCCGTCCCCTTGCTTCTCCCAAGCCCCCCCCCCCCCCCCTTTCTCTCTCTCTCTTTTTTTTTTTTCTCTTCTCCTCCTTTTTCTTTCTCCATTTACACCGGATCATCAATTCACCAAATTAACACCCAAAAACCCATTTTGCCCGGTTACTCAAACTTAAAAAATAATTTGAAGCCTACGAGCCTGAATATCACTTAATATAAATAAATGAAGCGAATTTTCTTATATTTCACTGTTGCTATATTTCCTCTGTTTTATTGTACCCATGTTAAAATTTGCTTGATTGACATTCTTACTGGTACTTAACAATGTAAACCATAAAAATAAATTTTTCAAAAATAAAGAATAAAAAAAAAAAAAAAGGCGGGTACTGCAGGTCATCTGCTTCTTCTCCCGATAATTGGGTGCAGGCACGCTATGTGGAGAAGCATTCAAGTAAAAAAGCAAATTGCTTTACGACTTGAACGCTTCTACAGACAGCGCAAATGCGCCTGATTATCAGTAGAAGAAGCAGATGTCTGGTGGCGCCCCTTCTTTTAACCACTGATGCTTGCTCTTCTCGGGCGGAGCAGACAAACGGTGAGAGGTGAACCGGGCCGAGTGGGTCCACATGCCAGTTGTGGCACACGTGCCATAGTTTCACCACCGCTGCTCTAATGTATCTGATCAGATGTCTCCTAAATGTGAACACTGATACATACATACACACACACATGCAAATCAGATGCACACGCTAGCACATACATATACACATATGCATGGGCATCCACAGAAATTTTTTCGGGGGCATAATTTTACCGTCATCCTTGCTGCGCCACGCCTTTTTTTGACAATGTCATGAAGTGGAGGAGCTTAGTAGATGGCCGCTTGATCGCAGAGCTCCTGCCAGAAACCCACCAAAAGCACTAGAAAGGACAACTAAATCATACTAAAATGGGCAGATCCCGACGATATCCAGAGAATAAAGATACCCCCAATGCAAAACAGTGTCCAGCGACATCCTCACTACGAGAATACTTCTCTACCTCGGCTATACTCACCTCTCCACGATGTGTGAGATACCTGACCGCCTGCTGGATACAGCTCCGGATCTGAGCAGGGTGGCTTCTAAAGAGGACCTGCGTGAACTCTTCCAATCGCTGCCAACTAAAGCCGATTTCAGCAGTTTTATTACGGAAGTCAGGCAATCTATCCGGAAGGAGTTAGCCCAGTCGAGAGATGCTGTTACCCGCTTATCCCAAAAAGTACAAACACTGGAAGCTGAGGTACCTCGAGCCATGCAGACGGTGCTGAGAGCCCATACTGCCACATAGGTGCGTACACAGGCCCTCACAGACCCAGAGGTCCCGACAACAGCCCCACACACGACATTATCTGCTGCCTACACAGTAACACCACAAAATAATCCATCATGGCCGTGGCCCAAAACTCCCGCAGCTGGAACTTCGAGAATCAGCAAGTGGAGCTCTACCAGGACCATTCGTGGCTGACTTTGCAAGGTTGGAGAGCACTGACCCCTGTCACAGCACATCTATGCGACAAACATATTGCATACCGGTGGGACCACCCTTTCAGTCTGACTGTACGCCAGGGCTCGGACTTGTTTTTCATTCGAGTCCCAGAAGATACACCTGCTTTTCCTGCTAAGCCTAGGCCTGCAACCTGTTGAGATTCCTAACTGGCCCTGGAGGAATGAAAGCCATTGTACCTGCAAAGCTTCCTTCTTAGGTCCATCAACGCAAGCTAAACTTCACTCTCTTGGGGAGTAGCAGATGTTACCTGTGCGTTTATTATTGTTCCTTTGATCGTCCTGACCGGCCATGGAAGAGGCTTACTATTCCTGTTTATGTGTGACGGGGACAAATACAATGGTACAGTGAACCGATGATCTGATTTTTACTCCGTTGTACCATGGACGCAGGTTGTACTCCTGTTCATATGTGTCCAACCCATACCTGAACACCGGGACAGATAAGTAGGAGATATGGCACATGATGTACGTTGATAAGGGGGTGTTCCCCAGGTATCCCGATACTTGCTTGTTTATCTGTTGCATGACGCTGCTGATGACCCGTATCCGGCTTTTACTGTTAAATGGCAAGAGGCCTTAGGGATACAGCTGACCGCCAAACAGTTGTTCAGGAAATGCCTATAAATTACTTACTTTGTGGTACAAAACTCCCTCATTGCTAAATAGGATCAACCCTGACATATCAAGACCTGCTGGAGGTGTGGGAAGGAGAGGGGCACAGTGCTTCACATTATTGTGGAGCTGCACCCTGATACAGGGATTTTGGAAGGGGGTCCGAGACGTGATAACTAAACTGAGCACAACTCCGCCACTGTTTACACCACACAGACCAATCCATCTCCCACTACAAAAAAATTAATTCTCAGACATTTGCTCAATGCTGCTAAACTTTTAATATCCCTACACTGGAAATCCTCAAACCCCCCCCATACTTCAGAAGTGGGTTTTTAAGGTTGAAGAACTAACCTCCTCTGCACAGGGTGTCAAATATAGGAGTACATGGTTCTATTGGCTGGAACTCACGGACGGGGAGGAGTTTGCATCCCTGCATCATGCATACTGACCCTGACCCATACTAGGCCACCTTGGACCACTGCGCCCTTCGTTGTAGGTTGGGGGTGTCATGGAGACATCCCCATGGTTATCTTTCATGGTTATCAGTATTGTACTCTACCACTCCATCCCATTCCTGCACCCTGTTGCACTAATTTTCTGGTGATAATAAGTGACTGACAAGTTCTGCTGTTATATCCACAGAGTCTATAGTTTCTAAGCAATGGGCTCTAGTTGCACATGAACCTGGGTTCCACATATGTTTCAATGTGCCCACCGCCAAGGTGGATTCACATTCTGATGTTTTGTGTTGCTGAAATGTATTGTATCCATCCTATACATCTCCAGCTCTTGTTTTCTGTACCCCCCCCCCCTTCTTATTTTATGTCTTCTTGTTATAGTGATACATTTTTACATGTAAAAAACTCAATAAAACATTATTTTCAAATAAGCCACAGCCAATCTTCCCAATAAAATGCCGGTATTATTTTGCCATTATTAAGCCACAGCCAATTTGCCCAATAACATGCCAGTATGAGTTTGTCATTTAATATGCCAGTATGATTTTGCCATTTAATATTCCAGTATGATTTTGCCATTTAATATTCCAGTATGATTTTGCCATTTAATACAGGGCTTGACAAATTTAATTTGATTTTAGGAGCCAGAATTTTTTTTTAGGAGCCAGACAATCACGCAAACATAAACACAATTCATAAACACACACGCCTACTTCACATATATACAAACACACCTACTTTACATATACCCATATATACAAACACCTCACACACACATATATACAAACACCTCACACACACCTACTTTACACATCCACAAATATCCAAACACATCACGCACACCTACTTTACATATACCCATACATACAAACACCTCACACACACACACCTACTTTACATATACACATATATACAAACACCTCACACACACCTACTTTACATATACACATATATACAAACACCTCACACACACCTACTTTACATATACACATATATACAAACACCTCACACACACCTACTTTACACATCCACAAATATCCAAACACATCACACACACCTACTTTACATATACACATATATACAAACACCACACACACACCTACTTTACATATACACATATATACAAACACCACACACACACACCTACTTTACATATACACATATATACAAACACCTCACACACACACCTACTTTACATATACCCATATATACAAACACCTCACACACACCTACTTTACATATACACATATATATAAACACCACACACACACCTACTTTACATATACACATATATACAAACACCACACACACACACCTACTTTACATATACATACAAACACACACCCACCTCACACAGTCTTCTCTTGGGGGTTTCTTCTTGATGTGTCCCCCTCCCTGCTGCTTTACCTCATTGCAGGGGAGGGGGACATTCGTGCTGCAGCTGATCTCCGTTGGTCGGCCTGCTGAGTGCCAGGATGTCACGTGACCACACCCGGCACTCAGACACGCGTTGCGCGAGGGGGCGGAGCTTGCAGTCTGTCCCATCGGCACAGACTTTACCCCCTCGCGCTGCGGAAAAATCGGATGGCAGCGGCAAGGGAACCATGAGGCCGACAGTACCCAGGCGCCAGGTCTAATTTCCTGGTCGCCATGGCGACCTGGCGCCTGGGGTTTGTCGAGCCCTGATTTAATATTCCAGTATGATTTTGCTATTTAACATGCCAGTATGATGGTGTCATTTAATATGCCAGTGTTATGCTTGTTATATACCACCCCCTTACCCAGTATTTACCTCCTGTCTGCTCCGTGTCCCCGGTCGTCTCCTCCGTGCAGTCTTCCCTCCAAATCACATGAACTGCCACACCTAGATCTATATTTTTACTGACTTCTTAAGTTTGTTTGACAAGACCTGTCTTTCACAAAACCATTCTGACTTATACTAATTATATTCTGATTGAGTGTATACCTTTAGCAAGCCTTCAAATAAATTCCCCACTATAGATGTCAAGCTCATTGGCCTGTAAATGTACATCCACCTTGCACCCAGTCTATTTGCACTTTTACCTGAACAGAAAGAATCCCTTAAGATCACAAATAAGGGTCTACTTGATAAAGCATTGCGGGCAATTGAGATGTGAATTTCACACTTTAGCCTATAGTAGCTGAGTTGGAAGAATTCTCTAATGCGTCTCAATGAGATTTATTTTTTTAAGGGACTTGCAGCAGGATCCCCAGTGTCAGATGAGGCCACTTTGAGTGGCCTCAGTCTGACATAGGAAATGTAGCGAACGTTCAAACAGAGCGTCCGCTACATCTCCGGCATCCCTGCATGCCCGAACTTCCGGGTTCGGGCATGCCTCAGTGAAGTCACAAAGTATCGTGGGATGTTGGCAGGGACCGACAGGTCTATAGAGACCCCAACTGAGTCCCTACTTGGTTGTTCCTGACTGACTGTCATAAAGTGATCCTCAACCTATACAAGTAATAAAACTGAACTATTTTTTGCTTGGAATGGGCCTGTAAGTTTTTCTTTTCTTTGTAGATGACTACAGCCACGCGTCAAGAAGTTCTGAGCCTTTACCGAAAAATCTTCAAGATTGCGAAAAAATGGCAGTCTGCGTCTAGACTGCAGGAAGAAACCCTGAAGGAAAAACAATACATAGTGGATGAAGCCAGAACGCTATTCAACAAAAATAAATATGTATGTACTACGGGTTAACTGATACTTGTAATTTATAAAAAAAATATAATTATTAGACAAAGGTAGAAATAGATAAATAAGTAAAGTAATGGAAGGTGTAGGGCAGGGCTGGACAAATCCCAGGAGGCAGGGAGCCGTGGCTCTTCAAATCTATACTGCTGGCTGTTTTATATAGAACTTTATTCAAGTGCCTTGTCCCTGGCTCCTAGAAATAACTAAGCTGGCTCCTGAACTGGTAACTTTGGCTCCTAAAGTCTATAAATATATGTATTGCTAGAAACACTGATTTGAGTCAAATCTTCACATGCATGTCAATTCACTTGTTCAACAAGTACTGTATATATTATAAATGGATACTGTACTATTTTAACCCCATACGTGACGCCAATTTTTGTTCCTGGGCACCCATCACAAGGTGATCAGTAGCCAAGGACACAATGGCAGAGACACGATCAGGGGCAAAATGTAGCTGGTGCTCGCTTTGAGCATGGCAGGGCGCTGAACTGTCGGCACCAAACACTACCCCCCCCCCCCCCCAAATAATATAACCTCCTCTTACCCCTAAATGACACTTACTCTCAAACTAACCCTAATACTAACCCCAATCCCTAATACTAGCCTGCATTGACGGGAGTGCCTGACAGGCGCTTGAAGTTGTGCGATGAATCAGCCACAAAGAACTGCCTCGTTCTGCTTCTCATAACCACTTCCCTATGCCAAATCTGCAGTTCTCATTGGAGACATTCAGGTTGCGGCACAGTAGTCTTGCAGAAGCTGGTGCCAAGATTTTCTCCTACTAAACTTGTAAGTATACACCGATCAGCCATAACATTATGACCACCTGCCTAATATTGTGTAGATTCCCTTTTTACCGCCATAACAGCACTGACCCGTCGAGGCATGGACATTCACTAGACCTCTGAAGGTGTGCTATGTTATCTGGTACCAAGACTTCAGCACCAGATCCTTTAAGTCCTGTAAGTTGCGAGGTGGGGCCTCCATGGATCGGACATGTTTGTCCAGCAAATCCCACAGATGCTCAAATGGATTGAGATCTGGGGAATTTGGCGGCATAGTTAACATCCAGAACCATTTGTGGCAGGGCACAATGTTCTTCTTAAAGAGGCCAATGCAATCCGGAGATAACCGTTTCCATGAAAGGGTGTACATGGCCTGCGACAATGCTTAGCTAGGTAGTACGTGTCAAAGTAACATCCACGTGAATAATGTTATGGCGGACCGGTGTGTGTATGTGTGTGTATATATCTATATATTTGGAAAAAAACAGTGCCCCCAACTGGACTGGGATTTTTGGACTGCAGTTTCTCTTTGTGTCTTTGCTTTACCACTTCCGGATCCGCCGTCTTAGTACTTCTCTCTTTATAAATACAATAAAGGGAACATGTGCGCTAGTGACCAACACTAGAAAAAAAGAACATTACCCTTTTCTATGAGACGAAATGCTCAGATATTATGCAAAGGGAAAAAAACAAAAACAATAATAGTGTAATATATCAGTGCAATGGTATAATGCACAGACAACACTACTGGTTTTATGGACAAGCATCTGGGACTTTTAAAACGTTTTTAAATGTAAGATCTTACTGTTTGTTGGTTTTATTGCTTATATTAAAATACTTACTTGTGCAATCCTGCCTTCTCCTTCCCATGTGATCTGGATATCTGGGCTGCCTCTGGAGCTGGTTTACAAGATCTACCTGCTCTTATCTGAGCTCACCCACGCTATTTATCTTGAGCAGGGTATTGCTCATGTAAATGTGAGTGTACTTATGCACTTTGCACTATTATACCATTGCACTGATATATTACACTATTATTGTTTTTGTTTTTTTCCCTTTGCATAATATCTGAGCATTTCGTCTCATAGAAAAGGGTTATGCTCTTTTTTTTCTAGTGTTGGTCACTAGCGCACATGTTCACTTTATTGTATTTGTTTTCACTGGTTTGCTAGGAGTGAGACACTAGCTGTGCACAAGTGCTAGCTTACTCCATCACAGTTATTGGCGCAGTATACTGTATTGTTTGTTTACTTCTCTCTTTATATTTTCCTTTTTTTTTTCTCCACTCTCCCCCTCTTATATTTTTCAAATTCTCAACTCTATAATTATAATTTTTGTTATTTTTATGTTCCTGTTTTGTTTGTTTTTTAAAATTGTTGTAGTATCTATATTTGACCACATGATGGCACTTTTAGACCGTCAAATGTTGGCTTTAGTTTTTAACACTACACAGTGCCCTCCACAGAAGGTAATATACCTGTAGGTTTAATTGACACACGTTTTAAGTTTTCAGAAACTTATATCTATTTTTGCTAATCAGACCAGTAATATACACATCTTAATTCATGTAATCACTACTTATTAGGACAGGAGTGTCCAAGTTTTTTCTGCAGAGGGCCACTTCACCAGAAATGTATGTGTGCATGGGCCACATTAACTTTTCAATGTGAGAAAATTTCTATAATATATATTTCTCACAATGAGAAATGATTGTGGCCCACATTCATACAAAAATAAAAATCAATGTAATGTGCAGTGTGAGTGTATCACAGGCTCCACAGCAATACAACATACATACACAATTATACACACAGGGACACTTACACACGGAGACGCACACAGAGTCGCACTTCCAAACACAGATTTCTGAGATACCTACACACACAAATACATACACAGAGACACACACACAGACTTACACATGCAGTCACACTTACAGACACATAGATTACAGACTACACACAGAGAGACACAGTCACACTTACACAAACATACAGAGTTCTGTGATATGTGGACACCTACATACACTGTCACATCTTGACACATGCATACACATCCACACTTGCACCCACACACAGACATCGACACGCACACAGCGACAGACTTACAAAGTCACACTTACACACAGTCACAGACACTGTTAAGTGAAGGATGTCCTAATGTCTTCTGGGCCGCTCCCAAAAAAATGCAACCAGCATGGACCATCCCCTCCTAGCTATGCTACTGCACAGGGCGCTATTTACTAAAGGTAAGTCACAGGTGAATTGAGGTTAGATGAACATTTCATCTCACCAATTTAGCTGGTGAGTTTGCTTAGTCATTGAAACTCACTAGGTTTTGTCCTTGAACAATGTATAGCTAACTCACCTTTTAGTAAATAACCCCACAGACACACCACTGGGAGTGACCAAATGTCGGTCAGAAGGCCATCTCATTCAAGCTGCAGCTTCGCAGAATGATTTCTCCCAGGTCCCCAAATGGTACTGTGCGGAATTACCATTCATAAATTCTGTAATACAGGAAGAAATAATAGAAAATGTTCATATACAGGTATAGCGCGTCAACTTATTGCGCTTCACAATTATTGCCTTGACTTTCTGTTCTATCGAGCAAGTCTTTTGGCGCCATTTTCATTGTATCTCTGACTATTCCATGTCCCTATTTGCACAGACACATCAAAAGAAGGTATGGACAGTACATATTTTTGTACTTCATTCTAGCGTACGTGACTCTGACTATTGCAGAATTCGACTTATTGCGGTGGGCGGGAACCGAACCCGCAATAAGTCTGAGGTATGCCTGTATAAAAAGAAAATGTTGTGGTTTACTCCCTCCTTCAGTACATTTTCTTGTTTATTATCATATGGGCAACAGTGTTTCCAACTGATGACGTGTTCATTTGTTTCTAAGAGGTGTGTATTTCTAGTGAGTGGTTTGTTTGGTTGGTTTGCATATGGCTAAGCGCTCACAGTGGGTGTAAAGTGCATAAGGCGTTTCAGTGATTGGGGTTTCCGATCTCCTCCTCTATTATTACATGCCTAAACTGTGTGGACAATAATGTTTATCTGCTGTTTGTGTCCAAAGGACAACCGACCAAGCTTGTGATATATTCTACTGGATAGCTTTTACATTCTATTTCAGTGCATCGTTGGTTTGGTAAATATTAGACCAGGGCTTTAGTTTTGGAATAAACATGGTCTCTTGCATGAATAAATGAATGCTCAATGAATACAAATGTCATTAATTTATTGTGATGCCCCTAACCCCTGACTAGACTTGGGCCTTACTGTTTAGATAAAAATTGGCTCTTTTTGTCCTAGAGGGGCATGTACTAAAAAAACGCAAATATATTTAATGTGCAAAACTATTTTTGCGCTTTGCTCCTTTTGCAATGTACATCTAACACTCAAATAGGAAATACGAGCAAATTGTGAATAAATACGAGCATAGTTGCGAATAAAAACAGGCAAGTTTGCAAATATTTTTTTCTATCTTTTTTTAAAAGCGCTTGCAAAATAAGAATCATTTTTCACAAAATATTTGCAAAAATCTTTAGCGTGCCCAAATATAATCACAATATTTCAGCGCAACCGGAAAAATGCACACTACATAAAAATAAATGGAAGAGGCGCAAATTAGGAAACCTTTTACAAATTGCATGTTTTACCTACTTTTGTCCCCACTGCCCTTGTTTAGTACATGACCCAACTAATATCCTAACTCTAACCCTGTTTGATGTATTCTTCAATGAACTTCTTCGCAATTCCGTTCATCAGAATGGAATTTCCGATATGAAAATAATGTGAAAGTTTTTGTCCGGAAAAAAATGCGTCAATGAACGAAATCCAGTTCGGTCTAAGTCTAGTAAATATGGCTTTTTGTTACTTTGTGTTTTGATTTAATGGATTTTACCAGCCTGGTGCTCATGTTAAACATACAAATTAACTTATGTGCAGTCTCTCTCTATATTTATTGGGCAGACTAGATGGACCGAATGGTTCTTATCTGCCGACACATTCTATGTTTCTATACCCATGTATTTATAAAACTCCACTCTGGGGCAAAGTTCTTAAAGTGGAGCAGTCACCATGGTAACCAGTGCAATGTTCCTTCTGTTAAGACCACTATTAGTGCTTTGGCTTTATAGCACACTATGTGTAAAGTCACCACTTTATCAAGGCTAGTGACAGATCTACAGTGAGTTTGTCTCTTTATCTATATCATTTAGTATAATCGGAGTGTTTACTGTGATTCCATCATTCTGACAGATAACTGATCCAGAAACCATTGGTCAGTGCATTGAAGAATGCAGAGCAAGGGTTGAAATTGGATTACATTATGGGATTCCCTACCCGAGACCTGTAAGTATTCCCTAAACATTTTAATTAAACAAACAACAACATTCAACTAGATGGTTCGTTATTGATTTTAAATGGAAAGCAAGCCCTCTCAGCACAGGTTCTCCCCACTTATCCAGTAAGAAACTTACTGATGCAATCTTTCAATTAAACCTAAGTTATTTTTTTTGCTACAGTTGTCCTTTAACATCACGTCTAGCTTATATTCTGTATGTTGAACACTTTTCAAATATATTTAAAATGTGGTTATTTTTACTTTACAACTATTTACAGATCTCTTGTGGTTTTACATGGAAAGTAATTTCACCAGGCCTTTAAAATTCAGTGACATCCCATAAAGAGGGCTTGGAGACAGGAGTGTTGCTATAGCAACAGCAATAAAATGATTACACCTTATATGCTGGTTTTAGAAGATAGAAGCAGTTGCGGAAACTAATATGTCTCTTTCTTTTCTACATGATGCAGTACTTAAACACTGTAGTTTGAACAGCACCTTTAAAGGGACCGTCTAGCCCCCACTTTGGTGCAAGATGAAGATTACTGCTTGTATAGAGCACAGGGTTTTCATTGTGATTTGATGCAGGCATTCTGTATAAATCACATTTTTTATATTTTACTCAAGCCCTCCCCCCAGTGATTACTGTGCATGTATACTATCCGTGTGGCAGCACTGATTATATAGACACTGAGCATATAAGGTTTTGTTTCATTTAGACACTTCATGTGCTATTGGACTAGAATGCATTGTGTGGACTGTAATAGACTTGCTCTTGTACACAGTAGGATCTCTTAAAGGAACATTAAACATGGTTTAACTGCTGTAATTTCAAAGTTTCATCTAACTGCAAGTCTTTTATATTTTAAGCAATGCAAAATGTAAAACATGCATTTTTAAAGTACTTTTAAAGCACATTAATATTTGGAAGATGCATTTTGGGCACCAGACAGTCCCTTTAAGAGACAGAAAATCGCCTGTAAGCAAAAAAGTGCATGATTTTTTTTTCTACACACTGTTCCAAATTATTATGCAAATTATATTTTTCTCATTTACCTAAATAATTGATGTAAATAACAGTCATCATAATTCTCATGTTATCAACTATTAATAGTACAATTCAAATTTTATTGAACAAACCTCCTAATGATAACAGTATTTTTTTTAAACATAAAAAACTTACAATGCACTGTTCCAAATTATTACGCACAGTAAGTTTCAAAAAACTTTATAGCAGGGCTTGACAAATTTAATTAGATTTTAGGAGCCAGACAATCACGCAAGCACACACGCAATTG